>JAHTLZ010003526.1:60383213-60440985 GCA_023846285.1 Phrynocephalus versicolor
TATTATTATTATTATTATTATTATTATTATTATTATTATTATTATTAAATTACCAACACAGTCTGGACCATGTGTCCCAGAAGGACAGCAAACTTTAATGGTCTCTATGCAAAACCAGTTAAACAAGTCAGGGTACTTTTTCTTCCTGTAAAAGAAAATGAAGAAAAGAACTTCCTAAATAAAACAGAATTCATGTACATTACTTTTAAATATGCAAATGCAGCATACAAACATACACACAAACAAATAAAGACATTATTGTGTTGTGGTCTCAAAAGATAGAAAGATTCTAAAGGAGGGAGGGATAACTTCAGCACCTTAAAAATGACATTTTGTCACATGAATCTGCACTAAAGCATGTTCAATGCATGTCCATTTAGGGAAAGTGCATATTTTATCGGCTTTGTCTGCAGTGAGCATCTGGCAATATGCAGATTCTGGAATGTGCAGTGTCTTCAGGTCACATATAGTTGACAAATGTGCAGTCTTGAGGAAAGAGGCATGAAAAGCTAGCTGGACCCTTCAAAGAATACACACCAGTGAGCCTTGTTCTGCACGCTCTCACACACATTACCCAGATCCTATTGCTAGATGGCAGCCAGACTTTTGCCAGTGTCAGTGGTGGTTTCTGCCTTCACTCTCAGAGCCCAGCTTCAACTCATCTTTTGCTTTTGCTCAATGGTAGCAATTTTCAGCCCCCCCCCCTTTTTTGGCAGAATTAGTTATAGGCCCACAGGCTTGGCAGCTAGGTGATTATACACAAGGACAAACATGCCTTTTTGATCCCAGGTGGAGATGTCAATGTTTGAAAATATCATTTATTTATTTTTATTTATTAGACTTCTACATCACCCATCTGGCAGCCATGGCCACTCTGGGAGGTAAAGTAAATAAACCACCTCTTTTTGTAGCTAATGGAACAGATGTGATCTGGTATTAGCTAGAATCTCATCATGGTGTCCTATGAATATTGTGGGGGTTAGGGACCCAATCTGACCCACGATAATGGAAAACCCAAGATATACGGATTCTGGGTCGGGTCGGGACTGGGGGGGCTATCTGGGGCCTCCTATACTTACCTGAGGCTTGGCACTGCCCCAAACAGGCCTCCAACAGGCTTCCGAGGCCTGTCAGAGGCCCCAGAAGTAGTTTCCGGTGATCTGGAAGTCCCTCCTGGTTGCTGGAAACCATTTCTGGGGCCTCCAACAGGCCTGGAAAGCTTGTTAGAGGCCCATTTGGGGCAGCACCAGGCCTGGGGTAAGTGCAGGATGCCTCAAACGGGTGGTGGTGGTGGTGGTGGTGGTGGTGGTGGTGACTGTATAATGTTTCTCAACATGTATTGCAGGAGCATCTAATGGTTAAGTGTGACAGCACTAACAAAGACCTCAGAACTCAACTATAACCTGCTACAAAGGAATGCATGAAGCTCTTGCAAGCCATTAAAACCTTTATCCAGCTGTTCTCAAAAGTTGTCTCAGAAAAGCATGCCATTAGCCAACACTGGTGCTACTATGCATAGTGATACTGAACCTTAATTTGCACAGGTACTTTTTGGAAATGCCTTTGGAAAATAATTACTGCAATAAAATCCTTGCCACCTTAAAAAAATTTGGTAACCACACATGTTGTCCATATTCTGTATATTTTATCTAAGTCAATGATTTGCACTGTAATTAAGCACCTATTAAACTAGCAGTGGACTACCCATAGTTTGAGAACAAGGTTATATAGAAACTAATTATCTAAGAAAAGTACAGTCATTTTGAATTATGTCTCTCTTATATCTAGTAGGACACCTTAACATTTCTCACTTACCATTTGAACCACCATGTTTCTATATGCTCTTCGTGCTCTTCAACCATGTTGTTGCACTCAAAATTACTACTGTCACACAGGTTCTCTATTATCTCCACAAGACGAATTTCACTATGTAAAAAGAAAGAGAAATCAGGGTGGGTTTTGCTTTGTTCATTTGTCCATTGCGGGGGTTAGGGAACAGACCTGACCCGTGATAACTGAAAATCCGCAATATGCAGATGCTGGGTCGGGTCGAGAAAGTGACGGAACTTAGAAATCTATATAAACAAAGCAAGCTCCTGTCTGCCCCTTTGTTTTTGCAGCACATGAAAATAGCTGGATGGAGATTACCATGATCCCAGGAGTTGACGCTGCCACCTTTATTAAAAAAAATCACTTACTATATTTCTACAAATCATTGGAGACTCACACAGTTTGTTTGAGGTTGAAACATGAAAAATAAGTTTATTGCTACATCAAAATAAAATATAGTTAACATTCACTTTGTATTCAGGTGTTTTGTTTTATATAAAACTATACAGAGATTTATTCAGACATCTCTCTAACTAACTGACATTACATGGCCCTATCTAGCTGGTTTTCTCAAGAACAGTTGCTGGTATTCTAACTGTCATGTTCCAGACCCTATCCAATCCCTAACTGTCACAGGAACATACGGCTGTTCATACGTACCTGCCCGCCCTGCCCACAAGCGATCTGATTGGTTAAATAAATCATGACAATAAATCAATTATATATTTTGTTACAGGGAGAAGGGGTGGTTTGGAATGGTCTAGCTTTAAAAAATAGGCTACATATTTTAAAAGAAAATAAGTTTGGAGGTCTGCAGGGACACACTAAATAGTATGTCTTAAATAATGGATTTTTGACTAAACTGGAGGTAGTGATTGGGGTAGGGTGACCTATAAACTACAAGACATGTACAAAACTCACTGTTCTTCTGTTACTGCCTGCTGTGTCATTGTGAAGCTAATTGCAGTAACACATACTGCACTCTTTTAAAGACTATGAAGATCTGCACTCAGAAACTGACACCTTCTGAATTAAGTTATATTTTTTGAACACATGTGCTCCAAATATTCACTAACAGCAAGCCAGGATGGCTATGGGATTTAGGGACCAGCACTCCTTGGAAAAGTTAAATGAATAGCAGGATGGGAGGAAAAAGGGAAAGAAAGTAATTCAACTGAATGATGGGGTTAGATGGAGAAGGTGCTGAGATAAAAGATCAGATTCTAGAGATTTGAACTCAGATAAAGCCCAGGGCCATTTGCTAGCACTGAAAATATACATCACTTCCAATATCACAAACTTACACTAAGATAGTGGTTCTCAACCTGGGGGTCAGGACCCCTTTGGTGGTTGAACAATCCTTTCACAGGGGTCGCTGTGAGCCGCTAGACCCCCCCCCCCCACATGCCGGCTTTGAGCCACCACTTTCCTTTCTTCCTATGCCTCTCCTTTAAGGTTGGCTGTGCGGCTGGGCTGAGGAGGGGGACGGCGGCGAGGCAGGCAGCTCCCCATCTCTCCTTCTCTTTAGCTCCTAGACACAGAGGAACAAGCCTGCCTCTTCTCCCTTTTCATTTTTCTAGGCAGGCGCTTGTAGTAGACAGCCCCAGTCAGCCGCCTGCTGGTTGCCATGGCTTTATCCCAAAGCTTCCCTTTGTCAGACCACTGTTCCTCCATCTCTGCATCGCCTGGCCGGCCAGCAGGAACCCACATGGTCATAATCACCTCCGCTGGTGAGCCAGCCACAGGCGCCCTCCTGGTCTTTCTGCTGGGTCAGGACAGTCGCCTCCCGGCAGCCCCGCCAGTGGCCCCGATGCCCGCTTGCCACTCCCTCCTATTGGCTCCCATCCTGAGAGTCTCCCTCCCTCCCCCTTTCTCTCCCGGGGCTTCCTGGGCTCTGGTGTTGGGGGGGGGAAGGCTCTCGGTGGAGTCTCCCATCCGCACCTTTGCGGGAGCAGCCCCGGGGACCAGGAACAGTCTGAGGAATGCCTCGCCGGCGGCGGCAGAAACCTTGGGACAGCCACCGCTGCTGTTGCGTGGAGAGGGGCACCACATTTTCCAGGGTCAGCTCTCGTGGTCCAGCCCCCTTCCTCAGAGGCAGGAGGAAGTCTCCCCCCCCCCCCCGGTACCTCTCCTGGATGAGGAAGGGGCTGTGACCCATGGGAGCTCACATTCAGCCATTGTCTTTCGGGTGCCACAAGGTTTTGGTCCTTAATGTTCCTTTTTCATTAGTTTCTACCTGATAAGCTAGCACAGACGGTGACTTCTATTTGCCTGCCTGCCTATCTATCTACTTATCTCCTTACCTACCTATCTATTTCTGTCTTTTTTTCCTGTATGACTAAGAGAGCCCAAGTTTTGGCTGAATATCAGGAAAAACTTCCCAACTGTTAAAACAGTACGACAGTGGAACCCCTGGCTTCAAGAGGTGGTGAGCGCTCTAATGCTTGTGACCTTCAGGAGAAATCTGGACAACCCCCTGGCAGCCGGGGTTTGGAATTCATTGCCTTGCTGGCCCCTTCCATGATTCTATGACTAATTTCTGTACTGCCCATCTAACCAGTGGTTCATGACAATAAGTGCTGTAAAAGAACCACAACATAATCAGTGCAATAACATGAAACTAAATTATCATACCGTCTGAAAACAGATGAAAAAGGGTGGCATTTAGATATAAAAGGGTAATGCTCTCAGAGGCTCTTCTGTTGGTTGGTTTTGAAAAGCCTGCCAGAGTAAAAATGTTTTTATTTGTTTTATGAGACCTCTTGAAAGATAGCAGGGGAGAGGGGACAGGTGGATTCAGAGGGCTGCCTCTTCGAAATTTCATTTGTAAATATCTGTGTGCCTGATTGGGGGTGGAGGGACAGTAAACCATGAATTAAGGGAGAAAGGACATACCCACATGAAACAATGCCTGAGGGTTTTTCAAGGGAGGGGGAAGCCCCTTCCTGTCTCGCTCACCTAGGGTTGTGCATTAAAATACCAACATGAATAGTAAGGCCCCCGCTATAGATGATTCATGTGGGACAGAACAGTTTCTAGATGGACACCATGTGGTAAATGAATAATGTGTCAACCTAGCACAACAGATATCTACACAGGCAGTTGTTCTCGCTGGTTGGGAGTCACCACAACATGGGGAACTGTATTAAAGGGTCGCGGCATTAGGAAGGTTGAGAACCACTGCACCAGGACTAGGTTCCAGTGAATCTACAAGTGCGTATTCCTAAACAAAAATGCCTAGGGTGGGTGGGTGGCTGCAATTTTCCAGCTTTAAATCATCTCCCTCCCATTTCACTGCTCCCAAAGTCTGCCTAAGGATGAACAGGATCCCTAGGGATTCCCACAACCTGGAAAGGGGGCTGGGTAGGCTCTAGAAAGCCTTTCATTGCCTCAAAACGACTATGAAAAACGTATTTATTTCTTTATCAGACGTCATCCTTGATTCATGGCGTGAAGCTGTGCAACTGAATTTCAGCCACTGTAATGAAGACAAAGATAATCAAGGTTGAGAGCAGCCAACTTGCGTGCTTTTAGAAAGTCCATTAAATATACGCTTCAAAGTGTTCACTTGGTGTTCTGCAAATGCCAAGGTTAGAGATAAGCATTGCTTAAGAGAGGACAATGTAACTTTCAAAGGAGAAATCGAAATCCAGTAGCAAGTCAGAACTCGAGTACAGTAAACCCCCACCTATTACAGGGGTTAGGGACCCGACCCGCGATAATTGAAAATCCACAATATGCAGATGCTGGGTCAGGTCGGGACAGGGAGGGCACTCTGGGGGCTCTTGTACTTACCCCAGGCCTGGTGCTGCCCCAAAAGTGGGGCTTTCCAGTCCTCCAGAGGCCCCAAAAGTGCTTTCTAGTGGTCCGGAGGTCACTTCTGGTTTACCGGAAGTCACTTCCGGTTTGTGGGGAAGCACTTTTGAGGCCTCCAATGGGAATGGGAAGGCCTTTCCTTCTTACCCCAGGGGGCCTTTTTTCATATACGGCAGACCCACGATAAACCGGGACCGTAGTATATGATCTGCAAAAGGGCGGGGGACAACTGTAGACCTACTGAATCAATGGGACCTATGGGGGAATAACTCAACAAATCTCCACTGAATCCATGAGCCTACTCTAGTTGCCATTTACTAATGGATTTCGGCCAGTCTTTTCAGAAAACAAGACTTGAAAATGGTGAGGGATTTAAAAGGCCACCACCCTCTTTCTTCCAGCTGTTCTGAGCAATCTCCCTGTATGCTTAAAATTACACTATAAGAAATAAATCAGTCGTCTTCTGCAAAGAAGGTTAGGGCTAGCAGCAGTACAGTTTTGTTTAAAAAGGGGAGTTGGATTCCACAAACACAAATCTGCAGATACTTAGGCAGAAGGTCTTTTGGGTTATTTCCTGCTGACACTGGTTTTATTTCTTCTCAATTCACCCCACCCCACCAGGGTACCTCTTGGTAGTCACAGTTTTTTTGGAAGGGACCATTTATAAAGCCTACAAAGTAGCAAGAGCACAACCCCCAGCATCCACTGTGTCTGATCAGGCAACCACCCCTACCATCATACGAATGACCAGGGGACCAAGGCCCGCCTGGGCACACAGGAGGCTGGCAGCTGGACTCGGTGCCCATTTGGCTCTATAGAGGGTGTTTCCTGAAGAAACATGACTCCTGGGAAACATGGTAGCAGAGAGTGGGACAAATAAGAGGATACAATGTCAGCATTTCAAGTAAATAACCTGAAAGCCTTTCCCTCTAGGGGCAAATCCTAGTCCTCGACATTGGCAGATTTTGGAGTGTCACTTCCAGAACACCCTTGACAATGCCATGACATTGTCCTGGGTTCGCCCAGACCTAGCCTATCACTGTGCCAAGTGGAAGGCAAAAGCAATAATAGTGGACCCCACCACCAAGTGGAAGAAACGCTAAGAAAAAGAGAGGAAAAAGAAGAAGCTCCCAGAATTCTGCCTGGAGTTGCAGTCCCCCTCCCAAATGAAACAGCATACTCCTATTGCTCTCCTGGAGTTAATGGACTACAACTCCCATCAGCCTTAGCTAGCACAGCCAATGGTGAGGGATGACGAGAGCTGCAGTCCAACACCACATCAAAGGCTACACATTCCCAATCCCAACTACAAGTAATTCAGTCCTAACTATACTCACATGGCACAGCTATGAACTGCCTTCCTTACCAAACAGACAGTGCCATATTAGTTGCTTTAAAGGGGTTCATTGCCCTAATAGGAGCAGCTACATCAAGAAGAAACAAGGTCAGCAGAAAACAGTCCCAAAATCACAGATTATTACTTATGTGACTCTGCAAATAAGAGATATCCAGCTTAGGCTTACAGCACCGAGAATCACATTCCGAGGCCACACACTCTCCTTTCACACAGAGAATTCATCATTCTCCTCGTACGCCTTTACTATAATAATAATAATCTGCCATAAAGTCAATTCTGACACATGGTGACTCTTTTCCAGGTTTTCTAGGTAAAGGATACTCAGAACTGGTTTATCATTCCTTTCTTCTGGGGGTGTTTGGGACTGTGCAGCTTGATTTTGGAAGCTAAGCAGGGTCGGTCCTGATTAGTACTTGGATGTGAGACCACCAGGGAATACCAGGTGCTGTAGGCGCCTGGAGTAGGAAATGGCAAACCACTCCAGTATTCCTGGCAAGAAAACTCCATGGACGTGGGACAGGAAGAGTCGGTCACAATTACTACGACAAAACACATAGCTTGGCCAAGGCCACAGATGCTAGCTCTACTCACAGGAGGCGCAGCGGGGAAATCAAACTCCCAACATCTAGCTCCACAGTCAGATTCCTAAATTAGTGAACAATCTGGGTAGTATAGTTTGCCGTTATGTCAGAATTTGGCAAATTATGTGTTGAAACATCATGTTCTCAAATCAGAACACAGCGGTAATTTCTAAAGCTTTAATCACCTGTTACTCAACTAAAACGTTATGGCGAACGTTATGGCTAGAACTGGCCGAAAAAGAGAGAGAAGAGATAAAATGTGAGCTGAAAGATTTAACAGGTCTAAGATATTTTTAGCGTGGCCCAGAGCAATATATTCTTATCTACAGTATATTTTTATACAGCAATACATTAAAGAAAAATGAATGGTGAGGAATAATACCAGGAGAATAACAAAACAATCCAAAGCACTGGACTTTGTTGTATAATTCAATCCTGACAAAAGAAAAATATCTTCAATCCCTCACACTTTCTTTTTTAAATTTATAATACAATGGTACCTCTACTTACGATCAATTCGACTTAAGAGGAGAAAACCGTTGGCGTTTTAACTGCTGCTTTACAAATTTTAGATGTGGTCTGCTCCACTTACATTTTACTTATTTAGATACAGCTGCTCTACTTAAGAGTTGTTTGACTTATGAACATGCATTCAGAATGGATTAAACTCATAAGCAGAGGGACCACTGTACTCTAATTTTGCCCTACAGAAAGTGTTCAACCTAATAAACATACTGCTGTATTCAATCTTTAGCATCTTAGCCAACACTGAGGAGAACTAATCTCACAGGAGGGAAAAAACAGAATATATACTATACCTGGTCTCATACTTTGATAGTGTTTTTTCCTCCCAAGCTGTATTGCCACCTCCAAAATTCTTTTTTGCAGTATCTGTTAAACCCTGCAGAACAGAAATGATCACTTTAAGATAACAGAAGCTTCAAGTGCTGCTAAATAGTATCTCACCATTGAAAAAGATTGACAGCTTCAAAGAGATGTGTTTGTAAATCCCTTATCCCTTGTATTTTGCTTTTTCCACAACAGGACAAAATCCAGCTTCTGGGTACCAGCTAGACTACTTCACTTGTGCTGTCTGTATTGCCAACTTTCAAGACAGCATAAAATACACAGAGTGGGATGCTGGTGCATGTCACAGAAGTCGCTTGCTTGCCTGGTGAGTACATTGCCTACATTTTAAGAACGCTTCTCCCCAAAGAAACCAAGAACAAACCAACAAAACACCCACTTGATTAAAACAAAGCCAGGGCAATTTTTAATCCGTTTGTGTGCATAAACTCCAACAAACCAACCAAGAGCTCTGTTATTCACAGCTTAATGCAACTAAAGCATGGTAACGTGCAATGCTGTGCAAAAAAACATGATCGTGTAATTACTTTTTTTACCACGGGTAAATATTAGCGCTGGGAGATAAATAAATTTTAATCCACCCGTTAACCCCTTACGGACCGCCCAGCGGGCTGCGACGCGTCAGACAAAGTCCGGATAAGAGCCGGATTCAAATCCCGACCCAGCACACGGCCCACGGGGTAGCTTCGGGTGGCGGGAAGGGTGCGACCCCCACGGGGGTTGTTGTGAAGGGGGAAAGCCAGGAGGGAGAAACCGCGCACGCCTCGAGGAATTCGCTGGAGGGGGGGGGGACAAGCAAGCGGGCGGGAAGACCTTTTTCACCCCCACCCCAAGCGGTTCTCACCTTGCCGAAGCGCTTGGTGATCCCGCGGCAGGTATCGCAGGCCTGCTGGATCCGATCCGGCGACGAGCCCAAGGCAGGCGGCGGCAGGAGGAGGAAGAGGAGGAGGAGGAAGACGGCCGGGGGACCGAGGGCAGAGCTCAGCCACCGCCGTGCCCGGCGGGGGTTCCAGCCCGCCGAAAGTCTCATCGCTGGGAGAGTCCCGCTCACAGAGCGGCCGCCTCTTTGGAGCCCCGGCCGGGCATGGCTCCGAGACACAACCAGTCCCCTTCCCACCTATCCACCCGACACTGATGGGAAACCGGCGCGGCGGCGCCGGGGCCATTCAGAATCCCGAGGCAAGCCCCTCCCCCTCTCGTAAACCCGCCAACCAATCCCGTGACCGGCTCGGGATCCTCCGGCCGCTCGGCCGCCGGGACGTGGTCCAATCGGAGCCCGCCACGCTCCGAGCCAATAGGAACCCAACGTGTCGAGGAGGAGGCGGGGCAGAGCAAACCGGCAGCAGAGCTCTAGGTTTACGTATTGCCGGAGATGCCACGACGGGGGTCGAACGTTGGGGGGTCGTTTCGCCGGCGCAGGGCTATTTCTGCCTATAGTAGACATGCCCAAACTTCAGACCTCCAGATGTTTTGGACCACAACTCCCACAGTCCTTTGCCATTGGCAATCTAAGCTTAGAATTCTGGGAGTTGTGGTCCAAAACATCAGGAGGGCCAAAGTTTGGACATGCCTGGCCTATAGGAAAGGACGATGTATCGCATCTGGGATTAGGAGGCTGCAGGCTCACGCGCTAACGTAAATAAGATCAAAGGAAATCTTACTTCTTTTTTGGAGGGAAAATAATATAGTAAGTTCGAATGCACACATCAATATGACAACAACAAAGCACACCACTAAACGAAGGGGATAAAACTCCTGCAAGTACATCTAAAAGAAAACAGTTGTGTGCGTGTGAAACTTCTGCGTATATACACAGAAAAGAAACCCCAGCCTGAGGGCTGATGAATGACAGCCTCGTGAAACGGTTAAGGAGAAGCAAACGGTGATGAAACTAGGGGAAGTATCTTAAGTGCAACTTTTCAGCAGCTCAATTGTAAAGACGAAAATGCAAAGTAAAAATCAGCTCTGAAGGAGGGAGTAACAAAAGGCAAGCCAAGAGGTCTGTTCCGTAAAATCTGAAATCAAGGACCAATGTTGACTCCCTCCTAGGTTATACATGTGGAGAGATCGACAGACGTTGAAAACTAGAGGAAGACCGTGGTTTTAAAGGGTGGAAAACCTACAAATCCTATGGATCATCAAATATGCAAATAAGGGCGTCGAATTAAGTTTGAACTCTCTCTAAAAGCAAAAATGATGAAACGGAAGCGATCCTATTGTGGACACATCACGGGAATGCTTACTGCAAAGGGCAACAATGTTGAGGAAATTGAAAGTAAATACGTTGGATTTATAAAAAAAATACTTCAATCGAGACGAGTCTGGGTTGCGACTGGGGTACACGTTGCTCTCCTTAATTTTTATAACTCCAACCGCGTGTGTGGACAATCTAGCAACCATGTTGAATTTCCTTTTTTTTAAAAAAAAAGAAAAAAAAAGCTCCTTCTCGGCCAGCCAAATGCACGGAATCCATTGAGCAAGACGACGGGCTGCAATCATTTCCGTTTCAGTCAGCCACCGCGGCTGCTCCGCTGCCAAAGAACACACAAACACAAACACACACACACACCGATCCTTCGCGTTGCCCTCATTCCGAGGCGACCGCACAAACCCCAGACTCTGCCGCTTCCGGGTTCCGGCCTCACCCACGTGGAGCCCTGGCCACGCCCCTTTCCTTGGGTCCGGAAACCCCTTAGTCACGTGCGCGCATGTGTGTGTGGGGGCCGCTCTGTCTGGAGGGGGGCCACGTGGGTGCCTTGTGGGTGAGTCCAGGTTGATGGGGAAGCCGCGGGCGGGAGTGGGGGGGGCAGGCGGGAGGAATGCGGTCCTGGCCGTGTCGTTCTTCGCCAAGGTCTGGCCGGCGGCGGGCTTGCTTTTCTGTCTTTAGGGCCCGAAGCCCGAGGGAGGTGGGCGCCCAAAGAGGACCCGTAAGAAGGCGACCTCTCTCCCACCCCCACCCCTAGGCTACCACCCTTCAGCGGCAGCAAACAGGGCGGAGAATGGGGATGGGAAATGGGCAGGAAACATTGGGGGGGTGGCTTTGAAGCGAGAAGGAATTCAGATGGAGAGCATCAGCTTATGTTTAAAACTCGACGAAGATAATGGCATTTTGAAGGACTGGCAGCCTGTGGAAAAGTCTCATTTTATTTATTTAGAGAAAAACAAATAAGAATAGAAATGTACAGATTGCTGGCCGGATTAAACCAGATGGCTGGTGTTTGGAGCATAAACACAAGAGAGAATCCTGATTGCCTATATAAGAAAGCAAAAGCAAAGAGTTCTGCTTATGTACTGTCCCATACCACATCAAGTAGTCTCTGGGCGGTTTACAGTTTTTAATTACAGTATGAAGGCTACACATCCCCCCCCCCCCAGCAAGCTGGGTACTCATTTTACAGACCTCAGGAGTATGGAAGGCTGAGTCAACAATGAGCCTGCTACAGGGATTGAACCCCTTGCTGTGAGCACAGTTTTACCTGCAGTACAGGCATTTAACCACTGCACCACCGGGTGTGTTTGGTTTGGGCTGTCAAGTCTTTGCTGACTTATGCCGATGTCCGGTCTTCAACAAGACTCCACTCAAGTTGTCTTTTCCAGAGAATTCTTCCTTCTCATTATGTGTCCCAAAGTAGGACTGCCTCCATTGCAACATACCTTGTCTCCAGAGATAATTCAGGCATGATTTGCTCATTATAAGCTCTTAAAGTTTTTACATGGACTACGGTCCACTTTATTGGATCCACTGGAGTTGTTATCAGTGTAGCTGTGTATCATACAGGTCAAACAGCACTGAAATGGAAAATATCCCACCTGTGATTCCTTTAATAATGATAATTAACAGAGGATTATGGGTGGATGAAGGTCCCAATGACCTTTTTTATAGATAAGCTGATAAAATGCCTTTCTCTTTATTTAAGCCACCGTAAGATCAAGCTGAACTATTCAGTATTCACCTGTTTTCATGTTGGAATCTGTAGTCTTGTGCCTCCCTAATAAACTTTTTATTATGGCATAAACTTCCATGCTGCTGCAAGATCACTCAGTGTTACAAATATACATACATGTGTTCATGCATCCATACGCAAGTTGAAAAGCTCAGCAACGTTTTTGTTATTTTTGTAGCAGCCTATGAAGGTATCACTCATAGTCTAGTCTCAGTTTTCTATAGAAACGGAGTTTGAGAAAGTGGAATCCATGGAAAATGAAATGCAGAAAATATCAATATTGACATTTATCACATAATTTACAGGGGCTGTCTGAAAGAGTATAGCCTGTCTCAGCAAAAAAAAAAATAATTATGGTTTCTAATTGATGAGATTGCCCATCTGTAATTCCAGAGTGTAAGATTGTTATGGCAGCTTGAAGAGTCTCGTTTGGTAGAGAGTCTTTATGGAAATCTGTGGAATGGATTGAGAAAGAAGCTTGCAATTTTTCCAATTATTAATCTGTATCAGGTCAGATATTGAATCTTGATAGGTTATCAGCTGTAGAGCAAATGGAAGGCACCCAAACTGACTTTCATACATTATTGAACTACATTTCCTGTGCAACCACTAGTGCCTCCTCCACATAAGGCAGCTGGAATTATCTGGTCTGTTAGCTGTGCTGACACTTCTTCTGAGTCTCTCTAGCACTTTCCCCACCCCTGCTGTACTAGCATGGTGTTCCAGCTTTAGAAGCTGCCATAAGGACTTTGAGTGGGTTGCATATGACTAGTGAGAAGCAGTTCCTTCCATTGCATCTCTGCGTGTATTGAACAGGATATTGGCGATAATATCTAAATGGAACTTCAGATATAGAAGAAGTATGTCTCCAAACAGTAGATAATGGGGTGGGGGCCAGTAAAAGGACAAGCTGTTGCCCTCGTAATTAACTTGCAGGCTGTCCAAAGGCATTTGACCACTGTAGAACTTGGATTAGAATTGTTTCACTAGACGGAAGCAATTTATTTAGTTTAAGGTTGCACAGTCAGTAAAAAGATTATCGGATAGGATAGGACCATCAAATCTAAAAATCGTTCACCGTTGAAAATTATGAAATGTTGTTGAGTTGTTTATTCTTGCACCATCTGGTAGGTAATAAAAATATCAAATATCAAAAATATATTAAATAGTAATGCTTTCTTGGTATGTTTAGTATGTATGGAAAATTGAAATTGTGACAAGTCAGAAGATTGTGTTTTTAAAGGTAACAGCTTTCTGTGTTTCATTTGCGGTCTTCATTTGGATTAAATTCCTTAAATAAAATTTATGTCCATTGTGTATGGGGGATAAGGAGTGTGACTTCATAATGAAGGCAGAACAAATGATTCTTGATAAAAGAAATGCAATAGGTGGGTCTAAAACAACTATGTGCTTTAAAAATACAATTATATCTCACCTCCTACCTGATGTTCTATATATATGTTAGGGTCAAGGTTCCCTCTAAGTAGTGCAGCTCAATCTCCCTCTGTGCTGGGCCTTTCCACCCCTGCACACTCATTGCAAGTGTTTTAATTATGGACATGGCAGAACCTGCTTAGGGGAGAGTTCCATGTGCATCTGCTTTGCACATATATGTGTGCTTCACACACACATGTTCTCAGAAAAGAGCCCCATTCAATGGAGATGAAAATTAGGGGGCACGTTGGTTGCAGTAGATGTCCCATTAATTCCATCCGTTATTGGCTGTGCTGATTGAATATGACGGGAATTGTAATCCAGGATATCTGGGAGAGCATCAAGTTGGGGAAGGCTACCATGTGCTCACTACCCCAGGGACAAGAAAATACTGTAAATGATAACAGATGCATCTACCTGGAGATGCTTACATTACATTGGATGATATGTTGGTGTATCTAGCTTGTGCTATGTGCCTAAAGTGTTTTTTGTTTTGTTTTGTTTTTGAAACAGGCAAAAATTAACAGAAATGTTTGTTTCTTTTTTTCCAGTCACAGTCTTATTACAATGATGTAAATGGGAATTTCCTATCCAGAATGGCTGAGAAGAAACAGTTGGGAAGACAGTACCTGCTGCTGTTGCTGATCATCACAGTTGCTTTCACACATTTAGCAGTTTGCCCATTTACGAAAGTAGAGGAGAGTTTTAACCTGCAAGCTACCCATGACATCCTGTACCATAGGCTGGACTTGGAAAAGGTGAATGGGGCTCTTCTTTTAAGATGTTTCCCTCACTTCAGATGTGAGGCTGTTGAGTTGTTTTCAGCCAGATCAAAAAGTGGGTTTGAAACAACTATTAGCATCTTTCAGGCTAGCAGATGTACACGGTCAGGTATTGCATGATTATCTCATTTTGGATTCTCAACTGAATAGAGAATGTATGAACTGCGGCGGCGGGGGGGGGGGAGATCCTGTTATTTGACTGGGTCAAAGACAAGTGCTTTTATGTGTTTCTCTTGCTGTTGACCGAGGATTAAGTCCTTATTTGATATGTTTAGTTCATTTCCTGCTCAACTCGCAATATGAACAGCTGGTCCTAAAATTCAAGTGAAATGTTTGTACTGAAGGCCCTCTCTCTGAACAGCCTTTGTGTAATGCAGGGTTGGGTCTGTGCCTTTCCACGTGTGCTGGAATTGAACTCTCAGGAGCCCTGACCACCTTGTCCAAGAATAAGGGGTTGTGGGAGCTCCAGACTGAAACTTCTGGCGAACCGAAGGTCTTTGACTACTCATGGAACCATAGGAGTAAAATGGAATTAGGGTCCTGTGAAGAAATGTATTTGGTGCATGGCTGCCTCAAGAGTTCTACAGACATGGAAACCCACTTTGGTTTGAAAGCACAGAAATAGGCGAAGGAAGGCTGAAGTGCTGCTTCATAGAGAAAGCTTTCATTCTGTCAAGATGGTTGAGAGGGGTTATATGGGTTATATATGATTATTTGAGGGCTGTGGCTCTAAAGGTCACTTAACCTGGAACATAGCCACTGAGGAAGAGGTGCAGATTTAAATTGGGAGCTTTATCAATTTTAAGAGGGCCGAGATAACTTGAATGAAGGCCATGGGAAGGACTCTAGCTCAGTGGGAGTACAGTTTCCATAGGAAAGATGACAAACCCAGTTTCTTTTTGTTCTAGGCACAGCTGGATATGGCTTCCATCTGAAAGTCTGGGGAACTATTGCTACTTGGCTGGTTTAGTTAGTTAATTAGTTATTAGGTTAGTTATTAAACTTTTATGCTGCCCACCTAGCGAATAGCTACTCTGGGCGGTGTAAAAAACAAGATAAATAGTGCCCCCAGATACAATCAGCAGTTAAATAATACACACATCCTCAATCACAAATAAGCTAAAATAAACAGACAGACCACACAACAAAAATGATAGAGGTTAAAGTAGAGGCAGAATTAGTGCAAAAGACGTAAATGCAGATGAAAAGGGCATCAGGATGGAAAATATTTTACGTTTAGGTTAGTGAGCTGGGACATTGGCTAGGTTGACTTCTGAAAAATTGATAGGGGCTGCAACATTCTGCACCTGCTGCTGCTGTTTCTGCAGAATCCCATACCCCTAATCCCAGCTCTTGTGTCAGGAAACACAGTGGATGGAGAGGGTGTGCTTGGTTTCCCAGTGAGATTGTTTTCCCCGCCTGCTGTGGTTCATGGCAGAATGGCTGGATTTTAGCAATGAAACTGGCGGGGCCAACAGGAACCTAGCCATGGCTTAGGAGAGTGCATATTGCTCAAGTCTGAGGTAAATTAATCCTCTGTCAGACTTTATATGAAGATGGTTCTGTTGTAAGTTTCCTAGAGGTCCCTCATCAGGAGAAAGATTATTTTACAAATGATATAAAATACTGTAATAAATGGCTGTGCTAGTCCATTCAGGTAACGGCAAAAAACAAAAGGATTGGGGCACCTTCTGAAAGTAATCAAGTTATTTCATTGTGAGTTTTTAGGGATTATAACCCCCCCTTTTTGTCATATGGACTGTAACAAGGTGTTCTCATAATGGGTCACATGTCTTAAATAAATGAATTGTTCCTTTGTGAAAGCTCACGCTGAAATATATTCATTGCTTTTAATGGTCCTGTAATACTGCTAGTTTTTTTCCTTTTGTTTCTGCAGTTCATGACAATATTCCCATACACCTTAACAGGGCTGCGCTGGAGTAAAGGGTTTGGAGATTCCAATCTAATCTCGTTTGTTCACTCTGATCTAAAACAGTAATAATATAATGCAATACAATGCTCTTTCTGGTTATTTTCCCCATTACTAGCCTTCTTCTTTTAAAATTGCAGTATGATCATCGTGAATTTCCTGGAGTTGTCCCACGAACGTTCCTTGGTCCCGTTTTCATTGCGGTACTTTCCAGCCCAGCCATTTGTGTGCTGTCTCTGTTACGAATGTCAAAGTTTTACTCTCAGCTGATAGGTGAGATCTGTTGTTCATCTGATTTCAGATCTGTTGTTGATCTGATTTCTCTTAGTAGTAATTGCTTGTTTACTCTTTGAAATGGGCTGTTTTTATAGTCCTAAGTGAGCCTGATTTGGGACTTGCCTGATGCATTGGATTATGAATCCCACGATTTGTTTGCTGGCTGGAGTATGATGGGCTTTGTAGTACAACTCACCTGGAAGCTGCCAGGTTGGAGAATGCCACCATAAAGCATGCCTCTAGTGACCTGTTTAATTAAACTTTGATGCTGGTCTGTGTCTCTTTTCCCTTTTTCCATAGTGACACTGTCTTTGATAGGTTTTTCCAAGGATGTAGCCAGCAGTCAAGGCAGAGTAAAGTTTGAGGATCAGAAGTAATAGTATTTCTCACCCTGGACTGTTCTCCAGGTTTAAAAAGGTTAATAAAAAGTGATATCTTTAGCTAGAAGACACTGACCCAACACAACTTTGAAGGGTGGCAGTGAGTGATGGTGATGATTAATCAGGAAATCAATGGTGAAGAATTCTTAAAATAAGATACATTGGCTGAATTCCTGTTGCACACAATACTCCCTTTCTGCTGGCTGTGGCTCAGATTCTTCCCTTACCTTCCCTGCTGAAGGTTACATCCCTGGCCAAACAGATGAACTAAAACTATTAAGCAATGTTTTCAGTTTATACTGATAACATTTCAGTTTATCTTAATAACATTTTAATATACAATGGTACCTTGTATAAAGGAATTAATTTGTTCCAAAAGAAAATATGTTAAGCAAATTTTCCTTTATACAAATTTCTCATAGGAATGCATTGAAAACAGAGTAATCCCTAATCACGACAATTTTTATGTTGTACGGATTCGCCCCATAGGCGATTATGTTAAGCAAATTTCCCTATCTCCGTAATTTTTTATGTTGTACAAATTTTATGTTATACTAACCGTTTGTTATACAAGGGTCCACTGTAATACAGTACAGTAGTTGCTTAATTCTTTTTAAAGGGAGTTTCATGACCTAAGCCACCTTGGGTTCTTTTGGGGGAGAAAGAGAGGCTAGAAATATTTAAAAAATAAATAAAATTAAATAAATGATAAATGGATAAATGGTAAGCTGAGCTAATTAAGTAAAATAACGATATTAATAGTGGTTGGTTAATAAGTCATCTAAAATGATTATTAGTTTATTCCAAGTTTTGTTTCTGTAATGAATAACAATTTCTTAACCCTTCACTTGAACCAAAGTCCGGGGAAGCCTGGGTTTGAGCGTGATCTATGCCTTGTGGCGGATGCATAAAGAAGTGAGAAAGCAGTTTGGTTCGACCGTCTCCGTGCTCTTCTGCCTGATAACTGCTACGCAATTCCACCTGATGTTTTACTGCACTCGCACTCTCCCCAATGTGTTTGCACTCCCCATAGGTAAGTCATTGTTCAGAGCAAAAATAAATAAATAAGTCACTTCTCATGTTATCACTAGCTAAATGTAAAACAAG
The DNA here is from genome assembly GCA_023846285.1 of Phrynocephalus versicolor. Classification (NCBI taxonomy): domain Eukaryota; kingdom Metazoa; phylum Chordata; class Lepidosauria; order Squamata; family Agamidae; genus Phrynocephalus; species Phrynocephalus versicolor. Next base: position 60,401,518 of record JAHTLZ010003526.1, read on the forward strand.
ATATCTTTAAAACAAAATTACAGAAACGCCCGTGAGATAGTCCCTTATTAAGTCCTGTGAAGGTAGACACTATATACGGCAGAACTGTGACATAAACCACTAGTTTCCCAGAATGTACAAAATACTCTGGATGTAGCTGATGTAATTGAATCCCTTGTTTTTCCTCATTACAGCTTCCCCCTCTTTTTTAGTGGACGGCTGTGAAGGAGGGGTTATTTGTTTAGTCTTTGGATTGTAAAGTAAGCCTAAATCCAGTTACTTACTCCATTCCACTAAGTCAAAGGGATTAAATGCTGACTTCACTAGTTCTATCCATTCAAATGGTCAACTTCAGCTGGGAGTCTTGAGTCCTACATACAGAATGTTTATTTTATTTATTTTACTTATTTTCAAATTTATATACCGCACCTATTTCCCTCATAGGGGACTCAGGGCGGTTTACAACAGGAGGAGATAAAACAACTAAAACAGCTAAAACATCAAGAATCCAAAACACAGAAAGGCGCGGCGATCAAGTGGGCCAGGCAGGGGAAAAAAACCCAAAAACCTGAATCTCTAATCAATGCCGAAGGCGTCCCGGAAAAGTAAGGTCTTTAGATTTTTCTTAAATGACGCCAACGTCATTCTTAATGTGTGGCCTTCCAGATGCTATTTGGGTCTTCACTCCCAGCAGCCCTAGCTCGCATGGTCAACGAGCAGAATTACAGTCCAACAACAACATCTGGAGGACTACCCCTTCCATGTCTCTGCTCTTAGTGCTCAGACATCTCTCTGCATCTTGTATCTCCCCTGCTGAATTGGCAGTTCTCTGCAGCTGCCCCTGGAAAAAGTGCAGAAATCACAGTGGCCTGCTGAACTGAAAAGACTCAAAAGACAGCTTATCTGCTGTCTTGTGTCAATTGCATCACCATTCTAATGGACTGTAGTGCTGAGCGCAAGGTATACCGGCCTCTCTCTATCTCTCCAGCCCAATATGGCCTTGGTCCTATCTATCTTATGGAAATGTGAGTCTACCTGTCTGTCGTCAGAAGGAGAAAACCACGCATCAGCTTGTCTTTCTTTGTAATAAGAGGGCCTGGGGAAAGGTGCATCAGGGCCTTTTTGGCCAGAAATAAAGAATGGCAAAATGCTTAAGTAGAATTCTCAGTGTACCCAGTTAGAAGCTATATAAAATCATGCACTGGTGACTTTCCAGATGTTGTTGGACTCCAGTTCCATCAGCTACACCCACCAGGAAGAATAGTCAGGAGCAGAGGAAACTTGTTTTTCAGTAATGTACGGACAGCCATGTCTCATAATCGCCGTCAGATTTACTGGTACCCTATTAATCTGCATGTTGATTGTTATTTCATTATGATGTATGTACAGTATGATTCGTTTTATGAGTTGTTTGTTGTTGTCACTGCAAATATTTATTCATTGCCTTGATGCATCCTGACCTTTTGTAATGATCTTGTTTTTGAAAGGCAACATATTCAGCATTTGTTTGTCTGTTAACTAGTTCTGTCGGCAGTTACATCTTGGATGCAGCAAAAGCACCGTGCATTCATCTGGTTCTCTGCTTTGGCAATTATTGTCTTCAGATCAGAGCTTTGTCTGTTCCTGGGGCTTATGCTTCTGATGACGCTGTTTAATAAAAGACTCTCGTTTGTGAAAATGTTATCCTACGCTGTCCCCGCAGGAGCTTTTTGGTTAGGTAAGTTTTCAAGATGTCATTGAACCAGTTTGATGTACTTCTTAGGTGCCACATCAGGGATGGGTTACCTGTGGCCTCATAGATGTTTTGGATTTACAACTCCCTGAAATCTGACTAGACGTTCCTTATGGTAAAAGATTGTGGAAGTTATTGGATAAAATATCAACCAGACCTACTTATCATATTCGTGTTATCTAGAGTGAGACACACATTCTTTCTATAGGCCAGGCCTGCACAACAGGTAGACTGTGGGCTACCGGTAGCCCACAAAGGGTTCAAAAGAAGCCCACCGGCCATCAATTTAAAAAGTGAGGGGATAAGTTCTCCACCCATCCCTCCCCCATCCCAAGGAGCACCACTGCCCCAGCAAAGTTCTGGGTCTGCCAGCCCACTGTCTCAGACAAGTGGGGCAGTTCAAGGGCCATGGTGCATTGAAATATGTTCCCTCCAGAACTGATTAATTGATTTTCAATGCATTCCTATGGGAAACTGCTGTTCTACTTACATTTTTTAAAAACTTATGAGTGTGTGCTCAGAATGGATAAAATTCGTAAGTAGAGGTTTTAGTGTAGTAGCCCTCAGGCACCTTGGGATGGAAAAAGTAGACCTCAGCCTGTTCAAAGTTGAACAGCCCTGCTATAGGCTTTACCTATATGCTGACATACAAGAATGCCCTAAATAGAGACTTGACCACTGGAGAAAAAAGTGGATTTTATGTTAAAATGTCTGGGTATTGGAATACACAGAAAAGCTTCAGGTGGCGCAACATCGTCTTTGTGCAGCCTGGGTAGATTTCTGTGCAGATTGTAGAATCACTTCCTCAAACTAGGCTTGATAAACATTTGGATCTCCAGATATTTTCTTATTCAAGTCCCATCGTCATAACCAAGGGTAAGAGGTTATGTGAGCTGTGCAAATATTTGGAGGGCCAAAGATTTTCTGCCATTGACCAGACAAAGTACAGCCTTCCATAAGTCAATAAATGTGGCTACCATCATTTCTCCCCATTGGCTCTGTTGCTAGTACTGATGGGAGTTGTAATCCTACAACACCTGGAAGGCCACATGTTGACCACCCGTGGACTAGGGCTCTCACACTAGTGCAGTACGCAAACTTGCCCTTTCTGTTTCTGTTTTTAATTCTGTTAACTTAGGCAACCTTTCAACAAATTATAAATTTGGCAGATTTCAGGAAATCAGAATTCATGTCAATTAACATAGCCTCATTTCACAACATTTCACAAGCGTCCTTCTGGCTGTCATGGTTGCATGAAGTCTTCATCCATTCAACCATGGTTTAGTTGATCCTGTTTTTAGAGAATTTGTGGAACAGGTCTGCAGGTAATATTTGTGAAAAGTATTCTGTTTATTTCTTTACATTTAAGTGTTTGTTTCTCCTAGCACTCACAGTAGCCGTGGATTCTGTTTTTTGGAGGCAACTTCTGTGGCCCGAAGGAGAAGTACTTTGGTATAACACAGTTTTAAACAAAAGTTCCAACTGGGGAGTATCCTTTAAATAATGGATAGGTTGAAATATGCTATGGAGTGAGGTCACATATTCTGACTCATACATGATTTAATCAGGTCTTGTGAAAAAATAATGTTGAAGCAAAGAAGCCATTTCACTTTTCCTCCATGTAACAGCCGAGCAGTCCTGCCTGACTTTCTCATACAAAGAGTGAATTTTTGAAGAAGCATGGCCACTTCTGTATACAGAATTGGCAATAAAAAACACTCCTGCCCCTGTTAAATGCCACTCGGTTCCTCATGTCTCCACTTGATTATGGTCAGGTTGCCAGTGATGAAATAGATCCCCATCTCTGCTTGAGATTCTAGAGAGCGACTACATCCCAGAGAAGATATTACTGGGCTATAGGACCAAATGATCTGATGCTTCTCTAAAACAGCATCTTGTAGTGACGTGTTCTGTTTGGAAGCATAACAAAACTCGGAAACCAAAAGTATTGGGTAATTTCGAGACTTCCAGATTTATTTCTGCGATCTTTCAAGGATCACCATCTATTTTGTTCAGAGACACAGGCTGGAATTCTGTTGCTTAACGTAGCAGTTAGAGAAGGTCCATTTGAGTCTGTGGACCTTATGGAATGATTAACACCAAATCTCCACTGATTTCAGTAGGCCTGCTTTAGTTGTGACTTAGCACACTAAGAAGTCACAATATTTAGGTGACACGTTTATAGACCCAGTTACATGGTTGTAGGAATGATTATGAGGAAAGACAGATATGGGCTCAGTTGAAGAATTTTCAAAGTGATGATACCATTGTGAACTCAAGTAATGAAGTTTTCAAGTGTCTGTGACTTTGAATCAACAATCAACCTGAAAGTTTCATTCATGTTAATAGAGTTGGCTTCTTCATGCTTCTTACATATTCATATGATGCACATCCACGGCAACAAAGGTGCTGGATTCCTCAGGATCCAGCCAGGTCAGTCCATTTACTAGGCTCTGCACAGTGCCAGGATCCTTCTTTAGGGCCATTGCTCCAATCCAACCAGGAGCCCAGACAGCCCTTCCCTGCCTCCTTGGGCAGCCAAACCATCTAGTGAGGAGGAGGTGGGATGGGAAGTCTTCCTGTGCAGCTGATGAGTTGTGGTATCCCTAAGGAAGGCAGGGGGAAATTTCTGCCAACTTCTGTGTATATATCTCCCCTCGTTTGAATAGCACATGTACTGAAGAGCAAACGGCTATCCTTGTATCTCACGTCATCTAACTTAATTTTTACTTATGGTGAGTATGAATAGCATATATGTATGTTATGAGCAATTCTGGACACACACTTCTGCAGGGATTGTAAAACAAGCAAATGTTATCTTATTTAACAAAATATTAATAAAATGATGATGGCTTTAAAAATCCTTAACTTCTCTTTTAAAATTATTATTCAAGACCTCTCCATTTCTGTGGTATTTTTATTCAGCCTTGCCCCGAGCTCTGGGATGCAGTATTCTGTTTATACCATTTGGTGCAATAGACAAAAGGACCCGAATATTAATTCTACCTACACTCGCTTTTATTTTCTTGTATTCATTCCTCCCACACAAAGAGCTGCGGTTTATTATGTACACATTCCCAGTCTTCAATATAGTGGCTGCCAAAGGTTGCTCCCGAATGTAAGTTTGGTTCCCCCCACACACACCTCAATAATTCAGTGTCTTGACTTTCGTATTTGTCATCATTTGGACCCATTGAACCAGTGGGGCTCATATAGATTGTGATATAAAGTCCCGTTGATTCAGTGGACCTACTGTATTTGTAACTAGACTAGATGAAGTTCTTGGATTCTGTATCTTTAAAAAAAAATAACTTGTGATTTATTTCATTCTACCAAGGTATATTTTCCGGTTCATAGGCAACCAGTAGAACTGATCTTAATGCCACAAGGGAGAGAAAATGGATAAACAGTAAAGTGTAAACTTATTTTGGCCCTATGTAACACACTCATGTTAGCAAAAGTTGCTTCCAGAACCAGAGGATGTAGAAACCTGCAAAGCAAAACTATGTCCTTTATGGTTAATGTTATGCATTTTAAACTACAAGGACATTTGAGAGACGGCGATGGAGGGGGGAAGGTTAATAGAGGTCTGGATAAGAATTCTAGTAACCCATTGGATTATAGAATTATAGAATTATAGAATTATAGAGTTGGAAGAGACCTCATGGGCCATCTAGTCCATGCCACCCTGGTGTGTTGAATTATTCCTCCCATAATGCCTAGCTGTGGTTTGTTATTTTGTCCAAATGTTTGTTCCTAAACATCATCCAGCAATGAAGCTGCATTTTTAAAAACCCCATATTGGACTTGGATATGTTGTATAAATGTAAGAACAGCCACTAATAAAGCATTTTTTCCTTACTTTACAGTCTAAACAGTTACAAGAAATCATGGCTGTATAAGTTAGGCTCATTCTTTGTTGTAGCCCATCTTCTAGTTAATGCTGCTTACTCAGGAACAGCACTCTATGTTTCCCATTTCAATTACCCCGGAGGAGTGGCCATGCAAAAGTTACACCAGCTAATACCTTCGACAGCAGGTGAGTAAAGCTGAGACAACACTTAAAAGCAAAAATGTTGGGAGATTATACCACAGGCAGTCACAGGGGTGGGGGTGGGCAAACTAGGTAGTCCTGATAAGAGTTTGCACATTTGAAACACACTATTTGAATCAGCTTTGAGAGAGGAACCAATTTCAAGAATGTAATTAGAGGGGAGCCATTCATGATGTTTCACCATTTCCTTGTTCTGAAGTACCCTAAAGTGGGAAGAGTTTAGGACTACCTGCCACAAATGTTGACTTTTGCTGTTATCCTTATCCTCTTTGACAGCGAACTGGGGAAGTAGCCCATTGTTGTTTAATCTGACTGTCACATCTATTGTTACTATTCTGTTGTAACTATTCTATTCTAAATTAGAAATGCTTTTTTCTTAGTTTTTTTTTTTAAATTGGGTTCTGCTAACTGTTTGCTGGATTTGTTTCATTTTATATTGTGGATGTGATGATTTTGTTCGTTTCTGTTTCTGTATCGTCGTGTTTCTTGTTAACCGCCCTGAGTTCCCGTCTGGGAAAATCTGGTGGTAAATAAATAAAATAAAATAAAATAAAATAAAATAAAATAAATAAATAAATAAATATGTGTTATCACTTGGTGAATGGTGAAGTGGAAAGATGCTTTGTTAGGCATGGTGAACACCTGTCCTGCTCAACAGAAATCCCTTCAGTGTAGATCAAACGGAGAGGCTGGGGAAGGTGTGACTCTTCCCAGCTGTTGCTGGCCTAGGATGCTCCTAACGGTCCATGACCGGCTAGATAGAGCAAGGAGAGCAGTAGTCCATGGCCCACTTTCCTTTAAAGGTGTTCTAGGCAGGACTTATGAATCTCCCTAGTCGTTGTCGTTACAATGACTCTATGAAGTTGTTAGTCTGAAACACAGTGACCATCAACACATCGCATAAACTTGGGTTAAGTGTATATGCATATGCTGGTGCTTGAATTCAAGTATATATATACTCATCCCACGCGCCCTGAGTCATTGTTTTGCATCTTTTTCCATGTGGTCTAATAGATCTGTCGAAAAGATATTGTTAGTCTTTCCACAATATAGCATACTTATATTCATTGTTTGCTTTCAGATCTTTGTATCTTGAAGCACTATATATTCGGGAGTATTTTCTGTTCTCTTTTCAGATGTTTCTGTCCACATTGATGGGGCTGCAGCACAGACTGGAGTGTCTCGATTCTTAGAAGTCAATTCAGGCTGGAAGTAAAGACAAACACTTTATAAACTTTTTTCTTATCCTTCTGCTTTTCAATGCCTAAATGTGCTTGTCAGGATGCAAATTGCTTACTCTTGCACAGGGTGATGGTTACTGGTTAGCAGCCCAAGGGTGATATTTTTCTGCTCCTTTCTAAGCCAGAGTGCTGTGACAGGACTTTTCAGGTGCCATGGAAGTGCCTTCTTTCCCCCATGCCCTAAGCAGTCTCCCACCTGGGAGATCAAGTAGTAGAAACATCATATGTTTCAGAGACACACACTCTTGGCATAAATGAATACCGAATAAGTTCCCATCTTTCAAGATCAGAGCTGGTTCTCTCAATGCTTCTTCCGTCTTCATTATTTGGGCTTCTTTGGAACACTGTGCACCCCCAGAGACCGCTGACCAGAATTTTCAGGAATTTATTTATTTATTTATTTATTACATTCATATACCGCCCATCTTCCGAAGCGGAACTCTGAGCGGTTTACAAATCCCTTGGTCCTAATGAAGTTGACTTGTCCTTGCAGTTAGTTCAGACACAGGCTGTAGGGGGAGGGGATGACATCTCATAAAAATCCTCGCCCTAAACTTGACAACCAATGACTCTTTGATTAGCAACAATTTGTCACTTATTTTGCCATTGTACTTAACACTGTTGTATATAACCAGTAGAATTCAGGCCATAGTTGGGTTGGTGGGGAAGTGCTATTGCGTAGGAAGACCCCCAAAAGAGCATTTCATAGATGCATAAGAGCATATGTAACTTGGAAAACCAATTTCACAAATTTTAGACAAAGTTCAAGCAGAATGTTCCTAAAATCCACTACTAGAAGTTGGTAGAAATATTCTGAATTTTCCAAAAGATGCAAGTATTTTCCTTTCAATGATATGAAACAGTAATTGAACATGATCAACCAGGATTGGTATGTAAGAGAGAAATGTTCTTCAATCTGTGCAGATTGACGGGATCTTGATTCCTTTAAAAAGCCCCAAATATTCATAAGTGCTATTTGAATCAGAGTTATTTCATTGCCATGTTAACAGGTGCCTTAAGAAAACAGTTGTCATTTCATTTTCTTGTTTAGATGACTAACATGTTTGTTGTAAATGTGAATGCTGTATAGGCTAAATTCTATAATCTTGGCACTGCTATGCTGAATGAGGATGAGAAGCTTTTCAATGTAGGGAATTCTGGAATAATATTATTTAGGGAAACTGACATCCTAATAACAGCCAAAGGTAAAATTCCATTTGAAGAATTGTCCAGGTGTTTAGTTTTAGACAGCAGATGGCCCAAACTTTCATTTGTAATTAGAAGCTGAGTATAATATATGTCACTTGGTAACTTGCATACAGTTTCAGAGGACAGGAAGATTAAACTCTTAATGAAGAGAGCTTTGCAGCTGTGTTCTGTGCCATTTTAGACCAACATTATTCTGCACAGTTAGAAGGAGGATGGTAACCACTTTTGCCCAATGGACAAGTTGTCTCTCTATGCCAGGGGTGAAGAGAACATGTGGTCTTCCAAGTGTTATCAGACTCCAGTTCCTATCAGCCATAGCCAGGGTAGTCAAAGATGGAGAATGACAGGAGTAGTGTGCCAACAATAACTAGGTTATGCCTTCTCCATCTTTGTTTTACAATACATTTTCTGCTCACAATTTCTCGTGGAGAGGCAGAATGTCTCTGATGAAGTTGGCAGGAAAGTTGCTTTGTATTTGTGGTGAGGCACCTGATAATCTGTTGCCTACTAGACTTTTCATTATTTAGTGAAAAAGTAATAAGGATGCTGCAGGACAGCAAACTCCATCACAGCATGGCTGAAGGTATTTTAGATGATGTGATTAAGTGGATCCAGCCAGGCAGGCTTCATCTCATCCCTTTGTGGTTTTGGTGTTTCGTGTGTATGAAGCTGCTCAGCGAGGTAACAGAGAGCTTTAGACTGTAGCATCATGAGTATTCTGATTATATCAATTTGTTTCTTGGTGCTCCATGAAATGGATGCTTTGGAAGTGCTATCTTGATTTGGCAATGGGATAATTAAGGATTGTTAATCCAAGCTGAATCCTAGGAAGATAGGGACACTGTGAGTTGGTGGTTCCTAAATCCGGGATGTTGTAGTACTGAATTATATGTTCTGGATGGGGTGGCATGCCTTTTGAAGAAGCAGGTGCACAGCTTGAGTATGCAGTTGGATCTAGCGTAGTCTCTTGACGCTCAACTTACCAACTGTTAGCATATGAAAAATCATTCAGAAAACAAATTGAAAGATCCAAGCTGTACCTTGACACCTACAAGATAAGGCTGGGACATGCTTCCTGTAAGTACACAAGTGTTTGTTCTTTATAAAGAGGTCTCTTTGGAAGGTCCTGAGGGATACCTAACAGGAAGAGGCTATTAGGAAGAGCTGTTTCATCATGCTACCACTGTCTTCTCCCTACAGAAGGAGTGTGTCGCAGCTATCTATTTGGTCTGGGTGCTTGTCCGGAGGGGTGCTTCTTACAGTAGGTAATTGTTGTTTCTCTTATAGGTATGACAAAAGAGAAGATCTCAAGCCAGGAGACTCACTCATGTTCTCTTACACACATTTACTTATGGAGATGGACCCTGTTCAAGTATCCCATTATAAGACAACCCACCGAGTGATGGCACACATACCTGGCACCAGTGGGACTGGACTTAGTTTTACTAAACTACCTCCTATTTCTTTAAACTTGAAATCTAAACTGGTACTGTTGGAAAAACGTTCTACTTCTTTTGGAGCATAAAATGTCGAGAATCTTCAAATAAATTTCCCAGTAAGATTCTGTTGCACTAAGTCAAAACAAGCAATGCTTTTCAGTGATCAAGAGAACCCTATGAGACAGCTACATATACATTTACTTGCATATATTCCCACGTACATGTACTGCAGATTGCCAGGTGTTTGAACTTTTCCAAGGAATATAGAAATATTCCACATTTCAGAAAGATGTAATGCACAGTTTAATATTTTTATTCTATGACAGTATATCTATAGCATTTGCTATTGTTTTTATTTGTTTCATATACCTAAGTGGCTGAAGGATGCATCTCACCACCTCAACTGCTAGGGAAAACTTGCATTACTTCAATGACAGCATCTAATTTTCTTCTGACAATGTCCAAGCTGTCTTTTGAGTAACACAGTTTGGCAAAATGGGATTGCAGTTACACACCAAGGCTGGGTGGGTTTGGAGTGAGGATGTACAAACGTTGATAACTGTAACTGTTTGAATAGCGCTTGCAAGGGAGAGATCCCATACACGAAGCCTAAGCAGCAGCATTTAATATTTTCATACAAAATCTGGGGATTGTAGAAAATCTGTGTGTGTATAACACTTGGGGGTTCTGCACATATTACACTGAATCTTGACTCCGACTTGCTTATATATAATACTCTCTAGCTAGCCATGGTGGTGGGACTTCTGAACCAGAACTGCTAGACTGTTCTGGCCTATGATGCAGTTCCTGGGAGTTGGAGGAGTGAAAGGAAGCTGATTCCAAAGTGTAGTATCATGACAAATCCCTTAACATAAATCAAGAGGAAAACAGGGTAGCATGTTGTTGGGAACATCTTAATTACAAAGTCATTTTAGGAATTCTGAATACTGTATAGATATGGATATATAGAGAAAACTTGCTGAGAGTCATTTGTTGAGCTGGTCATTTAAATGGAGACGTATTTTCTAGAAATATTTTCTCAGCCATAGTTGTTTAAATTGGCTGATTGCTTTTTCAAAACAGATACAAAACAAATGAAACATGTACTCATTAGTTTACAGCAGCCAAACAGATAACTTACTATACTGAGCCCCTCGTTCAATACATTACAACTTTATAGAAACATTGGGGTTAACTCTCATATTGACGGCTATGTCCATTAACTGAAAATATAGATGCTGGAATGCCTGCTCCAAAAAAGGGGAGGTATTTTATGCAAATATGCTGCTTCCAATTATACATTCCATTTTTTAAAACAAAAGCTACCCATTATGCTGGGTGTAGCCTGGGATAGAATAATAAAGAGGTGCAGGTTTACCAAGATGCAGCAAATGCCAACCTGTAGAACCAGTTCATCGGCACAGCCATGCAGTTCTTTGGCATATTTTGCCACAAGTTTGGTCACTTTTATTGTGCATCAGAGAGAATGCTACAGCAAGCTTTCATTGACATGTAATGCATTTATTCAATTATTCAGTAGTGGTACAGCCTGTCAGTTTGTGACACAGGACTTCAAGTATAGGAACCAGCATCCGTTACAATAAGGAGTTGGTACCATCGCACAGCTTTGTTATTCAGCAGACCTTGTGATTGGATTCAGTTTGTAATGTAGTTTTAAATCAAGTCCCAAAGTAGTATCGCAGTGGGACCTTCCTATTCATTTTGACATTGTCAGTTACTTTATTTTTAGCTCTATAAGACACACTTTTCCCACCCCCAAAAGTAAAGGGAAAATGTGCATCTTATAGAGTGAATATAGTAGTCCCTGCTACCTATATAGATTTTCCTTTAGACAGAAGTTACCAGCACGGAGCCTCTCCTGCCCCCTGCTGCAGCCTGGATTCCACTGTTCCAGTCACCTCGTTAGCAAACAGGCTTCCCCCTGGGAGCCTCTCCCCACCCCTCCCTTTCTGCAGTCAAGATTCCTCAGTTAAAAATGTAAAGAGGTCTCCTCCACGGAGCCTCTGCCCTGCCCTTCTGAAGCCTGGACTCCTCAGCCCCAATCACCTTGTTTGCAAGCCTCCTTTTTCAGCTTGGATTCCACGTTCCAATCCCTTTGTTTGCAAGCCTCCCCTCTTGCAGCTTGCATTCCACAGTTCCAATCATCTTGTTTGAAAGTCTTCCCTTTTGCAGCCAGGATTCCTTGGCCGTGAAACCTTAGGCTAAACATTTTTCGTTTTCCTCCTCTTAAAAACTAGGTGCGTCTTATGGAGTGAAAAATATGGTACTGAATTTCAAATAAGGATGCATGTGTGTAGATATATTTTATCCCTAGTAACAGTTCAGGCACAGATGAGTTAGTAATATGAGTGGTTATCCAGTGTCATGTTAGCATTCACAATGGGATCTTCTACCTATCCCCTGGGGAAAAGACCTTCCCAACTCACTTTGACGGGTTTCCTTGTTTGGAGCAGGTTTTACAGATGCACAAGGGCCCTCGCTGCTGACAGATCCCCAGTGGATTCTGGCCATAGAAACCATGCCCAGGGGAGGCATAAAACCTACCTGGGCTTTGTGGCCCAGATATACCTCATCCAAGAGGGTCCCGAGACAGTAGCCCCAATGTGTGTCTCTGGCAGCTCCAAAAAGACAGAAAGCTTAACACATTTTCCAGTTGCTGGCAAGGATCCACAGTAGAACTAGGCAGTAGAGATGGGCACGACTCAGCGAATTTTTTGTTTCCGTTTTGGTTTTTTCGTTTTCGTTAGGTAACGAAACGAAAACGAAAATTTTTCAAAAACAAAACGGAAACGAAACGAAAAATTTTGCCGTGTTTTTCGTTTTCGTTGCGGCAAACACATTGAACTGAAAAAGAATGCTAACGAAACAGAATTTTTTCGTTTTCGTTTTCCGTTTTCGTTAGGTAACGAAACGAAAACGAAAAATTTGCGGGAAAACCCAACGAAAACGAACCGAAACGGACCCAATGAAAAACCATTTTTTTTAGTGTGCCCATCTCTACTAGGCAGTCCCCGTTTCATGCCCCGCATTGTATGACTTGCATATCTCCTGATAGTCTTTGTCTCAACATTGATGGGTAGCGGGAAGCTGCTCAGTAGCTTCCTGCACACTGCTCTTCTGGACAACTACTCATCTGGTTCTTAGACCCCGAGTTCCTACAGCTCTCAACCAGTGCAGCCCATTCAGAAGCACCAGTGCAGCTGGGTGGAGTCAGTCCAAGACGAACTATGAGAAGGAACTATGGCTGCAGCGGGAGCTCCCTGTATTGTGGACAGCCTGCTGACATTTGCCCAAAGAAGGGAAGGTGGCTGGCCCTGACTGTTGAGACTCCTCAGCCTGCACGCTGGCCTACAACCCAGGCAAACTGACCCTGTGCACCACACCCATGTTGGACTCAAGAGCAGTGGTTCTTGAACTTGGCTCTCCAGATGTTCTTGGGTTACAGCTCCTAGAAATCCTTGCCAGTACAGCTAGTGGTGAAGATTTCTGGGGTTTTTAGTCCACAAACATCCAGAGACTAGAATTTGAGAACAACTGCTCTAGAGTATCTCGTAACTTCATGGACCTGACCTTTGTAGAACAGTACCAGCATACCCAGGTGCTCCATGGGAGTTCCAGAGGTGGTAGAAATCACTGATCAACTGCTTATTAGTCAAATTGCTTCCTAAAATCACCAGGACATTCTGATTTTACCTGGCTGCAGTTCCCATCTTTCCTTGTTCTGGATAGGGCGTGGCTAGCACTCCATGGGGAATACTGGCCCATGGGCATTTCCTGGAAACCTAACAAACAACCACAGTTGACGCAAAGATGAACCTAGAAACACAAACTTGTATGCATTTGTGTGGACACAGAATGCAAGACAAGTTTCTGGGCAATTATGGGCACTTCAAGTATCGAGCCATGCAGTTTGGGCTGCACAACACTAAAGTTTTCCATTCCCTGCTAGAATATGTGCAAGATGTCCAGAGTGTTACAGTGCCTACAGGAGCATCATCATTATGAAAAGCTGAAGTATGCTTTTGATCTCTCAGCTGTAGGGTAACAGACATCACCTAAGCAACTACAGGTGGACCCTGCTGACATGAAGACCTTTCTGTTGTAGCAGGCTTCTCAGAATGCTAAGGATGTTCAACAGTTATTATTGGTGCCTCATCTCCGCTAGCTGGCCAGAAATAGGCTGCCACTCGATAATGAAACATTATGACAATGCAGGCTAAGGATTCAGGGACTTGTATTCCAATACATCTGGAGTATCAAAGATTTGCTACCTCTATCATACAAAGCACTGCCTGTCCCATTGAAGTGCAGGCTGTCACCACCACTTGGGAATACTTTCAGATGGCTCAGAAATTCAACCAGAATTTGGGAATACTTTCAGATGGTTCAGAAATTCAATTAGAAAATCTGGTAGTAACAGTTCTTGTTGGGTTTCAAAATGACCTATCCAACATTCTATCCAGAAACTGGATACATGGTTCATTTAGCCTTTCTCAATCATGGACCAAATCAATTACTTTCTATCAGCATCGGCCACCCAGTCTTCCACAGGTTTAAGTCCTAAATGTTCAGCTTCCACCCAGCCATCTTCACCCTTGCTAATCAACGAGGACAAGGAATATGAAGTTGCCTGCATCTTATGACCCCTTTGTATCATTGACAGTATCTGTTGGACTGGAAAGGGTGTGAACCAGATCATTCAGGGGAGCCACCATTGACACTCAAGCTCTTGCCCTTGCCAGTCAGTTACATCATAGGTACCTGGGAAAGTCAGCTCACTAGAATCGAGAAGTGGTTGGGGTCTATGGGAGGGCAAGTGTTATGATTTCAATAGGACTGTCTTCTTGTGAGGACAACTCTAAAGACTGAGACTGATGTGGATGATCTGCCTGGCCCAAGTGAGACTGATGTGGATGATCTGCCTGGCCCCAGTGAACAAAAACCCTAAACTTACAGATCCTGGAATTCTATTATGGAGGACCAGCTTGACACTACAGATCCCATATCCTCAAGGAACCAAAGGCCTGAGTGTGTGGTTAATGGGATTTCCAGGGCTGAGATGGTAGGATGACTAACACCATGCCTGATTGGAAGCTACAAGCAGGGAAGGTCTCCTTGTGACTAGAAGCCTTATGTTCTCTGCAGGGGTTGGCTTTCTCCTAGGGAGACCAAGGGGCCAAACCTTATGGATGTATTCTTCCACTTGCTGCCTCAACACCTACAATTGTATGCTAGGAGGGGCTCTAGCACCACAACTTGAACCCAGCTTCAGCTGGATTGGCGAGGTGTTTTCTGACACCCTGTGCCTTTTCTGGAAAGCCTGTGCCTTGTATGAACTCCTTCTTCGACTACAACTTGGAATTATGCTGCTTAGGTCTGTTATGGGGAGCTTTATAGTTCCTGCTTCACCATTTCTTAGGTCTAGGCTAGGGCTTGATTAGTAAGCAGCTTTCCTTGTCTTCTCAGTGTAGAACAGGACAAAAAGGGGAAAAACACCCCATTTTCCAATTCATACTGTCTCCTGTAGTTGTTATGCTCACACATATTCCTGATGTCACCTCTGGAATCAGCCATCTCCATCACCCTCTCAGGAGGAAACAGCAGACTGAATTCGCACTAAAAATTGCAAATAAGATGTTTAATTTCAGAAAGGGAGTTCACCATTTATAAATACACTAAAACATAGTAAATGCAAAAATTCAGCAGAGGTACAGTATTTTAACAAAACTACTTATTCCCTAAAAGTCATAGTTAACTCATTTTTCCAAAGAATTTCAACACACAAAAATGGGAAAATGAATCTTAGAAACATTTTTAAATGTGAAGAGTGTACGTACTTGTTTACAATTAAAATGCTGGCTATTCTTACCTCAGCTTGAGGTTCAAAGGTTTTCTACAATATCTTATTTGCCTGATGGACGCTGTCAATTATGGGTCAATACTACTATATAACATTCTAAGCAGGGCACCAATCTATAAAGAGTATTAACTGAGAATCAGTTTCTTGTAATGGGAATTCAAGAGGATGACATACACGGTTTTCAATTACAGGGGAAACCAGGATTTAATTTTTACACAATGGAAGCGTGGATGCTTTGATGCACTCCATCTTAAAAGGCTGTAGCCAAATGCCTACTCTTTACATTTTTATCTTTCAATATACTGTGTTAAATAACTAACATTAATTGGAAAATTTTGAAAATAAAACATCCCAAAGACTTTATAAATACTCAAGCTCTAATCCATACAGTGTAAAAAACCTGAATAGGGACCACCGAACGGCAAAGTTACAGGTCACCATATAACTGATATTCCATGATACCGCTAAGTGTAGTTTAGTCAAATACTAAATCAATAGTCACCCTTAGTACATACAACATATTTGAATATTACCATTATTATTTTAAGTATATTTCAATTGCAGTTAAAACCTGCTAAGTAGAAAGATGGCTTTAATCCCACCTTTATATACAGCTTTCTTCTGATAGCTACAAAATGGTCCTTGCAATTAAAGCAATGTTTAGCTAATATACAGTACCTGGTTTTTACATAATTGAATACAAAACTACATAATAGAACTGTTTACATCTTTTCTTTGCCATTCTATTCAAACAGCTTCAAAACTTCATTTACAATTCTCAATGAAAAGCTACATAATTTTCTTGTAATAACTGCAACAAAAACATGTCTAATTCTAAAAATTATTCTTTTTTTTAAAAAGAAACCATGTATGTACATTATCTGGCCTGAATGACTATTAATAAGGCACATGTAGACATATAGAAAGCTAAAAAACAAAACTGAAATTTTGAAGTACAGTCACTGATAAGATGTCATACATGGCCCCTACTGGAGCAATTCAACAATCCAAGTTACAAATACAGTAAGTATCCAGTGAGCAACAATTTTCGAGTGGCAACTTGTTCTTAGTTTTAATACTGGAAGTATATCAAAGGAAGATTTACTTTCAAAAATATAAG
The DNA here is from genome assembly GCA_023846285.1 of Phrynocephalus versicolor. Lineage (NCBI taxonomy): Eukaryota > Metazoa > Chordata > Lepidosauria > Squamata > Agamidae > Phrynocephalus > Phrynocephalus versicolor. Next base: position 60,418,173 of record JAHTLZ010003526.1, read on the forward strand.
CTTTTCAAAGTGTTCCATTGCCAACCTTGATTGACTAAAGCTGATGTTTTCATTGGATGTACTGAATAATCTCTCTGACGGAACAATGCTTGGAGGACAACCCAGGAATCGGACAGCCAACTTTGACAGTACAGGCCATGATGATTTCTTAAAGTTCCAGTAGGTTAGAGGATCACAGTTATGCTCAAGCACTTCTTCTTCCAAGTATAAAAGCACCATTTCTTCAGGCAATTTTGCCTTTTCTTTTGGAACTCTTGCTTTCTTCATATCTTCCATAAGTGACCAAAGATTACTGTCCCCATAAGAGTTTTTAGATGGTGAACCTATATCATTAGAAACAGGTTTATCATCATCTGAGGTAGCATTTAATATTTCCAGCTCCCTGATTAAATCCTGTTTATACTGTTCTGCCTCCTCCTCAGTGAATAAGGAGGCTTTGTAACGAGGATCCAAAAGTGTAGCAAAAATATACCTTGGATCATGAAGAGTGGAGGACAGCCGACTCACCATAGCTTCCTTTAAGGACTTTAGCATGGTATCTATACCCATTGTTTCTTCAAACAGTAGTTCTATTTTCCGGTTGAGTATGTGAATCATTGGAATTACTTGGCTTAATGTGGACATATGAGTACTCATCTCTCTGCTTGCAACTTCAAATGGTTTGAGTGCATGGCAAACAGACTGCATCACTTCCCACTGATCACAGCTTATTAACTCTCTGAAACTGCACTCTATAGACATTTCATCAATAGCTCTTTTCTGTTCAATCAGGCGTTCAAGCATATGGAATGAGGTATTCCACTTTGATGGGACATCTTGAATTAGCTGATGTTGTGGCAAATGATATTCTTTCTGCAACTCTGCCAGCTTCTCTTTTGCCTTGGCTGACCGATGAACACGTTCACATATCTTTCTTGCAATACTAAGCAGGTTCTGAACCATTCTCTGGCTTTTAATAGCTTCATTCACTATGAGGTTAATGGTGTGACCAAAACACTGCACACTTGAATGTTCCCCTTCATTTAAAGTTTTTTCTATAGTCTGATTATCCGTAACAGTTATCCCAAGCTGAAGTCCAATGGATGTAACCCAGGTTTCCCACCAATATTCTAGTTGCTTTTGAACGCTGATGCCACTGTAGTCACAATCAATCTGTGATACATTTAGTAGAGCTGAACAGTGATAATCTTCACACTGTGGTCGAACCCTAGACTCAAATGTCACCCAATGAGCAGTCAGAGTTATATATTCCCTGGTTTGGTTGCTCATCCATATTCCAGAGGTAAAATGCACTACTCCACTTTCAGCTTCTTTAAGATGTGAAACAATTATTTCTTTCACACTATCATACATATCTGGAATTGCAGTACGAGAAAAATAAGATGGCGAAGGCAATGAATATTGAGGCTGCAAGTATTCAAGCAATCGATTAAAGCCAATATTGTCTACAAAAGAATATGGCTGAAGGTCAAGTGCAATCATTTCAGCTACAAGACTTGTAATTTTTTTGGCAACAGGGTGAGTGTCAGAAAATTTGTCATTGGTTTCTTCAAAAGATGAAGCTCCTAAAACAGCTTTATTCAGTGGTACACGACTATTTGTAGAAGAGGACAATACTGGCTCTGAGGCATCTGGTTTCAGCACATTGTTATGAAACCGTTGTAAATGTCTTAGAAGGCAACTGGTACCTAGATTGGTTGGCTTTTTCCCTCGACTTATGGTACGTCCACAGTGCATACATATTACTTTAGTTGAATCTGCAGAACAGATTGAAAAGTGATTCCACAGTTTTGAGGTCTTTTTGCTACTGATAGGAAATATGACTTGAGTATCATTAGTAACCATTGTGGGTAAATCAGTCAATTTTGAAGATGAACATTCCGCAGAAGCCAAGGTAGCATAAGGAGAATTTGCTAAACTAATAAAGTTCTTTTGGATCCCAACTATTTCAGGGTGACGTCTATATAAGTGTCTCGTTAAACAGCTTGTGCCTAAATCACCCCTTTTCCCACGATTTATCATACAACCACAGTGTCTACACACAACCTTTAGACTATCTCCTGGAGACAAAGAAAAATGGTGCCATACTTCTGACTTAAGCTTTCGCATCATTCTTTTATTCTGCTGAAAAACAGGGCCATGTTCAAATATCAAAGGGCTTTTTTCAGGAGAAGAAACTAAGGAAGCTTCACCTATATCTTCAGATGACGACAACAATGAAGAGTCCTCCATGAAAGTATCCCCCAAACGGAGATTAGAATTGTTTTCTTCCACCACTTGATCTGGAGAAGAACAGACAGATGTTGCTTCTTTAGCCATTTTGCCAGGAGATGACATAGAACTTGGATCACCATCTGATGACAGTAAAGGTGGCAATAAAGTTGGAGGAGCAGAGTACAAAGGGGGTATGCTTGAACCACCTCCATTCTCTTGTAGAACAATAGAACGATGGGCTCTCCACATGTGTCGTATTAAACAACTGGTTCCAAGATCTTTTCCATTCTTTCCTCTACTGAATTCATTCATACAATGGATGCAAACAGCTTTTGAGTTATCTAGAGGTGATAAATAAAAGTGTTTCCAGACAGCAGACCTTCTCCTAGAGCCTGATGTACTTTTAGGGATCTGAACAGTTTTTTCTGTTACATTCTCCACCACTTCTTCACACTGATTACTTGGTAAGTGTTGAGACAATCCAGCACCACTTTCTTCTTTATTGCTGTTTTCAGTAAGTAACAGGTCTGAAGGCATTTCTTCAGAAGAAACTACAGGAACAGATTCCTCAGTTATTTGATCTGGGGATGGTATCTTTGAAACTGTTTTCTTAAGTAATTTTACAGGAGCTAATACATTGCTCAAATCTCCAACATCTGCAGGCTGAGGCAGTATTAATAATGTAGACGAAGAAAATGAAGAAATTGTTGGTATACTTCCATTTTTCTGAACAAGTACAGTAGGATGAGCTCTTCTCACATGCCTCATTAGACAACTTGTACTTAGGTCCTTTTCATTTTTACCCCTGCTAAATTCTTTCATACAGTACATGCATATTGCTTTAGTGCTGTCTCTAGGAGATATAAAAAAATGGTTCCAGGCAGGTGACTTTTTGCGGGAGCTTATGTTTCGACTTGAAAGAAGGCTCTGTGTTACAGCTTCCATAGCTACATCATAAAGCGTGCTGCTGTACTGGGAAAATAGAGACCCATAATCATCTTCATTTTCTGCAGAAATGTATTTGCCTGAATTGCTATGAATGAAATTCTTTTCTCTGTCATCTTGTTCATCACTGCTATCTGTCTGCCTTAGGTCTTCTTGCTCGGTTTTTATATCCATTGCTTCTAATTCACAATTACTATCATCTTCTGGTTCTACTTTTAAACCGTTGATTTTATCCACCATAAAACTATCATCCATTTGTGGAGAATCTGCTCTATTTGTATCCATGATTGACTACATATATTTCTACTGAGTCTTCATAATCTACTGAAGATTTTTAGAACTTGGTTTAAATTATATTTCTTAGGTCAGGCAAAAGAATGGGTGAGGAAAATGTATTTGTAGTTTAATGAAAGGGTTACATGAAATTTTGAAAAAGCACTTTTAATGCATAGAATCTTTTTCCTGATCAGAACCTTGAGATCTCCACATCATATATTGTTTCCAAATGGTACTGGTTCTAAGTGTTTCATATTGTAGGGAGCAGGCTATGCAGAAGTACTTGCATTTCTTTTCAGTAAGTTCATATATTCATCTCAGTTCTATTACCATTTGCTCACATTATCTAGAAATAGAAGAACACAAGATATGTAAGTACACCAGCTCAGTCAGACTTACTTTATTCCCATAAACTGTACTACTACTTTATGCTCATGCTTTGTCTTTAAATTCTGTTGTTCTCATAAATGAAAATAGAGCCAGTCAATCTGTTATCCTTTCGGCTGGACTAGGATGCAAAAATTCCAGCATGACCAGCAATAGGTGATTATGGAAAGTGCAACCCAAACATTTGGAGGATACCAGCTGGGATTCTAGAATTCTGCAGAATGTTTGCATTAAGAGTGCATCTAAAAAGTAATCTCTATATTATGTTTCTAATGATCAGGATTCAAGTATCTACTTTATGTTTACTCAAGGACTTAGTCATGACCAATATAACTCAATCTCCATCTAAGGTGCCACAAGGCCCCTTTATTATTTTAAAAACAGTTTATGATAGCTCACTCAAAACATGTTTTGATCTGAAGAAATATAACCTAAACCACAACAGTCACATAAAACTCATTATCTATTTTTGGCGATCATACCATTATTTGCTTGTAATTCAAAGTCTGGTGAAAGAATTACACGGAAGACATGTTCTAGACACAAAAAGCCTAACAAGTAGGATTTTGATATGTCTGTTAGGCTAGGAAGGAGTTTAAAAAGGTAGCTAAGAATAAGCCAACTGTGTCCTGATTGAATGGGTCAAAGATTTAGACTGCCCAAGACCTGAAGCTGAATTCCCCTTTGAAACTTAAGTGAGGAGATTGGTCTCAGAAATCCCGAATGTTTACTGCAGATAACATGGCAAAATGTTCTCTTCCTGTAGGATTGTTACTCCATTACTTACTTTAAAGCATTTTTGTTTCTTTAAAGAAAACATCTTTTTAGTTTTTTTTCTGTGAGGTTTCCCTCTAAATATCTCCCCCCCCCCAGAATATATATAACATTTTGTTTCACAAGATCCTGCTGATTAGCCCATACTAGGCACACTCAGTCTTATAACAAGATAGCTGTTTCCCTCCTTTGAAGGTGTTTTTAAGCATCAATATTTCGGTCCCTGTAGCCTACATCCTATCCAAATAAAGTAGGTGGAGCCACCCATTATCTTTCAAGATAAACAACAGTTTATATTTTCAATTTATGTGATTTAATAAATCTGGGGATGCTTAGGATCATCTATTTCTGAAGGGGGGTGTCTTTCTTTCTTTTAATCACAACTCGAAGCCCTTTGCCCAAACTCTCCCAAATTTGGCAAAGAGCAAGAGCAATTGTCTACTACAAAAGTGGTCTGAAGTCCAGTTTAAAAGTTATATTTTGTCTGGGCTGCATCCTTTATGAATTGACTTAGAGTATGTTGATTTGCTTTGCCAGCATAAGATCATATAAACTGGACAATTGTGTGAATGTTTGTGGCCCACTCACAAAGTGCTCAGAACAGACTGCATATCTGGTTAAGTGCCTTTCCTATAACATTAATAGTTAATACTCCATGTGTTTTTCCATACTCCAGAGACATAATAAGAACATAAGAGCCCTACTGGATCAGGCCAAGGGCCCATCCAGTCTAGCTTCCTGTATCTCAAAGGGCCTCTACTAGATCCCTGTATGAGCATATGAGACAACTAGATACCTGTTGCTTGGTACCAGGTACCACTCCCTTGCAACTGGCATTTTTAAGTACCCTCCCTTTAAGCCTGGAGATTATATATATCCCCATCACGGCTTACAACCTGTGATGGGCCTCTGCCCATCTGTTCCCATTCCTTTTTACACGTATCTAGGCCAGATGCCATCACCACATCCTGCAGCACAGAGTTCCATAGACAAACTACATGCTGGGTAAATAAATATTTTCCATTGTCTGTTCTCACCCAATCCTCAATTTGAGTGGATGGCCCTTCGTTCTGGTATTGTGTGAGAGGCGAAAAAACGTCCCTCTATCCACTTGATATATCCCCTGCATAATTTTGCATGTCTCAATCATGTCCCCCCCCCCCCCGGCACCTTTTTTCCAGACTAAAGAGCCCATATGCTGTAGTCTTTCTCATAAGGCAGGTATCACGGCCCAGTAATCATTTTAGTCACTCTCTGAACCTTTTCCGATTATACTGTGTGTTTTCTAAGATGTTGCAACCAGAGTGTTTAATCTGTTTCTTTCTTAGAAAATGAAAACAGGTAAAGAACAATTTCAATAGAAAGAAACTGATGTATTTTAGGTTTTAGGTTGTATTCCAGAGATTTGTGGACAAACCGGAAACATAGATAATTCGATGAGGACTTTTGTCTGTGTGTGCAATTGAACTGATTTCTTTTGAATTGTAATTTTTTTAAAATGTGCTTTTCAATGATTTTGCCTATGAAAACAACCTGTTTTTTGCACCTGAAACACCACCAGCTCATGAAATCTGACGCAAGTATTCCACTGACCAAAGCAACAACTGATGTGCACACAGCCCCAAATTCACTGTTGTTTAAACTGATTCGAAAGTAAAATGTTTTAAAATGCCTTTTTAAAAAAGGGGCATAAATAAATAACACATGTATGCTATTTTATTAGCTGTAGAATAATTATCTGTGCAGCTATTTCTTTAATAACAGATACATTTTTACTGATTGCTTTTGTCTTTAATCTTGACTTTCACATCTATATATTAAATGTCACCCAGGAATTATGAAACCTTGCTTTATATAAATAACACTCTCTCAACTATTACTTTAACAATATAAAAATTCTGTGCTGTGGTAGAGTAAAACAGACATATTCCTTTCAATTTTTGTTCCAACATCTAAGTTCTATGATAAATCCACTACGATGAGACCTTGAAATAATCACCTTGAAGCAATTCAGTTGCTACCATTTTAACCAATCCTAAGTGTAATGCCCAAGCTCTTTTTGCTAGTGGAAAAGCTGCTTATATCACTGATTGTAACAATCACTGGTGAGAACAATGTGGCACTCATAGCCCCATTTAGAAATACCAGCCTGATGATTCTTGATTTATTTTGTAGCTCTGTATTCCTTTAAGATAGTTTAACCATAATCATCTCTCCAAAATTTGAAAATTCAGAATTTAGGCCAAATCTGGACTGTACTGGTCATATATTCCATTTACTAACTTTGTGAAACTCACCAAGAATGGGGCTAGTAGCTCAAAGCAGCAATGTATGAACACTTGAAGTAGCAAGCTCTATCAAACATTGTCTCTCCTCAACAAGCTAGAGGTGAAGGTAAAATAAAAGTTATTCTAAACAAAAATAGCCCAAATAGATTTCCGTTTATCTGAAACAAAAAATATTTATACAGTATATACATCTGAAACTAATAATGATACCAAAAACATATTTAGTATCCTGCTAAAAATGAAAATTACCACGTACCATATTGGCTTCATCATTCGAAATGAGACTCCACATGAATAAACAGACCAATTTTCAGCAAACAGATTATTGGAAGGATAAAGTCTGCTTTCTATGCAATCCTGTACAAATAAAAATAACATTCACTTTTAAATATTTTTCATTTTTCTTATCCAAACTTTTGTAAAGAAAATCTAAATCTAGCCATCCTCTCCAACCAATTTATAATCCAGAAAACAAAAACAAAAATTCTTCCTTTATGTCCAAGTGGATGAGATTTCTTATTCCAACCAAATAAAGAAAACCACAGTAACTTCAACTGAATAACTAGTTGTGTGTTGACATTTAATTTATGTACAAACTATTTAAAAAAGCCATTTTTTCAGTATATTCAAACAATTTCGTTCTTCCTTGTCAGGTAAAAAACAAAGACACTTATTTCAGCATGCTTTTGCTCTGGAGAATAGTTCAGTTTGCCCTTATGTTGGGATTCACACTGGATGTGCTGCACATATTTTTAGCATCGCTGACTTGTAACGATATCATGTTATTTGTTGTATTTTTTCACAAATATCATCTGCCTAAAAACTATCTTTACTGTCACAATTCGAATGGAAAATATATCTATAGAAAAATAAGCATAACTGGAAGGTTACTCACCTATCTTGGTAACTATCTTCCCCAGCTTCATTTCCAGATCTGGGACTCAGAAGAGGAAAAATAAAACATTTACTTTAACATAAATTAGTCTTATTATATTCAGCCTACACGAATATTGGGCTGGTACAGTTACTTCTAGCACATTTCCCAACAACTAACAGTCCACACATTCTCATCTTGTTCTATTACAGCTGCAAAGTATACACATATTAATAAAGAAATGATCAGATATCTCATAAAAAGTTCATGGCCGTCCTGAAAATATATTACTATGGAGAAAAGGGTACCCTAAGAATTTTAATATCATAGGTCTGCATGTACACTCAGTTTCACAATATATACAAATGCTAAGCAGCTTAGGTCTAAATTGCAGAGAGGAAATTACCATATTGCTGCTTTCTTGAATGGAGTGGCATTGAGTCATTCAGACCTGCCCTTGTTCCTTTCTCACAACAGAGTTACTTTTATGAAAAAGTCTAGGAGACTGAGCTATTCCAACCAATGTTCACCAGACTCTGTGGAGTACACGCTGCTCTTATGTATCTAGAATTTGTACAACATCAGTAGCAAAATTCTATTCTTTTATTACCAGCTTCTATGACTATTCTCATGTACCAAATGTAACAATTCATAACAAAAAGGAATGGCCTATTTGTATGTAATTTCATAAATACCACTATAAAATGCAACGGCAGAAATAAACAGTGAAATAGTATGCCTGATTAAGCAGTAACAGCAGTTAACTTTTATATAGAAGTTACTTTCCCACTGCAGGTAAAAGAACATGTAGGGTTTTTTTTAAAATTTCTAAAGCCTATTTACATTCTATCTATATCATGTAACATCAATGTGATATCTGGAACAATAGTTCAATACTGTGTCTAATTTTTTTAAAATTAGAAAATACTATAGCCTTTACTGAATCATATGTTTTAAAAGCCCCAGCTGAATCTCTTGCACCTTGGTTAGATAGTTATTTGCAAGCACGATTTATGCATAATATAAAAACAGGATAAACATTTTGCTATTATTTGTGAATGATCTAAGTTACACAAGACTTCAATCATTTATGCTTGTTCCTACAAACTGAACCACTGGTGTCTTGTAAACATTGGATTGTAGGCATAAAGACAATCTGCAATACAAAAAAGGAAGATGAAAACAATAACATATCCTATAGCATGACTAGTACTGGAAGGTCTTTTGTAGTTCCTAGTATCAAAGTATCTTCCTGATAGAATAAGTAAATCATTGTGAATATTGGCTTATGCTGGCCTCTTCTCAACAAGCCAAGCCTCTTAAATGTGGACCTCTGGCTTTACATATGACTGGCCTTACACATGGAATGGAAACTAATCAACTGACACAAAGTGACAGTTGGAGCAGTTCAGGCCTCTCAGCGTCTTAAAAAGGCTCTGTGAGCAACTCAAACCATGACACAGTTCCATAACTTGACTAGGAAGCAATGTGATCCTGAGGTCTAACTCCACCAGTTTCCTGCTTCGAAATCTGAGTAAAATCCTAATATCTACCAGATTAACACTGAAGTGAATGTAACATTAGAGAATGTAACATTTTAAACTTCAAAGCTCAAAGCCTTAGTTAAGAAGTTTATTCCTAGACATTTTACACAAAAGCTGGGTCTTTAAGATTCTCATTTCTGCTGTTTCTTTCAGGAGAGGTTTAAACAAAACCAGAGTTACACGAATTCTGCCAATAATCATTTTCCAACGATGACTCTCTGCAAAGCAAGTGAATGCTTAAAATTTTATGTAATGCGCACAAAAATGATAGTGACTACACCGGATGCACAATACCGGCAGAAAAATATATTTTAGCTAACTGTTCAAATATTGGGCACCCTTGGGAAATTTTATGACAGCCTCTGCATAGATATGACATTTCTGTCACCCCCTATTACACATGTATGTAATTCTCTGTGTTGTGTGCCTTCAAGTTGCAGCTGACTCCCAGAGACCATAATAGGAATTTCAAGGTTAGTGGAATATTTTCAAGTTAAGTGGGAGTGGTTTTACCAGCTGCACCTCAAACCCCCCCCCCCCAGGGGCTGTGGGGCCGGGGAGATTCAAACCCAGGTCTCCTGAGCTGTAGTCTGTTACTGTATTTGCTACACCATCATGGCCTATAACACTACAGCCCATGATTCATCTGCTTTTGAGAGCTTAATCAAATCAATGTATTGATCCACTGTACATTTTAACTGGCAACTTCTGTCCAAGGTCTCTAGGAGAGGTCTTTCCCAGCCCTGATATCTGAGAGGTTTGTAACTGGAGAGACCAAGGAGATGAACTTGGGACTGGATACAATAGCATCTGAATGACAACTAACACTCTAATCGCTCAGCACTCAGGTGACTACACAGCTTTTATGGTTTTTTCTCATGCTAATAAGGGCTTCCACCAAAAACGAAATGTAACAAGCATCCCATAGAGAGCAGAAACATATACAGTGGACCCTTTTATAACAAACAGTTTGTATAACATAAAATCTGTACAACATAAAAAAATTCCAGAGATAGGGGAAATTTGCTTAACAGAATCGCCTCTGGGGCGAATCCGTACAACATAAAAATGGTTGTGATTAGGGATTATTCTGTTTTCAGTGCATTCCTATAGGAAATTTGTATAAAGGAAAATTTGCTTAATAGAATTTCATTTGGAACGAATTAATTCCTTTATCCAAGGTACCACTGTACAGACATACTATGGAAAGTGGGGAGTTGGTAGTCTTCAATGTCTGAATGCATAAGCTGTCTATGAAAGTTCCTCCCTGCTCCTGCTTGGGTCTGTTAAGAGGATTAGAGCAAATGTGCTCCACACCTTTGGTCGAAGCAACAGGCCTATATCACCCTCTCTCAAAGGGGCCCATGGGGACCACTTCAGGGGTCGCAAGGGCTGTTGGCAAGGCCCTGTGGCTTCTGGGGGACGGGGTAGCGATCCACCCCCGTCCCTTCCCAGCCTCTTCTCCCCCCCCCCCGCACACACACACACTGTAAAATAGTACTTTAGTGGAAGACATCCTTGTCCCCCAAATCTTCTCATGGTGTAGGGGGGAAAAAACCTGTCTGAAAGCATGGGGAGGTTGGCCGGCTACTTCTATATTTAAAAGGCTACTACTCCAAAGCGACCGAAGGCACCTCCCCAGCGGATCCTTTCAAGGGTGTCAGCAGGAGCCACAGGCGGCCCACCTAAGTAAGGGAGGGTGACGGGCCTTTCCCTTCTCTCCCCCCCCCCCCCCCCCCCCCCCGCCGGCCGGGGCAAAGCGAGCGGCGTGCGTGCTCGGAAGGGGCGGCAGGGAAGGTGAAACGGCCGCCGGAGGGGAGGCCACACAAAAGCCCGGCGCATGCTCCACGGCTCCATGAAGGGGAAGTGCGGCCCAGCGGCTACCCCACGAACTGACACGGCGGAGGAGGAGGAGGACCCCTGAGGCGGGGAAGAGAAGACCAGGAGGGACGAGAGGAGGAGGAGGAGGAGGCGGCGGCCGCCTTGCCGCCAGCCTCTCCTCATCCCGAGGGAGGGGACAGAGGGGGGGCGCTCTGTGGCGACTCCCAGTCCCCCCCAGCCGCCGCCGCCGCCGTGGGTTCGATCCCTCCTTCCTCTCCCCCCCCCTTCACGGTCTCTCTCACAAGAAGGCCGCCGCTGCCGTGGAAGCGAAGCCACGGAGCCGCCCTCTCTCCCCCTCAAGAGCTTCGGCGGGCGGCCAGAGGAGACGTCGGGCTTCGGTGGGAGGATTTGTGGGGGCTCCCAAGGCGTCGCGGGCGGGGAGGGAGGGAGGGGGAGGGGGCGTCCGACGGACCCAGACACGCTCCGCGGACGCTGCCTTCCCTCCCGGCGGCGTCTCGCTTCGCTTCGCCTCACCTCTCTCTCTCTCTCCCCTTTCCAAAGCGCTGCCGTCGCCGGTGAATAGGGGGTGGGGGGCAGGCCGCCCAGCCGGGGCCCGAACTGCTTAACGCGGAAAGTCGAGCGGGCCCGTCCCATTCATTGCCCAGGCGCTTTGTCTCCCGCGGCCGCGACGCTGAACTCGGACTCCCCCCCGGCTCGGCCGCGACGGCTCGTACTGCGCTTGCGCCGCGGTCGGGGCAGCAGGCCGTTGGGGAGGCGGGGCCGAAGCCATGGCACGCACACGCACGCCAACGAGCGAGCCGAAGCTGCCCGAGACGGCCGCGGCCGGCCTCCGTCGACCGGGCGCGTGCGTCACAAAGGCCCGGCGGGCATGCGCGGGCGCAGCCTGGCGCGTCATCTCGCCCGCGTCTCGTGCCGTGGTCGGCCGTTGAGGCCAGCCGGCAAAAAAAGGAGCCGCGGCAGGGCGACAAAATGGTGGCTGCCGTGGCAGAAGAACGCGCCAGGCGCGAGTTGAGGAGGCGGGCGAGCCCGGAAAAAAAATTAATCCGTGCGTTGTCTTTGGGATATTTGGGCATAGGACAGTGTTTTCCTGTTATTCGTTCTACGGGCGGTAGTCTGTAACCGGGGAGCCAAGTGACGGGGCGGCAGTGGTAGGCATGTCAAGCAAGGGCTGCGTTGCTTCCCCCCACCCTTTCTTTTCTTACCTGCGACCTAAGCTGCTAATCACGAAAGTAAGGAAGCCTGCCTCAGAGAGGATGGGAAACGCTCCTCAGCTAGTCCAGAAGCATTCCGAGTCCCTCCGATTTTTGGACCTGGACTCTGTTTACGTAGGAGGAAGGCCCGTGGAATGCATAGGGTTTGCCAGCTTCTCACATGGGGCTTGCCATTTTGCTTTCTAACTTACCGTGACGCGAGGGACCTTGACGGTTTTAAACATGATCTCCATGCTGTGAGGTGTTCAGTTGCTTTTCAAATGTACATCGGGAAGGGTTTTTTTTAGTCACTTGGCAGCTTCAGCAAGACAAGGTGGACTCTGGAGGATTTGCATATTGGACTGAAGCTATAATCATTGTGTAGAATTAGGAATTTTAGGGGGCATAAGACAAGCAGTGTTGGTCAAGGTTTCTAAACTGAAATGTAGAATAATTTTCTCCGTTTGTGCTGTTTATTCGCTAACATGAAAATAAAAAAGATGTGGATGGATGTAGGGATCATGTCTGTGTAGTTTATATCCTTCCACACATTTCAGAGGCCTACATGAATTGATTCAGCAAGAGCAGAAAACTTTGTGATCACTTTAGAGGTGGTAAGGCATTTTCAGTCAAAGTGTTGAGGATACTTTTAAGAGCATTGGTGTTGACGTGGTAGACCTGGTGCAAAAAGCAAGACATCTCTAATCAACATGGAGCATGTTTCGGTAGTTTAGGCATCCCCACTTTAAGGCACTGTAACATGGCAACCTACATTTGCCCAAGCTATGGGATCTGTATAACTATTAAATGTGCATAAGAGCTAGCTAATATTAGGTGTGGTGCTATTGCTAATTATGTGAATTGATCTATTACAGGTTTAATAATGATGTGGAATGAAGCATAATAATGTGTGGACCTTAAGATAATTTGCTGTACAAAAATTATTGTCTGTCAGATCTCTTATGCAATCTGTCCCCCACCCTCTTAGCATAATTTCCTATTAATTCTGGCTATGTGTTTAGGGTCTGTGACTACATTAGTTCCATATTCTGAGGGATTCTTCCTTGGAATCAGCAGTGGTATTTACTTCACACAAATACTGGCATTGCTGTAATATTTAATGTAAGGAGTTGCCTTTTCCCAGTTTAAGACTTGTCTGCTTTTTATTACTGTATAATGTATTAGTTTCTCTGGCAAATAGCAGCTTTTGGACAGAGATTTCTCCTAGCCCTTGCCCCAAACTTGTTAAAATCCTTTGGCTACAGAGCACATTGATATGTTTATCATCCTGAGAAGTCATATGCATGTTCTCTAAATGCTTGCCTTACATGATTCCATCAGATTGGATTCAACCGTGCAATTATCAGATTACTGGTTTGGTTGACTCTCCAACATTTGTCTGCTCAGCATCTGAAGAATTTTCCAGGAGGTAGTTTGATGTCTGTATCACAAGCCCAAACCCATTAGTACTCTACTACTTTTAAAATCTTGCATAACAGGTCCCCCTCCCGTTAGTTGCTGAACCAGTAATATGCTTTGACAAACACAAAACAATCATTCTACTGTATTTGTGTGAGAAAGATCTCTAGGATATAGAGATAAAGCTGTGCAGAGTGAACAAAGTAGCTAAATAATGAAGCTGTGTATATTCATTTTGTTTATCTCATCTTTAGGTGAATACGTATAATTTGATAATACCTGGTATTTGAATAATTTGTATTGAAAAATACTTGCTTTAGTGATGTAAAGTGATTATAGACACCAGAGCTATCAGCTTTGCTGTCCAGTTCTTGAATTGAGAGGATTCTTAAACTTTTTGCATAGTTAAGCCATTCCAGAAAGGGAGGAAAATCTTCCACAATCATTTAAAAATGCAAATAAGACAAAACAAGCAAAAGGCAATACAGTGGTACCTCTACTTACGAGTTTAATCTGTTCCTAATGCATTCTGTTAAGTTGAACAACTCTTAAGTAGAGCAGCTCTATCTAAAAAATAAAAAAATTGAAAAAAAATAAAAAAGTAGAACAGACCACATATAAAATTTATAAGGTAGCAGTTAAAACACCAACAGTTCTTTGCTCTTAAGTTGAATTGCTCTTAAGTCAAGCCACTCTTAAGTAGAAGTACCACTGTACTTTCTTCCATTTTCACTTTTCCAGGCTGGGGTTATCATTATCTGCACATGATCCTTACAATGTATCTCATATCCAGCAGTGATGTACTGTACCTGCTTTCAGTCATCTTTGTTTCTGTTGAATTCTTCTTGGCTCCTTGTGAACCCAAAGGCCTTCTTAGAGAATGGTACAGTAGAATATAGTTGTTTTTTGCTTTTGCTTTTTGTTTTTTTGAAACTGAAGAACACAGTGATAAAAACTTATTTACTACCACTGACTCCTTTTTATTATTTATTTATTTATTTACTGCCTGTCTTCCATACAGGAAAAAAAAGACAAATTGTAGCATAAAGGAAAAAGCCAAAGCTAAAATAATAAAATAAACAAAGAAGAAGAAAGAAAAGCTAAAGGACTAAAGACAACTAAGAAATTAGGAAACATACCCCAGGATAACAAAACATGGTCAACAAACATGTTAAATGTTAAAATTGTCACTACAGATGAGGGTGGATAAACAGTGTTGTTTTAAAATCAAACCAGTCTAATTTTATTTTTATTTAAATCATCAAAATCTATAAAATCTTTTAAAATTTAAATCATGATTTGAATAACTTCAATTGAAACCATCCATCCTGCTTCAGATCTTCTATCAGGATGTGTGATTGTGCTTGCTATTTTACACTGGTCAGTTGTCTTGAAATTCAGAAATACTGTTGTGCTGCCTATCATTACTGATCTGTATAACTTCTCCAAAACTTTCAAAAGGTTATGGTGGAATTTATGGTTATCTCAGTTAACCTCCTAGTTCTATGAAAAGTGCTTCTAGGGCAAAGAGTATGCTACTCTGAATAAACAAGAGCTTGTCTAGTTTCAGAAACAAAGTACTGTAGTTAGTACTTTAGTGGAAGACATCCTTGTCCCCCAAATCTTCTGATAGTGTAGAAAAAAACCTGTCTGAAAGCATGGGGAGGTTTCCAGGCTACCTCTATATTTCCAGGCTACTTTTATATTTAAAAGCATTATATTATGTGAATATTATAAAAATGTTTTTAATTTTAATTGCTATTTAATTAGCTATTCAAAGTATGTATATCTATATCTATATATCTATCTATATATCTGCCTAGATACCCTAGCACATCTGATCTTGCCTAATTTTGGAAGCTAAGCAGGGTCGGCCCTGCTTAGTACTTGGATGGGCGACCACCAGGGAATACCAAGTGCTGTAGGTGCCTGGAGTAGGAACTGGCAAGCCACTCCAGTATTCCTGCCAAGAAAACTCCATGGACATGGGGTCACGACTGTAATGACACAACACATATCTATATATAGTTAACTATATATAGTTATTTAACTACAATTTCTGTAAACTACATGGTGGATTCCTATCTTAAATCAATATACAGCTTGCTCTTTGCTTAGTCTTTTATTGAATTAACTAACTGCCTCCAGTCAGGGTACATAAATATATACTTTGGGACTTTAAATAAAATGTGATGTAGAAATACTCTTAAATAAAATACAAGTAAATAAAATTGTCAACAAAATAAATAGCCTTGAAGCAGGAGCAGTTTTGCTTAAATGCAGTGACACAGGACAGTGTGGGAAGGTCAGAGAATGACATTAACATACAATTTGGATCATTCAGTTTTTTTTATCCATGAATATAGTTTAAAGTTTAATGGGTGGGTAATATGGTGCATGTTGTAATGGACTTCAGCACTAACAGTATAATACATTAATTATTTTTTAAAAGCTCTATATCAGGGGTGTCTAAACTTTTTGCAAAGAGGGCCAGTTTTGGTGAGGAAAATGTGTGGGGGCCAATCATCCAGCCATATTTGGGCCCCCGGCCGGACTTTGGGCAAACCTCTAGGACATGCAAGGAGGCAGGGAGGACGCTGCAGCAACAGAGCTGGGGGTGGGTAGGCTGGGGGGGTGGCTGGGGGGGATGGACAAAGGCAGGGAGGGCAGGCATACCACAAATCTGCAAGCTGATGTCTCCATCCAGTATGGGGAGGGGGCAGCTGGTGGGGATGCATGACAGGCTGAGCAGGTGGGGAGAAGAGGCTGCGGGCCACTCAAAATTTGAAAACAGGCTGCATTTGGGCCCTGGGGCTGACTTTGGACATGCCTGCTCTATATTTTCCTTTGAATGTAATAACTTTGATAATAAGGTATCTGATGGTTTCTCCGGCCTCACTTGAAACAACTGTGTGTGCAACGATGACAACCAATCTAAATACTGCATCCAGCAATCACTGACAAGATGAATGAAACCTCACTGCGATGGTATGGACACATCTTGTATGCTATTGCTAAGGAAATTCTTGTCTCCTTGGATCCTGACCAAGGAGACAAGAAAACAGCACTGGACAAACTCCATTGACAGCATGAAGTTGTCCAGGATTCATCCAGACCTAGCCCTTGACCATGCAAAGTGGAGGACAAAAACCAGAATAGTGGAGCTTGCCACCAAATGGAACAAACACTAATAAAAAGAAGAAAGAATCTGATGGTTATAGAATATTGCTCCAAGGATAAAGGGAATGAAACTACACAAGTCTTTGGAAATAAGGTGCCATTCATTCAAATAGCTGAGGAACCCGTGGCTCCCATGAAATAACATCACTGTTTATGAATCTTGAATAATGTTCATATATCAATGCTATATCCTAATACTGAAGAACCACTGTTTATGAAATGTCTATTTTGGTGCTTACACAGCCAGAGCAGAGTGAATTTATTCAGGATGTTGGACATTAACTACTTAGCATTGAGAATGCTCCTAAAGCCAATGAGAAATATCCAGTGTGATGGTCCACGCGTTGCTAACCTTGAAGTACATAAGTCATTTTCTTTGTAAGAATGCTCCCCAGCAAGGCTTAACCTGCTTCATTAGCTCATTAATTCATTAGATGATGTTACAAGATGGTTTCTTGCTATCATATCTGAACTTTTATTTGCTTCCAGCACAAATAATCTTATGCTTACATGTAGTTGAGTCCAGTGTAAATTCAAATGTCTGCGGCTTGTATATATTTTTATTACCCAATTTAATATTTTGCTGGTGTTGGATTTACTGTACTTTCCAATTCTGCAAATAACCCCATGACATTAAAAGTACCTATTTGATCAATCATATAAGCTTTAGAGCAGACTTGAATCTGCATGCCTCTGGTTCTAATTCAGATGATGTTTTATTTTTTCTCTTCCCCCTCCCCCCTCCTTTTTCCTTTGAAATGAAACTCATGGAAATATGTACTTTGAATGGGGTGAGCGAATTAGTGCTTTCAGTGTAGCTGGCCTGCAATTCCCATCCTGCCTCACGGGGTTGGCTGTGTTGCCTAGAGATGATGGGAGTTGCAGTCCACCAGCTGGAAAATTACCTATTTGCCTACTCTACCACGCAGGTCTCGAGCTCAGTTTACTTTAAATCTGATTCAGTCAGTGGGGCATGTTCTGCAGCCGGCATGCGGAAGATTAAGCGATAAAGCTAGGGCAATCCGAGGAAGGGAAACAGGATGTGTCAACCAGCAGCAGAAGTGATCAGGCGTTATACCATTTGGGTTCCTCGACGTGCTTTGGGAAAGCGCCTAAGCCGCCTCGTTGCATTTTTCATGCAGTCATTAACAAAACTGAAGAGGGTTTCAAGCTCGAGAAGGGGTCTGCACAAGAGCTACTGCCTAGAAAAACCAGGCTTCAGTAGGATCCCGTTGCAAGCAAGCATCACGCCCTTCTGGGAAGTTACTTTAAAACCCGAAGCATGAGCTACGGCGTCTTTTCTAACTTCCAAAAAGGTTTTAGGCGTAATTTAAAAGCCTTCCTCCCCCCTCCCCCCTCCCGCCCGGGTTGAAAGTGATGTCTGGCGTTTCCAATAGGACTTCCCCTCCTTTATCTGCTTTGAGCTTTGGACGCGCCCGGACTAGGCAACTAGGCAAGCCAACAACCCGCCCCGGAATGATACAAACACACACACGCATACACACACCCTTTCCGAACTTGACCGGCAGCTTCTGCCAGGCGCGAGGGGTGGGGGTGGGTTAGCCAAGAAACGTTCTACGCCAGGATTGGCTCCGCGGGAGAGTGACGACATTGGGGGGGCCACGAGGGAGACCCGTTGGCCCCGCCCAGAAAGCGCGCGGAGTCCTGGCTAAGGCGTTCGCGTCGGCGTCGTCGTCCGCGGGGCTGGGAGGTGCCTGCCGCCCCCACGTCCTGTTCCTCCTCCACCGCCCGCCCGCCCCCCCCCAATACAGCCCCGCGCGCGTTCCCTTCCTCCCCTCCCCCGCCGGCGCGAGCGCTGTGGTGAAGCCGCGCCGCATTGTTTGTGCCGAGGGGGGAGGAGGAGGAGGAGGAGGGGAAGATTCTCGGCCACGGGAGGCTCGGCGCCCAAACCGCCTGCACTCCCCCCCCCCCGCAGCCGGACTGCGGCCCTTCCCGACGCGCTCCGCCTCCCACCCCCGAATGCGTCGCTGCAGCCGGATCCAGCCGCCGCCGCGACCGGGAGCCCGCCGCCAGCGCGGTGCCTTCCCCGTCGCTCCTGGCAGAAGGAGCGACGAGCGCCTCTGCCGCCATTAGACCGGACCCAGCCCCGGCGTCTCAGCGCGAAAGGAGGGTCTGTCAGCCGCCTTCCCGCGGCTCCCTCAGGTGAGCGCGGAAAGGCAGGCGAGAGAGGGAGCAGACAGGCAGGCAGAGGCGAGGCGGGGCGGGCGGCTGGTCGGCCAGCGGGAGGCTCTCCGGTGCCGGACCCAGGCGCGAGAGGGGGTTCCGCGGTGGCCAGAGAGGCGAGGGATCCTGTTCTCTTGGGCGGGCGCCATGTTTGCGAGCCGAGTATTGTCCCGGGCGGGGGGGTGGGGTGGGAAAGAGCGAAGAGAAAACGAGGCGGGGGGGGGGTCGAGAGAGAGAGACTTCTCGCGGCCGAAAGGGCTGGAGAAAAGAGTTGTCGGGCCTGGCCTGGAAGGATCCATTCTGCGGGATACGGGAGGGGGTGGGGAGAGGAGGAGGGGGAGGGGAAGAGGAAGGGAGCGCTGTAGGCCTGGGCAGGAACCATTGGTGCGGAGGCGGCGGGAGGAGAGGAGGGGGCGTGCTGGCGAGCCACCCGGCGCCCGTGTTTATGTCACGCTGGGGGGGGGGCGGGGAAACCAGCCGGTGTTTGGACGGGTTGCGGGGAGGTCCTCCCAACTCCAGGCGGGCGGAACCATTCTTAAAAAACAGGGTGTTGTACGTTGCTGCGTTCCCACGTCCTCTGGCTCTATGATGGGATGGCCCGCTTGCTATAGTTTTTTTTTCCCCTTAACTCTGCCTTTAACGCTCTAGATCGCGCTTCTCTTTCTGGATTCGTTAAGAAAGCTTTTGGTTTAGTGACGTCAGGCAGACGGGGTTGGTTTCTGGGAAACTCATTTTCGGTTTTTAGGGGCAGCCCTTGTGGCATGTATGACTACTGGGCCGTTTGAGTTGCTGAATTCTTGCAGAATTAAGTAACTGAAGTTTTTCATCACAGGCATTTGAACATTTCCTGTATGGTAGGATAGCTCAGTGGTTTACACACATCAGACTGAGGAGCCAGAGGCTGGGAGTTCAATTCCCCACTGTGCCTCCTGAGAAGAACCAGCCTGGGTGGCCTTGGGCAAGTTGCACAGTCTCAGGGAAGTCCCTAGAGCAGTGGTGGCCAAACTTTGGCCCTCCAGATGTTTTGGACCACAACTCCCACAGTCCTTTGTCATTGGCAATGTGGGCTTGGAATTCTGGGAGTTGTGGTCCAAAACATCTGGAATGCTGAAGTTTGGCCACCACTGCCCTGGAGGAAGGGAAGGGTAAACTACTTCTGAGTACTCTTTATTTGGGAAACTGTCACAAATCAGATTTAACTTGACAGTACAATGCCCTCATCATCAGCAAGTTTTCTCTGTACAATTTGAAGGGGGAGGCTTTCCTTTGCTTGTTACAAAAAAGGGAAGTAGCACACTAAAAAGTGTGCTTGATTTTGGTATATTTCCCTTTCATTTGTTCAAAACAAATGCAGGTTTATTTATTGGATTTTTATACTGACCATCTGGCAGCGAGGCCAATTGAATAAGATGTCTTATTCAAGTCTAAAAACAGTGTGATGAAGGTGGATAGAATGATAGACTTAGGTGGCCTGGGTTTGAATTCCTGCTAAGCCATGAATGTTCACTAGTGGCATGG
Source organism: Phrynocephalus versicolor (assembly GCA_023846285.1). Taxonomy (NCBI): domain Eukaryota; kingdom Metazoa; phylum Chordata; class Lepidosauria; order Squamata; family Agamidae; genus Phrynocephalus; species Phrynocephalus versicolor. The sequence goes on from JAHTLZ010003526.1 coordinate 60,438,808, forward strand.
AACGGGTAAAATGACTCCTTAGATATCTCACTTACTTTGAAATACCTGTTAGGGATGCTTTAGGTCAGTTCTGACTTGAAAGTTGCATACATTAACATGAACATTAGGCTTTTACAAATAGTGCTTTCTAATAGAAACTCTTTGGTTAGTAGGACTTCTGACAATTTTTTCATTTTCATGAAGTCCCAAGTTCTTGTTGCTGAATGTTGAACACTCGGGTTTAGAATCTGTAAGGATTTTGTTATATCAAAAATTGTTTTTATATTGCTTCTTGATACAGGTCTGTGCTTTCAAGTCTGTATACAAATCTTTACTCTGTGTGTTTGCTTTCATTACAAACATTTGAAAAATACCAACTTAATGCATGCTAACATGCTCTATTTTTTATTGCACAGAGGCACACAACTTTCATTTTTTTGATGCTAATAACTTAAGGCAGAATATTTTGAAGGAAATTAAAAATTCTCAAGCTGTTGTTTCAATAATATTAGTAATGTGTATCCTTACTTACTATTATAAATTGTTGGTTTGAGTCAGGAAAGTCCAGATTCAGGAGCTGTTTTTGTCATGACCTCATTTCTACTACTTCCTCATCTGTGAAATGAGAGCAGTAGGAGTTTAGCTGACATGTTGGTTACAAAAACAAAATAAAGCTTAGTTGCTACAATCCTGTATTTACTTGTCTGGGAATATAACTTAATCGCTGCAATACTTTATACACTTATCTGGGAATAATTTCTGACAGGTTGAAATCCTGTTGCATAGCGTTGCAACCAGAAACAGCCCATTTGGACCAATGAAACAGAGAAGTTGATATATCAGATCTCTGCAGATAATCGAATTGATATCTGTATCTTTACTGTTTTTAAATAATGTATCCCAGTTTCTCTTATAGAAGCTAAACTCAGAGATTTGCTCACACATTTTAATTTAATTTAAAAACTTATGGTCACTTGAAAGTTCCAAATGGTTTTGTAAGTGTACCAATTTATATATGAATTTGAAGAGGTATATCTTTACTCTGAACTATGTCATCTAGTTGTTGAACTAGATATTAAACATTATGATTTTACTTCTGTAATCAATCTAGTGCCGCATAATATCCATACATTCAGTAGGAATGGTTAAGCATTTGAGAAGACAATTTTCGGATGGTATTTACCATTACTTTTTTTGTTCCCCTGGAAAATATACTCACACAGTTTAGGAAGAAGGAATCTTCATTCTGTAGAATTAAGACACAGTGAAACAGAAGTAAGCATACTCTGAGAAAGAACTTATTTTTTCAATTGTACATCCATTATTTCTTATATTTGAAGTGCAGATACTTGTTGAATTGTTTTTACTGTTTTATGTTTTCAGGTTTCATTGTACAGTTACCCTATTCTTTGTCTAAAAGCAGCTGCAGTTCCTGGAAGAGAAACTGGTAATTTCAATCCAGTAGTCTCTTATTACAGACAAGCAGCTGTTGTCTGTTGCATTTGTTTTTACTATGTGTTTATACTTAGCGAGTATAAACATATAAAGACCTTCAGAGAGCTTTATGAAGCCAGTAATGTTTCAAAACTGAAATGAGGGAAGGTAGCTTATTATATTTGTTGTACTATATAGATTGCATTAATATAAGTAGTACAGTATGCTGTATTAATACTTCAGAAGACCCATGTCTCCTGAGTAACACATTAAGATTCAAGAGGCATGAGTTCAAATTCTGACTGGTGAATGGGATTCCACTGGAGGGTGCTGCTGCTAAAACCACCCATACATTTCATTACCTTGAAATTTACAGTGCCATGTAGCTTGATGGCACATGACATAACATTTACATGAGAATGAAAACAAAGTTGACCAATTATAATTCCATTTTAAGACTATCAATAAAATAAACAACATGTCTAATATATTAGTGAGATATTAGTGAGAAAACAATAATTGTAATCTAAGAATGTGTTGGCATATGGAATACCCTATCAGCTGTTAGTAGACCTGTATATAGTGTTGGGGTCTGCTTCAACTATCCAGCTCTACTATGAACTTAATTTTCCAGTTGTTGCTGTTAGAAGTATAACACTTCTTCCATCCAGGAAGCAGAATACAGTAGGGGGGGGGGGGGGGGGGGGGGGGGGGGGGGGGGGGGGGGGGGGGGGGGGGGGGGGGGGGGGGGGGGGGGGGGGGGGT
>JAHTLZ010003526.1:60440995-60456572 GCA_023846285.1 Phrynocephalus versicolor
GGCCTCCTGTACTTACCACAGGCCTTGTGCTGCTCTGAACAGGCCTACAACTGGCTTCTTGGTCCATTGAAGGCTCCAAAAGTGCTTCTCAACGAACCAAAAAGGACCTCTGGAAAATCAAAAGTGACCTCTTGTAAGCACTTCTGGGGCCTCTGAGGGAAAACTGGAAGTGACTTCCATTTCACTTCTGGTTCACAGAAAAGCATTTCTGAGTCCTCCGACATGCCCAGAAAAGCCCTTGGAGGCCCCCAAAGTGCTTTCTAGTGATCTGGAGGTCACTTATGGTGTGGCGAGAAGCACTTTGGGGGCCTCCGACAGCCCAAGAAGGCTGTCTGAAGCCTGTTTGGGACATCAAGAGGCCTGGGGTAAGTACAGGAGACACCAAACAGGCCCCCCAGTCCTGACTTGACCCTGCGTCCACATATTGCGGATTTTCAGTTATCACAGGTCGGGTCGGATCCCTAAACCCCGCAATAGGCGATGAGTTACTATATGAATATTCTGATAAAACATATAATGGAAAAGTCAATATTCAATAAGAACAAGATTCAGTGTAATTATGCAACATTGTTTTTTTTTTTTTAAAAAGATGTACAGTACATATGACAAAGGCATCTTCGTAAATAAAAACATTTCTTTTTCCTATGATATAAACAAAAAAATGAAATAGAAGTGTTTGTAGTGAACTGAAAGGACATAAATTTAGCATTGGATTTAGGTTTATAAATCTGTGAGGATCATAGGATCCAAACCCAAAACAAAATTATTTGAAGCACTCATCCATATCTTCTGCAGTTGTATGAGCAATACAAACTTTATTGAGTACATTTTGCTATAGACTTTTCTCTTCCCATTTTTTCCGATGATTTACCTGTTACATGTTTTTGTATGAAAAGGGTGGCATTGACTTTTTATCCAATACTTCCGATTCCCTTCACTAGTTTTCATTTTCTAGGAAAAAGACAAATGTAGCTGTGGTGGTACATGAGTGGTCACAGGCAGCACTTCTGTCCTGATTTTTTTATTTGAATCATTTTTATCTCCTTCCCAACCAGAAAAGCACACAGAGATTCCTGCCAAAGTAGATAGGAGATGGAAAAGGCATATTGTGTTAATTACTATTGTCACGGCAGTAGATATTAGCAGAGTGAACCTTTTCTTTCAACATCAGTTCTATTGTGGTTCAGGAGGAAACTCATCCATAAGATTAATGTTTGGATTTTAAAACATCTTTTTTATTCTTATTACTAATGAACATCTCACATTATTACCGGATGTTGCTAAACTTGTTTCCTGTTCAATATTTGGCTGTGTTTATTCTAAAAATTTGGGGGAACGGGATATTTTGGTTTACACTAGAAAGTTATGGTCAAACCTGTGCCCCTCAGGAGGAGCATTAGGGTTCTAAATTAATAATCAGTCTTCATTTAGAGTGTGGGCATGTTGATATACTTTTTTCTATTTTAATTTGTAGAACAATCTACAGTTAGCTGTTAGCATTGTTATGTGTTGTCAAATCACTTCTCATTTAGGCAACACTGAAGGAAAGTGATTTCCACAATGTCTTATTAAGAGTTTACAATAGGGGTGTCCGAACTCAATTCAAACATGATTCACAGTTTGCATAATTCTATTAGTCCAATTTAGTTTATTCATATTTGGCAGAAAGAAGTTTGGCTGTGTTTAATTGGGTTTGTCCTCGTTTATCTGAGAGATTTTTTTTCCTTAAGGGGCCAAAGAATGGAGTTCACATTTTGTATTTAATTTGGGTAGAACTTATGGTGCAAGAAGGGTATATCATGGAACAACTTGCAGTAAGAAACATAACTAAATAAAACAATCAAAAACAAAATTATTTGCTTGAAAGTGACCAAATTATGTACTCAAAAGTGAGAGGGGTTACCTTTAAAGACTCTTTTTCAAAGGCTCCCTGTGTGTATTACAGGACATTATAAAATTTCTTCCATAGGCTGTTGATGTGTAACTCAGGTTTCTCCCTGGGAAACACATTCTGGTATCACATACATTCCACCAAAATCTACTTGTTTCTTAGGCAGGGGAGTTCAAAAACTGTCATTTTCACTAATAATCAATATTCTTATGTTGTGCGCTTCAGCAGAAGGCAAATTTAGAGATTTTTTCGGGAAGTAAAACTTCATTATCAGTGAATAATAAGCATTATTAAAACATTGAAAACTATAAAATTGGAAAACTTGCATGAACCATAACTATAGATCTGCCATATGTAGAACGTTTGTATCAGTCATAGCTATAGAGCCACCATAAGGATAAATGAAGTATTTACAGTAGAGATGGGCAGGAATCTCTATGGCAATTCATTTCGACGTGTTATTTATTGACGGATAAAGAATTTACATTTTTTCCTGATGTATCAGTCCATTGATTTATTTTGCCTCCTAAAAACATATAAAACAGACCCCCCGCACACATACAGCAGCACATAGAGACATCAAAATTGATGAATTCAACCTTTTGAAGCCCAAACTTCACTATAGAGGAGAATCAGGGAAAGTGTCTCTGCCAGTTTATTGGTGACAGGGAGAGGGTTATAGCGCAACAGATAGACGAATGAAAAATTGCAAAAAAATAAATAAAATAAAAACAAAAACAATTGATTTGTATGTTGGAGAGGAATACAAATATGATTTTGAATTGGTGAATTTGCAGTTTTTAACAAACCTTTAATTTGTTTTTAAATTCATGTGCATCTTTAATTTGCAGTATAATCTATGTATGTTTTTCCAGAAATAAATCCTGTTTAGTCAATCAAGATGTGTTGTCTATCCAGGCAATGCATAACAAAGAACCATTTTGTTTAAAGGAAATTGTTTAAATAAATTTGGAGGTTGGTGCTTTTGAATATGTGACTCATTTTGAATGTCAGGCAAAAACAAGAGAAAACAATAAAGACAAAGCATTGTCTTGAATCATCTTAAAGACTTCTATATTTTAATGTGATCTATATAATGTAAGAGTTAGCCTTGAAAGCGTTATAACATTGTTTTAGTTTTGTTTTGCTTTTGCCTGACATGCACAGACCAACAAAACTGCCTCTTCTAAAATTGATTTTGAATGCTGCAGGTATTGGAGACAAAGACTAAGGGTGGAATTTTGGGGATCTAGTCCCAAATATCACTTACCTCAAGCAGCTTTTTGAGACTGGAAGAGGAAAAAACAGAAGGCAAAAAAGATGTATTCCTCATGCCAGTTTTCTTCTTCATTCCAGGTGCATTGGCTGGGTGGAAGAGAACACTGCTTCCTGTGAACTGGCCCAGTGCACTGTGGGGACTAGTCATACTGCTTATTAAACTGTAGGAGAAGCCTCTCACGGAACTCTTTCCTTCCATAATGGAAAGAACTAAGAACCAGTGGATTGAGATGGATTCCCTACTTCTTTGCATCAGTTCGCCTGGAATGAAGTAGACTACTACTAGTAGAATGACATTCTTTTGAGTGTGTTTTTGGCTTCTTTTCTCCTAGCCTCAAAATTCTACCTAGGTTATTCTAGGCAATGTCTGGGATTAAAAATCCTAGAATTTTGAAGAGCATATCCCTCTTAGGTAGATGCCTATGTACTTTTTAAAAAGCAGCATTAAAAATGTGTATTAGATATAATGAGTTGCTGGTCATGTTGCAAGGAGTATTCTCATTGCACAGAGGCCTGCACCTAGTAACACTACTGTTACCTCATCAGAGCAGTTCACCACAGTGAGATGCACAAATTAAATTATACTCTTGTGATTCTGGGTCCTATACAGTTTTCCCTTTATTGTCCAAGAAACTTCACAGTGATATTAACAACAGGATACTCTTCTGTTATCAAAGGGATTAGAAATAAAATTGCATGTAGACTTTTAAACATTTTTAACAAATTACTTGTAGATTTCTGATTGTTTTCAAAAGCAGATTTCTTAAATGTGAGCTCAGGAAGACAATTAGTTTTATAGTTTATAGGTATATTCTAGAAAGCAGATACTGTTATTTTTGTCTCTTGTTTGCTTGTAAAAAGATGATGTTTCATTTTATAAACGTGGCTCTCATTTTAGGTAATCAGTACCAAATGAGGAGGAAAGGAAGATGTCATCGAGTATCTTCAGCACGGCATTCGTCTTCTCCATGCAGTATTAAGCACTCTCCTACTAGGGAGACTTTAACATATGCACAAGCTCAAAGGATGGTAGAAATAGAAATTGAAGGGCGCTTGCACAGAATCAGTATATTTGAACCTTTGGAGATTATATTAGAAGATGACCTTACTGCCCAAGAATTAAGTGAATGCAACAGCAATAAAGAAAATAGTGAGAGGCCACAGATCTGTCTGAGAGCAAAGAGGCATAGAAACAGCAAAGTTAAAAAGAAAAATGAATCTCTTCCAAGTGCACATGGCATTCCATCCACAGCAAGTACACTTCCAGAGCCCAAAGTTCATATTGTTGAATACAGTCCTCCTTCGGCTCCTCGAAGGCCTCCAACTTACTATAAATTCATTGAGAAGTCTTCAGAAGAACTTGATAATGAAGTGGAGTATGACATGGATGAAGAAGATTATGCATGGTTAGAAATAATCAACGAGAAGCGAAAGAGCGATGGACTCTCAGTTGTGTCTCAGAACATGTTTGAGTTTCTTATGGACCGTTTTGAAAAAGAGTCTTATTGTGAGACTCAAAAACAGGGTGAACATCAGTCTTTAATAGATGAAGATGCTGTTTGTTGTATTTGCATGGATGGAGAGTGTCAGAACAGCAACGTGATTCTTTTTTGTGATATGTGTAATTTGGCAGTACATCAGGAGTGTTACGGGGTGCCATATATACCTGAGGGCCAGTGGCTCTGCAGAAAGTGTCTGCAGTCCCATTCACGGCCTGTAGACTGTGTACTGTGTCCAAACAAAGGAGGTGCCTTTAAAAAGACTGATGATGATCGGTGGGGACATGTGGTGTGTGCTCTTTGGATTCCAGAAGTTGGGTTTGCCAATACGGTGTTTATTGAGCCAATAGATGGAGTCAAAAACATTCCCCCTGCCCGATGGAAGTTAACATGCTACCTCTGTAAACAGAAAGGCGTTGGTGCCTGTATTCAGTGCCATAAAGCAAACTGCTATACAGCATTCCACGTGACATGTGCTCAAAAAGCTGGTTTGTACATGAAAATGGAGCCAGTGAAAGAGCTGACTGGCAGTGGCACAACATTCTCAGTGAAAAAGACTGCATATTGTGATGTGCATACACCACCAGGTTCTATTCGGAGACCTCTGAATATTTATGGGGAAGCGGAAATGAAAAATGGTTTCTATAGAAAAGAGGGCTCTGCCAAAACAAGATCTGCATCAAAAGTCAGGAAAAAGGCTAAAAAATCAAAAAAGGCATCAGCTCAGCCCTGTACATCTATGCCTGCAGTATCTGCTCCGTGTATACCTCCTCAAAGGTAAGATGACCACATATTTACTTTATTTTAATTTTGTGGATCTTCTGATAATTTGAGCTAAGTGGCAGAGGATAAAAATGGATACTTTCCTGTCTTTTCAACAAACAGACCATTTAGATCATTTTCTTATTTATAGTACCCAATACCCAGCTCCTTAGGGGGAAGATATAGCCGTCATAACTAACTTAAAGCACATCCCGAGAGTGCTTTAAGTGCTATGGGATGGTATATAAGCAGGACATTTGTTTTTTATTAAAATTTTGGAGCCAGGATTATGATGACTTTACCAGCTTGTCTCAAAAGTGCTAAACTGCAAGATTTTGAGGTCTCTAGGGTTTTTTTTGTATGATATAGGATGTTAAAAAAGCAAGTGGGAGCAAGGAGAGGGAAACAGGTGCACTAGCGCATATAACTCTTATATCTTATTTCAAAGTAAGCGTAGCTAAGTGTACATGTCAGCAGAACTTGCTCACAAGGTGTAAAATAAGACTCTACCTCCTATGCTTTTTCCTGTTCTACATTATATTGTTTTCCTGAGTGTTTTACTTTTTTTTCCTGGCATGCATTGCCAAGTGTTGTTGCTGTATGTGTGTGAGCAGTGGAGGCAAGGCTTGGAGGGGGCAAAATGTGCAGACATTTTGATTATCAGGGATTCATCTGCCCATCTCATCCCCTGGTTTCCCTCTTTCTTCTCAACTCTATGGCCATCCTCACTGTAGTTTATTTGAGGGGAGGGGTTGATTCTTCTGTTACTTTCAGTCTGTGCCTTTTTGTAAAGCAGAGTATTTTGGAATAACTTGGACAATTAAAATGCATTAACTTGACAAAAAGTGTATTCCTGATGGAGGTGAAAACTGTTAGGGCAATTTTATTGCTATGAATCAATGCAGCTGTGTCAATTAGTGGGCTCATTTTGTGGATGTGGCCATGGAGACTGCCCACGGTAAACTCATATACTTTAAAATTTGCCATTTCACAATGGGACACACACAGAGTTAACATCTTAGAGAAACTGAGAAAATACATGTTCCTAGCTACTGTAGCTGTTTTACAAATAAATACACAATAAAGTCCATAAATGATTAAAGACCAAAAACAAATGAAAACTTGCCTAGACACATAATAACATAAAACATGCTATAGATTTTGTAAGCCATTCAGCTGGCAGAAACACAGCTAGGGGAAAAAACACAGTACTTTAAATTTCACTAACATTTTGTTGACTGCTAGCATTGATGCTTTTAAAACACATTTTCTTTACTTTTTTTGTAAATAGTGACATGTGGCCCTAGTCCAGACAGCCCTGTGCAAAAATAAAAATGCCCTGCACTGGACAGGAGGGCATCATTTTTTATGCAGATTGCAGTTCTTAATGCTGCATAATTCATTTTCCCTATAAGAAGATATCTCAGTTAGTTGCTATAAGGGTATGTATGCAGCAGTATTCATAATAAAAATATCACATCATCCAGACTAGATGCCATGAAGAAATAGAGAGACCCCAAGTGCACCTGTTAGTGCTACAAGGGGGGAAAAGCAATGGTGAAGTAATAAAATACAGCAGTCGAATAAATCAAACTTGTAAATAGCCACATCCTCAGCTCCTGTTTCAGCTGTGAATTATTTCTAGAGCACCTGATGAAGAACTGGAATTATATAAACTAGAAGAGAGTTTTTTTTTTCTTTTAGACATTTAGTGTGTCACAAATAAATGACAGGTATGAGTGCACTTGTGATCTAGGAAGTCTTGTGATCTTCCAAGTCTGCTCGATGTAGCTACCGAAGCAAAAAAGTACAGAGTTTATTTTAAAATGAAATGAATGTAATACATTCATTAATTGAAATATTAAGGGATGTGTGTTATGGTTTTTAGCTGTTTGAGCTGCTTTTGGGAATGATCTTCTACTTGTCTCTGTTACTAGGCAACAGGTGAATCTGATACCCTGATATACAGTGTCATGTTCCATAAGCTTAATGCAATTGTTTTAATACCTTGGAGCCAAATAATTGGCTAGTTCTGAGTGCCAAAAATGCTTTCTGTTTATTGTATAGAAGCTTTATGTGGTATATGGCAAATCTTTTGAATATGAAAGGAACCCCAAAAGTAGTTTGTGTCATGATTCCCAGCCATTCAGAAGAGTACTGTACTTTTAAAAATTCCGCTGGATGTAACCAAGACCAGATTAGGTCTTTAGATTCCAGCCTATTGGAGATATCTTTTTATAACAAGAAAACAAGTAATAAAATAAAAAACAAAGATGTATAGTACTTTGTTGCAATATGTTTATTATTTTTCTTTCCCATGTTTAGATTAAATAAAATTATGAATCAGGTGGCCATTCAGCGGAAGAAACAATTTGTTGAAAGAGTACACAGTTACTGGTTACTTAAAAGGCTGTCCAGGAATGGTGTCCCTTTATTGAGAAGGCTACAGTCCAGTTTACAGTCACAAAGAAATACACAGCAGGTACATACATTTCATAACTCCAAGCATAATAAAGCTGTTTCCTGTGATTTAAGTTGACAATGTATGGCATAGTTTTCTATACTCATTATTCTTGTATATACAGTTAGTCCAATCCAAATGTGCAACGTGTACTCCTTCGTGTGTGACAGTAAAGAGACATTGCTAAAATGATAGTATGTTCACAAGCTGATTGAGTTATGTGTTATTTTATATATAATATAAACTACTGGTGTTTTTTTTTTTTGTTTTTTTGTTAAGAGGGAAGATGATGAAGAAACACAAGCCTTAAAGGAAAAATTGAAGTACTGGCAGAGGCTTCGCCATGATCTTGAGAGAGCACGATTGTTGATAGAACTTATACGGAAACGAGAAAAATTAAAAAGAGAACAGGTATGCAAATAATTTCTTTTAGCTGGGTTTTGAGGGAAAGAAGGATTGATTAAAAGAATCCATGCCTAGCATCAACAATAGGCTTCAAAGCTTCACAGAATTTGTAGGTAAGACCTTGTCCTTATCGCAGTGAAATAGTGGCAAGTTTTTGTTTTGTGTTTAATGCTGAACTGCGAGCCCTTATTAATCAAGGCTGTAGCTGGCCCTACCTCAGCTAGCTTTATTTTTGCCACTGTGTCAAGTAGAGATGGACATGAAGCGTGGTGTGCTTTCTATGCAGCTGTCAGCAGGGCGCCACAGATGCCACATACCCCCCCCCCAATGGCTGGCCCACTCAACTTCTATCTCCGTGCCCATCTATAGTGTCAGCTAACAACTGTTTGATGCATTAGGATTGTTTGGAAAACCGTTGCTGTTTCCTTCTTCAGGATATTCATGAACTTTCTTAGTCCCTGAAGTTATGTGGAGATGGTGCTTACTAGGCACATTCTCTCTGTTTAACCTGAAATCCTTGTGTAACACATTAAAGCATAGTGTTCTAAAACTATTAAACAGTTGTTGAAGGCAAAAGAGAAAGCGCTCTCTTGAATTGTTTTGGATACTGCTGTGCCTGAGATAAAAAGTGGGGAAATGTCTTGTAATGAACTTGTTTGTATCAAAGATGGAGCAGAAACGTGTGCCGTTAATGTATTTTAAAAATACAGTTAAGAGGAATGATATGATCCTACAGGCTGCTTTATTTCTGTTACCCTCAGAGAAGAAACCATCTAATAAAATCTGTGCTAAATGAAATTAATCTTGCTCTTATGCTGGCTTCCTTCCCTTCCAGAAACAATGCATTAATTTTAGCAATAAAATGGACCTCTGGTGTCATAAACAGAATTGCCAAAGCAGAAGTGTGGAATGTTCCTATTCAGAATTCCCGCCAGTCAGCCTATCTCAGTTTTTTTGGTCTCACCTCTTACTTGCTAACTGAGTAGAGCTCACCTCTTCTTTGGCTGTAGGTTTGGGAGTTTGTTATCCGAATAGAATCATCCTAATTTTCACTTCTGAATATCTCCAAATCTTTATAATGATTTGTAGCAGCTAAGGGTCCCCCAAACCTCCTTATACAGTGGTGCCCTGACATAAGAGCAGCTCGACTTAAGAGCAATTCAACTTAAGAGTGGAAAGCTATTGGCATTTTAACTGCCACCTTACACATTTTAGATATGGTCTGCTCGACTTACAAATATTTTTTTCATTTTTTTATTTTTTTAAACTTATTTTTTCAATTTTTAGATAAGTAACCCAACTTAAGAGTAGTTCGACTTAAAAGCATGTATTCGGAACGGATTAAATTCGTAAGTCGGGGCACCACTGTACTTGCCTCTTCTGTGGTGTGATTTTTCCTGGCTAAGAACTGGATTTGGTTTTAGTGAATGCTACTATACTAAATCTTAAATTCCAATCAAAATCATAACTAATTTTGAAATAAAATCATGAAGTTATAATCATCCATTTAAAGAAAAAGCCTCATACCTAGTTTTTCCATCATCACATATTCAAATACAACATTCTTTGCTATATTAGCATTGTGTCTATCTAGCTATCTAGCTATTGAGAGAGAGAGAGAGAGAGAGAGAGAGAGAATGTGGTGAGCAATTTACAGGCCTCCAGATGTTGCTAGGCTGGTCACCATAGATCATGTTCGCCCTGGATGATGGAAACAGTAATCTGGTACCATCCTAATGGCCACAGATTGTACACATCTGTTATAAAGGACCCATAGAGACTTCAGAAACTGATTAAAAACCAAGGTTTCTTAAAAAAAATCAAAAAATCTGAATTTTTTTATTTAAATCGGAATTTTAAATTGAAATGCTTTTTGAGGAAACATCTCTCTAAAGATTGTGTTCTAGATAAGCTACATTGTAGTCCGAAGATTATTCATCATGAAGTTAGTTTTTAATTATGTAGCATAAGGCTGTATTAATCCATTCACAGGTTTCTGATTATTTGGCTCAATTTTTCTGTCTAGAAGATACAGTAATACCTCATATAGCGTAGGGTTTGTATAACGGAAAATCCGTGCAACGTAAACAATTCTGGAGATAGGGAATTAGCACCACCATGGCACTCTGCCACCTCATCCACCAATCTTGCAGGCGGGCTCTGCCAGGCCGTAAGGCACTTCCTCCTCCTCCGTGGTTACCAAATGCCCAGCCTTCCTGTTACCCACTAGCCTTTTCAGCTTGCCCCCCACCTCTCCCCTTACCTTCAACCCCAACCGTCTTACGGCCAGCAGGGAATCAGCAAGAAGTGCGCTGATCAGCTGCAGAGCGGGTGCGTTGGCGCCCTGCCAAGCCTGATTGTGCTTCCTAAATCCTCCCAAAGTTGAATGGCTGAGAAGAGCCCGGGAGGCTCTCCGCAAAGAGTCTCTTGTCAGAAAAGAGTCAGGGGAGGAAAAGGAGGAGGAGGAGGAGAGTGGAGAGCTCAACGCCCCCCCCCCAAAGCTTCATTTCCTTCTTGCCCTGGGTTATCTTAGACGGAGCTCCTGGGCTACCCCACACTTGCTTGCCTTGGCTTCAAAAGGGAACCAAGGGGGGAAAGGCAGGTCTTGGCAACCTGCCTCCTATGGGAATTCACAATTTGTACAAAGGAAAATTTGTATAACGTAATTTCATTTGGAACGAATTAATTACGTTATACAAGGTACTACTGTATTATCAAAGATGTTTGGTTTTGCTATTTGCAAAATGGTGCATTTGAGTCTGTAATGATAACATGCCTCCTTCATAGCAAAAACTTTATAAAATAAACATCAGAATTGAGGAAAAGCAGTAAAATGAAAGTGAAACCTTTTGAGCACAGTACTCCACATCTTGAGATCTTTATGTGTATAGCAGCCTGAGGGTTATCATTCTCCCTCTCTTCCTTTAGGAGAAAAACCTGTAATGGCGGCAGGTCATAAAAAAGACCCAGTTTGGGAATATCTAGTTGTGGTCCAAAACTTCGGGGGGGGGGGGCTGAAGTTTAGGCACCACTGATCTAGACTCAGTTTTAAAAGGTATTTTAACCACATCAGTTAACAAACATGGATGTTTAAGTAAATACAAGTATACATAATGCTATTTAATGTTATTGTTTTGGTCAAATAAAATTATTTAAATAGCTATTATTAAGGTAATGATTATTTTTTCTCCTTCCAGTAAAGTACAACAAAACGGTTGTCCAAATATGAATGGTTAATCTATTAAACTGGAGATAGTTGACCTTGCAATAATTTCACAATTATCTGTCTATGTATTTCTAATGGTATGTAACCACCAAATCAGTAACTTTCTGATACAGTGACCCCCCCCCGCCTATTAACGGGGGTTAGGGACCCGGGTCGACCCAAACCACGATAATTGAAAATCCACGATATGCGGATCCAGGTCAGGTCAGCCCTGGAGTGCCTAGCTGGGGGCTCTTGTACTTACCGGAGGCCTCAGAAATGATTTTTGGTGATCCGGAAGTCACTTCTGGTTCACAGGGAGGCCCTTTGGGGGCCTCCAGAAGGCCTGGGAAGGCCCTCACAGGCCCATTCGGGACAGCACCAGGTTGGGGGTAAGCATGCGAGGCCTGAAACAGGCCTTTCCCCCCTTAACCCAGGGGGGCTTTTTCATATACTGTGGTCCCGCGATATAGAGGGACCACAGCATATGAACCACGAGAGGGCGGGGGACCACTGTATAACTGTAAAACTAATCTGAAAAGTTATTATTTTAAAAATGAAACCATCAGGTTGTAAATATTAACATTAAAACAACTCCAGCAAAAATGTGCCTTTATGTAGAAAATCATGATTTAAATCGAGCCTTACTGACTAGTGATTCAAATTGTGATTTAAATCAAATCCACCCTGTTAGAAACACTTCTTCTTTATTGTATAAATGAAAAAAAGTTTTATGTATTTGCAGTAGAAAAGGAATCTATATGCTCAAACATCCTTGTGGCATGATCTTTTTATTCATACTTAAGTTTTACTGATGAGTTGATAATTCATTTTACATGATTATATCTAGGATGAGCCTGTATCCATATGTATGCACATGATATTTAAAATTATGTTGTTGACTGTAAATGTTATGTGATTTACTAATAAATAAACATGTTTAGGATTAAAATAAAGGTTCAAATTTCATTGAATTTTTTTTAATTTACTTTAATTCTACTTCTCTTCCCTGTAGGAAGAAAGAGACAATTTTTCCAATGTTACAGTATTAGAGTACTATCAACTTATTACATTAAACCTAGCTCTAAATTTAACATAATTTAAAAGCCTCAAAGAAGACATAGCAAATAAAGGACGATAAAGATTCATCATTAAAAGGCTCCCTGCCCCTAAGTGGCCACAAGTAAGAATGGGGCTAACTACCCTTGGAAGTTCCATAACCTGAAAGCAGTCACGGAAAGTGCCTGTGAGGTTGATGGGGTAGGATGCCCCTTTTGAAGATCTAAAAACCTGAGCAGGCTCATTTGGGTAGGTGTGGTCTTTACAAAGGTAAAGGTTCCCCCTGCACATGTGTACTAGTCGTGTCCAACTCTAGGGGAGGTGCTCATCTCCGTGTTCAAGCCAAGGAGCCAGTGTTGTGCAAGACCATGGCCATGTGACCGGCGTGGCTGCAAGGAAACATTATTTTACCTTCCCACTTTTTACGGCACTATCTATTTATCTACTTGCATTTACATGCTTTTGAACTGCTTGGTTGGCAGGAGCTGGGGTTATCAGTGGGAGCTCGCTTCACTGCGTGGCACCTAGGATTCGAGCTGCCGACTTTGCAGCTGACAGTTTTCGAAGCCTTACTCCGCTGAGCCACCATGCCCCCTTGCCTAAAAATGGGAATGTGCAAATATCAGTAGCGTTCAGATGATAAAATATGGTGCAAAGATGATGGAATCTTTTTAAAACTTTTAAAAGTTTTCAATGTACTGCAGAAACCTGGATGCAAATCATTAAGGGTTTTTGAAAGTCATAACCAGCACGCACGTCTATCCAGATAACATTTGTAGCCAGCAAATCTGTAATCACATGGAAATTCTATTTTCACTTTAGCTAGCTCCAGTCATCAGCTTAGTTGCAGTAGTTTTGACATTCTGGATGTTCTGAACACTTTCCAAGAGCAATGCCATGTAGAGCATTTTACTTTAATGTGATTATAGTTGCAGAATGTAACTAAAGTTAGTAAAGTCAGTAACTTATGCAAAACTGGTCACCAGTTTTGAGTTTTTAGGTAGTGTAACATCCAGTGCCTGTTGAATTTTGGTTCATGATATGCCTTTTGGATGGGTAGAAGCATCTCTCTCTTGTCTGAATTACTCTTCAGTAGTCTGTCCCTCATCCAGTTCATTAATGGCATCACATGCAGGTTTAAAAGGAACCCAGCTTCTTCAAATTTGAATGCAAAGGAGAAGTAGGGATAAATCATACGTTATACCTCAGTTGCATTTTGTAACTGGCAGATAGTCTCTAGTCATATTCCTTGACAGTCTGTCTTTTTGTTCTATTATGTAGATTAAACTGGAACAGGTTGCTATGGAGCTTCAGCTAACTCCATTTACTGTGCTGTTGCGGTCGGTACTGGACCAGCTACAGGAAAAGGACTCTGCTCGCATATTTGCTCAACCAGTGAATCTTAAAGAGGTAAAATCCAACCCTTTAAATATTAATAATTCACTAGTCTAGAGTAAACTACCTAATAAATGATTGTTTTTCTTCTTGTTGGCTCTGAAAATCCTTAATTAAAATATTGTTACCAGGCATGATTTGTAGTTTGAAATATATTTAAAGTTAGAATAATTAAATCTTACTCATTTGTTGTCCAGGATTTGTTAACTCCAACCCCACCAATTACAACAGTGGTGTAATTTGGTGGTAATTTGCAGCATTTACTGATAGGAAGTTCCAAAATAAGCCTTTATATTTTTCACTGGCCTTATTCTTCAATTAATGTGGCTTTCTTCAGTTCACTATGAAACAAAACAGTGTCTTTAAAAGAGTATTGGGGAGAGGTGATTTTAGAAGAGAAGGCTCCAAATTGTCTGCATAAAAATGAATAATTTGATGTAGTCCACTCTCATTTGCAACAAAAAGAAGCTTAAATACAGTATATTAATCAAAGTGTTAATTTTGTTTTCTTTTAAAACATTGTACTTCAGGTTCCTGATTATTTGGATCACATTAAACATCCCATGGATTTTTCTACTATGAGAAAACGGTTAGATAGCCAAGGTTACAGAAATTTGTGTGAGTTTGAAGAGGATTTCAACCTTATTATAGATAACTGTATGAAATACAATGCAAAAGATACAATATTCTACAGAGCTGCTGTGCGGTTAAGAGATCAAGGAGGTGTTGTCCTGAGGCAGGCTGGGAGAGATGCTGAGGCAATTGGGTATAACGATGAAACTGGAATGCACTTACCTGAACGGCCTAAACTTGAACCTCCTCCACCTTTCACTTGGGAAGATGGTAAGTATGTGTCACATTGAATATTGATACAGTCTTTTCAAAATACTAGGTATGCTGGCGAACATTGGCAAAATTCTGTTCATGTAAATATGGGGAGAAACGTGCAACGTGCCCTCTAATTTCCTTCCCTCTATAAGGGGCCATTTTTCATAGATGTGACACACACACACACCCCACACATAGGATCAGTTGCAACCATAACAAAAACGACTGCAGGGGTACACGGGTGTGGGAAATCCCCACATGGAGGAAGGGTGAGGTGTGCTGTGGTCATGCATCCTTGACATGTCCAGTTGTCAACTGCCTTGTAGATAGCACTTCTGTTGTGATGCTGTGTCCACATCGTTACATATCAACATCTTGCCTATTAAGTTTGAAGTTACTTCATATGTAGCAAGAAGGCAAGTAAGCATCTGAACAGAGATTTTCCTTATTTCATTCTGTAGATGTCTTCTGTGTACTTTATCTGGTGTGACGAATGCCTGTAATGTCGGAATTGGCATGCCCACTGCTTGTTTTCCTCAAAACTTTTCATTTTTCCATTCACATGAATTTCTCCACTCCTTTGGTAAAGTGTCTGTGTTGTAACAATAATGCTGGCCTTTGATTTAAAAAAGGAAGCGTGATGTCGACTCTGAAACTCAAGTATAGAAACATGTATGTTCAGGGAAATAACTGAAATCTAGGGATGTACACAGCAAAGCATTTCTTTCTTTCTTTCTTTCTTTCTTTCTTTCTTTCTTTCTTTCTTTCTTTCTTTCTTTCTTTCTTTCTTTCTT
>JAHTLZ010003526.1:60456582-60481191 GCA_023846285.1 Phrynocephalus versicolor
CTTTCTTTCTTTCTTTCTTTCTTTCTTTCTTTCTTTCTTTCTTTCTTATGACTATTTCATTTTTTAGTGTTTTCTTATTTTTAATGTCCCACCCTGGAAAAACTTCTTTTAGGTTATTTATTTTGGGGTTATCATATATGTTTCCTGGTACAAGCTCAAATTAAGCCCTATGAATCCTTAAATCAGTCCAAAATGAGAGAGGCAAGGTAACAGAGAATCAATCAATCCGAGGCAGGCAACTGTACATGCGAAAATAAAATAATCATCAGATCTATTTAGGCACTAATTTACATAATTACATTCAGAAGTACATTGAAAACTTTTAAAAGATGTCATCATCTTTGCACCATATTTTATGTTCTGATCGCTACTGATATTTGGACATTCCCACTTTTAGGCAAGGGGTGGTGGTGGCTCAGCAGACTAAGGCTCCTAAAACTGTTGGCTGCAAAGTCAGCACCTCGGCAGTTCGAATCCCGGGTGCCACACAGCGCAGCGAGCTCCCACTGATAAACCCAGCTCCAGCCAACCTCGCAGTTCAAAAGCATGTAAATGCAAGTAGATAAATAGATACCGCTGTAAAGAACAGGAAGGTAAAACAGTGTTTCCTTGCAGCCATGCTGGCCATGTGGCTATGGACTTGCACAATACTGGCTCTTTGGCTTGAATACGGAGATGAGCACCGCCCCCTAGAGTCAGACACAACAAGCACGCATGTGCGGGGGAACCTTTACCTTTTACTTTTAGGCAAGATATATTGCTATCTGTGCTGCTTTGGAATTTGGCTGGTAAGGAGTGAATGGGGGCTGTCAGCAACATCTGAAGAACTGCCCCAACTTTTTTTTAAAGTATTGAAATATAAATTAGATCAGGCCTGCACAACAGGTAGCCCGCGAAGGGTTCAAAAGTAGCCCTCCAACCATCAATAAAAAGTGAGTTCTCCTCTCCCTCTGGCCTCCTCCTCCTCCTCTTTTCCCTTCCAAGGAGAGACCTGTGTGGCTGTGTACACGCCTCCCTTGCACCTGCTTGAGCTGGTGCAAGGGAGCTGCCTGCATGCTTGCAAGCAGTCCGGGCAAGTGCCGGTGGTGGATCCACTACTGCCACTTGCACGGGCTGCTGGAAGTCTGTTTTAAAAAGGTGTGCTTCCCCCCTTGACCTGATTTGACTATCCTTCCCCTCCAGCCTCCTCCTCTTTTCTCTTCCAAGGGGCAACCTGCGTAGCCATGCACACTGCCCCCTTGCACCTGCTTGAGCCGGGTGCATGGGAGGCATGTGCATAGTCATGCAGATCCTCCACCACCGTTTGCCTGGGCTGCAGGAAGACTTTTTTAAAAAGGTGTCCTTTCCCCCCAATCTGCCCTGGGCCTGACTCAACTATCCTCCCCCTCCGGCCTCCTCCCCCTCCTCTTTTCCATTCCAAGGGGCGACCTGCATGGCCATGCACACACCTCCTTTGCACCCACTCAAGCCAGGTGCAAGGGAGGTGTGTGCAGGATCATGCAGATCACTCCTTGGAAGGGGCGATCTGCACAAGTATGCACGTGCCTCCTTTGCATTCACCTACGGATGCAAGGGAAGCGTATGCATGGTCATCCTTCCCATAGGAATGCGTTGCAATCTGTTCCCTCCAGAATGGATTGATTTTCAATGCATTCTTATGGGAAACCGCTGCTCTACTTATGAATTTTTCTACTTACAAGCATGCACCCGGAATGGATTAAATTCGTGAATAGAGTTATTCGTTTAGTATCACTCAAGCACTTTGGGCCGGAAAAAGTAGACCTCAGCCTGTTCAAAGCTGGATGGCCCTGAATTGGATCATTAGCCTTCTAAACTGTGGTGACTAGCAGTTACTGTTTGCTCTTCAGGTTTTCAACCAGCAGTTTTTCCTTCTACATCAGTTGCACAAATGAAGTAGAATCTTTCTGTTTATTGAATATTGCTGCTGCAGTTGAGTCACACTTTTAAGATTCTTTATGAGTGCTGCTAGAAAATATTGTTAAATCTTTATGTTTTAACTTCAGTGGATAGGTTACTGAATCCTGCAAACAGAATACACATGTCTTTGGAAGAGCAGCTGCGAGAATTGCTAGAAAAACTTGATCTCACCTGTGCAATGAAATCCAGTGGGTCTAGGAGTAAACGAGCAAAGCTACTAAAGAAGGAAATCAACATGATTCGCATCAAGTTGAGTCAGCAACAGAATCAACCTCCCCAGATTGAGTCAGATGCTGGAAGTTTTGAGGAAGAGAATGCAGTATTAGAACAAGAAGGTGAAGGTGAAGAAGAAGGTAAGAGATTTGTTGACTGAAGTCATTATTAACAAGTTTATAGTGATGGTCACAGGCATTTTGGGGAGAGTCGATTTAGCATTAACTGTTAAAAGTCCTGTCTTTCTCCAAACATCTATTGATTTTAAGTGGAGGCCTAAGCTCAAATTTAATTTTGCTTTTGATGCATCCAAAGATTTCTGGGAATTGCAGCCTCAAAACATGGAAGTGCACAATTCTAATCCAAGCATATTTTATACAAATTCTTGAAGTCTTGAAGCTATATCCTCATTTTTATTAGAAATTGGACTGGGGATTTAAATACATACTGTAAACTGCTTATTTATGGAACTTACATTTATTTTACTGCTTGAACAATATAAAATGTATAATAAATAAATATATAAACAAACAGCTGTATGTACCCAAATAACATGCATCTTAGTTCTTATTATCTCAGCAACAAATACGTTATAGAGGAAACAAGACTTTAAGACATTATAGTAGATGAAAGCAGTCTCATAGTTACAGCGGCAGGTGCACAGCAGGTGGCTCAGCGGACTAAGGCTCCGAAAACTGTCGGCTGCAAAGTCGGCAGCTCGGTGGTTCAAATCCCGCGTGCCATGCAGCGGAGTGTGCTCCCGCTGATAACTCCAGCTCCTGCCAACCTAGCAGTTCAAAAGCATGTAAATGCAAGTAGATAAATAGCTACTACCGTAAAAAGTGGGAAGGTAAAACTGTGTTTCCTTGCAGCCATGCTGGCCACGTGGCCATGGACATGCACAACACTGGCTCTTTTGGCTTGAATACAGAGATGAGCACCACCCCTAGAGTTGGACATCACTAGCACGCGCCTGTGGGAGGAATGTTTACCTTTACCTTTTTGATTTGAGATTAAACTTGACAACACTGAAAGTGGGATCTTTTAATAATGCAAAGTCTATCAGATTGCCTGTATCACAGTCATACAGAGGCATAATAACTTGATCTTAAGGAAATTCAGAAGGCTAGCAGATAAGGTTATGGTTCCTTTAATTATTTCCAAAGTTGCATCAAATATCAACAGTAGAAGACATTGATCGGATTGCAAGCAATGAAGCACTGTATGTTTATCCCCTAAAAATTAGGGCATGCAAGAATTATGTTTTAATTGTGTGGTGGTTTTGCATAACAATCTTTATATTGTACATTTTGAATGAGGAAATTATTTTAACAAATGACAAAATAGATATTATTTCCAATAAATTTAATTCGATATTTTCTTTAATAACAGTATTTTATTGGAAATATGAGGAGAGGAATTTTTGGGAGCTGCTTCTCCACTTTATTTCCCTTCACCTTCACATCCTTAAATCTGTCATGTATGAATTAGAAGGAATTGATTGCAACCAGATGCATGCTTAGGGTGTTGCTGCTTTGTGGCAGGTTGCTGTCCAGATTTGAGATTTTATATTCATGCCATATTGCTTAATTCCTTCCAAACTAATCCTGGTGATAAAGTTACAGATAATGTCATTGTGAGCAGCATAACAAAATTTTGTAGTTCCTGCAAGGGGGCAATGACAATAAAGATTCCTATTCCTAATTTAAAAAAACAGTTCATATTGTTACAGCAATAAATTAAATTATCTGAATAAATCAAAGAAAATTCTTAATCCATCAGAAGTATGAGCTCCCTGTGGTTTTACATGTGTATGCACACCAACTAATCTCTAGTAGAAGTAATGTCAGACATTGTAGTTTTGCTTGGAAAACTTGAAAGCAGTTAAGCAAGAGGAAGAATCTCAAAATATGATGATAAACTATTTTGACTAAACAGCTCAAGGCTGCACGGCCCGCTTTTAAGTGATTATCTAGTGATTACACTACATGGAGAGTAGCAATGTTTGCATTAGTGCTACTTTCACTTTTTCAGATGGCTACCCTTTTCACGTGCTGTCACATTTAAAACAGTTCCTGATATATCATTAAGGAGAAAGTTCATAGAGATCAGAATGATCTGTTTCTTAGTTTTGGGGTTCTCTTACATGTAGCCATGCATCTTGCCTTACACAGTTTTACTAACATATCAGTGGCTCCTGGTCTGCCTTTGTACATAGTTCCCATTTATAAATAAAATTTTCTAAGAAAAATAAATTTACTTTTGAGGCACTATGTATGAATAACATATATGTGACAGGAAACAACATATTTCACACAAAGATCTAAATGATGTTAAAAGCCAAAGTTACTGTTTTTATAGTTTATAGAACAACAAAACAGCTCAGTATTTTTATTTGTAAACTGGAGGCATGAGAAGTGACAACTTTGGGAAATAAAGGCGGTCATTGAGACCTGTTGGGACTACTAAATAGGCAAAATCATTCACTCAGATAATTTCAGTGTCATGATTTTGGCTCATCTAGATGTTTACTATGGATTGTTGATTTAAGGGAAGCTTACCAAATAGAACATTTCTGACTAATGCATAATTGCAGTAAAAAGATCTAAAATGCCATTGAAATAATTAGTTGGAAAAGACAAATTGATAGATCGGTAATCCTATGACTTATTCTCAATAGTTAATGTTTTTTTCTGGCATTTTCCATTAAAACTGAAATGTGTGATTTACGGAATTGTAACATGTGGTCATAACTTTAAAGTTGTTTGCTGTTCTTCATAATATATTAATTTAATAAACTTCTCCATGAGTCTCATGGGCAGTGGTTAAACTGCTGTACTGCAGCTAAAACTGCTCGTGACCTAAGGTTTAATCCCAGGTAGCTGGCTTAAGGTTCTCTTCGCCTTCTATCCTTCTGAGGTCGGTAAAATGAGTACTCAGTTCACTATGTGTATCCTGCATAATTAACTTCAAAACTGCCCAGAGAGTGCTTTAAGCATTATGGGACTCTATTATATAAGCAGCATGCTTTGCTTTTTTTCTTTCTCAGTAGCCCCTATTCTTGTAGTTAAGATTGCAAAAAGCTAATTGATGAAGTTAATATAACTGTAACTACATCCTTAAAGCATTTAAGTTATAAAATAGAATGGCCTGTCATGTAATATATAGTATTTTAGTGAGTTGGATCTTGTCACAAATTACAATTGTTAAATTGCAAAACAGAGTGCCAAAAGTAAGTCCTGTGGCTCCAGTGGGAATTGCTGTTATGGAATAAATATGTTGAAATTTAGAGTCAGTCTTTTCCACTTCTGCCATATTCCCACATAAATTCAGCTTTTAACTAGGATAATTGTTAAAGTTTATGTATGTGAGGTGTTACTCTTTGTATCAAACTTACTGTGGGCTACATATCTGATACTAAGTTTTATGTAGTAGCTCTTACAAATATCAGTTTTCAAAAACCCAACTTTATTAATTTTTTCAGGAGATAAATCTCCCCCTAAACTTGAACCATCAGATGCATTACCTCTTCCTTCAAACTCGGAGACTAATTCAGAGCCACCAACCCTCAAACCAGTAGAACTCAATCCAGAGCAGAATAAACTTTACAAAAGAGTAAAATTTGACAATGAATTGTATAGTACTTCCATTCAGAAAGAAATAAATGGACATACTCCAGAACACTTACTTGACAATAATCTCAGTGATTCGACCGTTTCTGCTGTAGCTGAGTCATCAACTGATGTAAACAGACGTACGTCAATTCTCTTCTGCAAATCGAAAAGTGTAAGCCCCCCAAAGTCTGCAAAGAACACTGAAACCCAGCCAACTTCTCCACAGCTAGGGACCAAAACCTTTTTGTCTGTAGTCCTTCCAAGGTTGGAGACACTACTGCAGCCCAGGAAAAGATCAAGAAGTGCATGTGGAGATTCTGAAGTGGATGATGAGTCCCCTGTAAAGCGTTTGGACACAGGTAATCATTTGCTTTAATAGTCTTTTTTTGAAACTAACAGATGAATTAACTATATAATATTTAAATGAATCTACAACCAGTTGATAGCACAAAGATACATATTTTATAGTAGTTGGCATGCTGATATATTTTCTTACATCTTGCAGGTTTGTTCTATCCATGTTGTCTAAATTTGTGGTCATATGTTTTTATCTATGTTGTCCAAATGTGTGGTTTCGCTAAAATAATTTTCAGTAATTTACTGCTTTTTAAATCAAAGGTCAGGTCTTTCTGAAAACCTTTTCCTACTAATCATTTTCATGTTTGTTTTCTTATATGTTCCTGTTTCTAAGAATTAGTATTGTTTTCTTCTTAAAAGGCACTTAAGCTAAAAGCCACACAAAGGTTTTTGAGTAGAATTTTCATTGTGCAGTGTTAAAGCAGGCTCATTTTTCAGTCCAAGGTCGTGCGTAAAAGATATGAGTTTAATCCAAGTTAATGAAAAGAAGATATCTGTTAGTTCAGTTCATGAAAGCTTGCACACAGGAGCTATGGTGTTTTATATCAGCTGTGTATCATATCAAGTTTCGTGCATGTCTGGGAACATCTTTGGATTTAGTTTCACTATTTCAATTCATTGTTCCTACCATAAGATGTGAAATAATGTATATAATTCCAACTCTACAATAGCAGCTACAGTCTTAATATATACATGATGAGAAAAACTTGTACATTCAGGAGTGCCCTCTGTATCAAACTTACATGCTCAGTTGTTTTATTTACACACAGAAATATGACAATTTAGGAATGTTAGAATTATGTGCATATATAATTTACTTTGTTAAAAATGTAAGATATTTTTGCCTGAAATAAAAGGAGTTGCACCAGGGGATATAATTGTTTATTTAGGCGAACATTCCTATTTGTAGATGTTGGGGAAGCAAATAGCTAAAGTTTTGATATTGGGAAATTGTTGGAATATATGCTATATTTATTCATGAAATGCTGAGTATAGAGAGCAACTCACAATACATTTTTCTTGTTTATGTGTATAGCTTTCTATTTAGATATTTCTGTGTTGACAGATCACAAACATTAAGAGATCTGCAAATCCAAATATTCATGTTCACTTGGCTGGTCAGTATATGTATCTGTTCCCTTTTTCGCTTTAAGTTGCAGGTTTGCATTGTGTATATATTTAAATGAAAAACAGAATATTCTATTGCATACATTTTTATTTCTTGAGTAAATATATTCTGCACATGATAAACCCCAGATTATGGCTCGTTAATGGTCTTCCATTGGATATTAACACAATACTTTTCCTGTAGTGGAGTTTCAGAACTCAGATTTAGTTCACGATTTAAGATTAAAATAGGACAGATCTATCAGAACAAAAATAATGTGTTTAAAACAGATTTTTAGAAAACAAAGTAAAAAAAATCTTCAGTATAAAAACTGATTCACTGTAGAAGTCCCTCACATGAAGAGTATTGCCTAGAAATCATTGGAAAAATGACAAAGAAGTCCCCATCAGCATAGTGGGGTCACTACCAGTAGCAGTTGGGATTATGTGGCAGTTCATCGTGTTTAAAATGGTGATAGGCACTTGAACATCCTTTCAACATGACCTTAGTGCATATAGGATTTATGAAATGTACTATTCCTTCCAGTAACCAGGGCCAAGTATATATAAAACAGCATTTTGCCTGGGCCTAGAATAAAAGAGGTAGGTAATATCGTCAATCACTGATGTAGTATTGCTCTACATTGATTAAAGTTTGAATTGTTGGAGTTTGGAAGTTGAGCCAGTTGTTTCTAAACTGCCTTCAAAGATGGAGTATTGTGGAGTAGATTAACATAGTTGAATCCAAAGGATGACAGAGTATGACTTATGGAAATATAGTTGCTATCAGACATGGGCAGGGAAAGAAAAATGAAATGCTGCTTCATCATTTAATTACATAACAAATAGTTTCATTACATGACAAAATGGTAGGATGTGTTTCATTATGAAACAAAATAAAACACCATTTTCCCCTCTAGGAACAAAACAATTCATCCTAGATGAACCAAAATCGCAGGGGCGCTTCTTTGGACTCTTTCCTGTAAGCTCCCGAAATTTGGAGTGGCTTGGCATTCAAGGGGTTGAGATATTCAACTGCAAAGAGGGTCCCCCATGCCTAACTGCAACTGTGTGTATGGCACGCGCCAGCAATATGGGTTAAACTCTTTAAATTAACCCGTATATTGCTGGTGTGCACCATATTAGGGATCAATTTGAAAAGGAGAGGTTCTTGCTTGAATGTTGCGTTTATTTGTAAGCAGGAGTCCTTGGAAATCTCGGTCCTTGCTTGTGGATAGAGCCTCCACTCAAGCAGGAACCTTTTATTTTTAGACTTGTCACTACTAGTGTAAAGAAAGCAAATTGTGTGGGGGGGGGGAGAGGGTTAACTACTTCTCTCTACTTCTTTTAATGCCATTAGATGTTAATGACTGAAGAGAACTCAAAAGCCTAACCATTGTATTTGTTCTCCTTACACATACTCATGGCTGTAGAGTGAAACCTGAAAACAAAACATGCAACTGCTTGCTATCTTGATTAGAGATGTGAAGGCCTGGGGAAAAAATTAAGGAACAAATTGTTTGGTTTTTTTTTTTTTTTTCATTTTTCCCCTAAAGCCTTTTGGAGTTTTTTTCCCCGAAAAATTGAAAAAATTGAAAAAGAAAAAATTATTATGGAATGTTTTATTTTAACATGATGAATAAAATATTTTAAGACAGGGTGTACTAATATTTTCCAAATCATTTCTAAAAATATGCATAGTATCAGATTATTCTGATTTTTGTGCACTAAGGACAAGCAAGTCCTAGGTTACAAACGGAACTCTCCAATGCAAGAACAAGATGCATTTATCCCTTTAGTAGTTGCTGCTATTATCACAAGAAAAAGAAAACGGTTTCACTTTTGTTTCTGCATGTGGGTGGCTGTGTTTGATTCTGTTCTGTCCTCTTCACTAGGCCTCAAGGCACTGGAAGAACATGTGTTGTGTCGTTACAGTCGTGACCGACTCTTCGTGACCCCATGTCCATGGAGTTTTCTTGGCAGGAATACTGGAGTGGCTTGCCAGTTCCTACTCCAGGAAGAAAATACAGAGCAACAAAAATGATTCTGATTAAATTTCATGGCCATTTATTGAAACTTAGTCCCACTTCCTTCTATACATATGAATGGTCTTGTTCCATATAAACTAGTAAACAGTTCAGGAGATTGTTACTACATTTGTTACTTATAATTACAAATAAATACTAATTAAAAAGTAAATTCTGTTTGTAATAATTGTTTGCATAAACTATATTTTAATATGCTAGTGATAATTTTATGCCCAGTCAGATTTCCCATAGTCATACTCTTTGTTCCTAAAGTAACAGAATGACTTTCATGCTGTAAAAGGGGGTGGGGCATGCTAATGTAGCATTTTTTCCTATTTTTCCAAAAAATTCTGTTCCCCCACACACACACACAGTCCCCCCCCCAAGCTTCAAAATTTCTGGAAATTTTACATCTCTAGTTTTGATTCCCTCAGTTGATGACATAGCTCATGATGGACACGTACCGTATATACTCAAGTATAAGCCAACCTGAGTATAACCCAGGGACCTAATTGTACCTCCCAAAACATATTGACTCAAATATAACCCAAGGGCATTTTTGTTGTTGTTGTTAAACTTGAGTATATACGGTATACCAGCCGAGCTTTAAAGGGGCTGGGGGTAGTAATTGGCAACGTGTGCTGGGACTGTGGAGGTAATTAGGGAGTTAATGCCATAAACTCCCTGATGGCCTCCACAGTCCCTGCACAGTTGCCAATACTACCCCCCCAGCCCATTTAGAGCTTCATAATTAAGTCCCCTTCCCCTAAATCTTTCCAGATGTCAGGGGGTTCCCTAAAATTGCTTCAGCAAGGTACCCTTGCTACTTTGGAGTCTCAAGTTAAGTAAATTTTGATTGCATACTTTTAAAATAATTTTGTGTGTATAATTTTTAAAAACATGCACTCAAAATTATTTTTGGGGCACCAAAGTAACAGGGGTACCTTAGTAAAGTGATTTTAGGGAACCCCCTGAAATTTGGAAACATTTAGGGGTAAGGGGGCTGAGTTATGATGCTCCAAAGAGGGTGCCCCTAGGAAAAAAAACCTTCTAATTGGAATCATATGGGAAGCGGCAACAGCCTTATCTCCTGTCCGATCAGCTTTGGAGTAGAAGGTTTTTTTCCTAGGGGCACCACCTTTGGAGCTTCATACCTCAGCTTCATCCCCAACTGTTTTCAAATTTCAGAGGGTTCCCTAAAATCACTTTCTGAAGGTACTCGTGCTACTTTGGAGTCTCAAGGTAAGTAAATTTTGATTGCATATTTTTAATAATAATTTTCAAGTGCATATTTTAAATATGCACTCAAAATTTACGTACCTTGGGGGCACCAAAGTAGCAGCGATACTTTCAGAAAGCAATTATAGGGAACCCCCTGAAATTTGGAAATATTTGGGGGTGTGGGGGCTGATTTATGAAGCTCCAAAGGGAGTGCCCCTAAACCTTCTCATTGGAATCATATGGCAACTGGAGGCACCACTATCGTGCGCCCGATCAGGACTTGCCCTCCGCCACCCTCACCAAGCCGTCCAAGCTCCTCATTTTACCTCAATAAACTGGGAAACTTACTGACTCGAGTATAAGTCGAGGGTGGGTTTTTTTCCAGCCAAAAGTAAGGGCTGAAAAACTCGGCTTATACACGAGTACTGTATATATAGTACATCCTTTTTAACATGTGTGCCCATTGCTTCACCGGAACCTTGTCATCATGAAGAACAGTTACAGACATTGGCACCTCATTATTTTGAAAAAAGATTGATCATGGATTTAAACAAAGTCAGGATTTCTTCCCCAACTGTTGTTTGATCTACTGGGCTCTTTTATATGTGGTCACAAATATTTCCCCTGTCATGCACAGAAAGCTTAGAAGGAAAAGGGAATCTTATTTGTTGTGAGAGGAATTGGGAAATATGTGTAGGAGACCTCTCTCAGTGTTGAAGGGAATCCTGTAGAATTTTTTAAAACCGGATCTTAAAAGGCAGTAGAAGTGAAACATACATTGTAAGATTCTGTGTTGTGCCCACGGAAGGCACTCTACATTGACATATTCATTCATGGATGCCTGCTTTCTGGTGTTCTCTTTCTAGATTTCAGGCAGCATCTGAAGCATACTGAGGCATTTGTTAATTTCACTTGTTCCATCAATTTTTCTTTGATAGATTGTTAAATGCTATGTTTGATTACTTAGTTAATATACGTTAGGCATATGTTTGTTTTTTTAAAGGTGGAGTTTGTGTACAGAAATGAAATGGCATAGGAAAATTGACCTGACAGTTTTTAAAAAGTACACATGGCTACAGGTATAGTAAACAAGCATATGCAGAGATCTTTAAAAGATTTAAGATGCTGTTTGGCGTCCGTAATGAATGTTTTGCCACAGAAACATTAAATTATTGCAAAAGTTTGAAAGGAAGCTATGTTATAATCCCGACAAACAAGCATGGTCTTCTCTGGTATTAGTCACATCACTTGCACAAGAATGAAAAGAAAAATAAATGCCGTAAAGATTTTTGATTTATGTATGTTTCTGTTCAAGATTCTTATAGATAGCTTCACTGTAAACCAAATGGAAACTCCATAAAACTAAAACCCCTAAAATATTTGGAAAGTATCAGTAAAGTAAGTGGTTGTATACTTTCCTCTCCTGCTTTTTCTGCAGTCTTCAAAGCACTTTCTGTCTTTTTGTGGATTGATAGCATAAGTCTATCTGACATTGATTGGCCGTAATAAAATGAATTTTAATATCTATTTTTCTTTGTTTGTTAGTTGCAATACGAACTTAAAGGAATCTTAGGTGCAGCATAAGTGTAAACGACAGTTCCTGTTAGCCATTGTCTTTATGAATTCTTGCTATTTATGCATGTTTTAAAGTCTCTTTCTAAAAAAAAAAAATCTTTTTTTTATATTACATTTACCAGAATGTTAGCTTATTGTGTGGTTGACATGACCATAGGATGCGTGCATTAAATGAGCAGGATATTCTGTGAACTGAAAAAATAGCCATCATTTTATTTTATTTTATTTTATTTTATTTATTATATTTCTAGACCGCCCATCTTCCGAACGGAACTCTGGGCGGTTTACAATTAATTATTTTATATTTGGAGGATGTGTCTCTCCAGTGGAATAGCTAAGCTCTTCAGTAGCTTTCAGAGTGAGAAAATAATGAGATCATTTTAGAAAGAAACAACCAGGTGTGTTCTTGCAACTCTCAAACATCCCATCAAACTTTTGTTTGATTGTTTCTTTTGCATCAGCGGGAAATAACTGGAAGCTTAGGACATAGCACTTCATGACAAAGGGTAACATTGTTCTAAATTACTCTTTAGTATCATAACATATTCTGTATTTGGAGGCTCTTTTAATTTGTTATGCGTATCAATAGCTTTTTCTTTGGTCCCTGTACTTCCTGAGAAATTGTTACCAGTAACTACTACATGGTAAAAGCAAAATTTGAAAAAAGTATAAAATAATTTTGTAGTTACTTCTTCCCGGACTAGAATTCTCCTCCCCACCCCCATGAGTACTGAAAACATGTTCAGTAATGTCTTGAAATTTTTATTTGCCAGTCTTTCTGCACAGTTGAGGCATCTTTTGGGTTATTGATGGTGACATGTGAGCGTAAAAACAAGTGCATAGCTAGGTGTCAAAATTTTTAGGATAAATCCCTTAATGACATCTTTCATTAGAAGGAATTTGTGAGAGAGACAAGAAGCCATAGATCTTTATTAAACATGACCCTGAACTCTTTAATGCTATTTCTTTCAACGATTCAAAGTGGAGTCAATTTTTGTCTTCACTTCTAAATTTTCCATTAAATATAATTAGTAGAATACATGGATAGTTTTCATAACTTCTGCTGATTATTCTCTGGATACTGCTGGGAGGAGGGCTTATTTATTTAAAGCTCTTTTTCCTTTTAGTGAGACTAAATGACTTTTTCACTGTCTTCCAGGTTCTCATATTAACTAATATGCAGAGTGTTTATCTATTTGGATCCTAATTATTTTCTATTATCCTGAACACGGACTGGAATTCAATGTAATGATAATTTTGGAACGCAGAAAGACAATTGCATTTCAAGTAATTATTTTGGAACATGTTGGAGACACCAGCCATCCTTAAAACAAAATCAGTATCTTGAACACTGTTGGAGGAAGTCTTTGATATATATGAACCTATGCTCTTCATTCAGTATATTTTTCCATCTCAGTAAGTTATAAAGATGTATGTTGCAATCTATGTGACATAAACTGGTCGCAGTTGTACCAATCCCCAGAACTTTTACCTCAAATAATCTCCTTGTGGGTTGATTGGTTAAGAATGCTCCTTTCCATCTCCATTCCTCTCAAATCAGTCTAATCTTCTGGCCAGGATTTAGATTTCATAATACATAGACCAAAATGGTAACTACATTTCTCTCTAACCTTTATTTGGTTTCACAAACTATGTACATCTGTTTAGTATGAAATGAAACCTAGACTGTTATAGATATGAAAACATACACGCAGTTTCACACCTATACATGATTTTACACATACACTTAATGATAAAGTATTTATATAGTCTGTGGTGCCTCCATGTGCTTGATCAATGAAAGCACTTATTTGCTTGAACCACCATTAATACAGAGGTAAACTAGAACAATCCTAGGGGCTTTCAATTGTATAGAGAGTAATTTAAAGTGTTCTGCTTAGTTAAACATGTAATACTTAAAAAGAATGGACATTGGATTTTCTAAAAGCAGTGAAGTTTAATGCAGTTTTATTTATTTATTTATTTATTTATTTATTTATTTATTTATTATTTGTTTGAAGCATTTATATACCGCAAATACCTTTTTCCATACAGGAACTCAGGGCGGTTATACTTCAGAGCGCACCCACTGACCATTGATTTTCGTGAGTGTGCTCTAAGTGTAATAAAATGTTTTAAGCTAAAATCTTTTCTTTACCTTTTCACATTTATAGAAGTTTTATGCTTAGGTTTCTGATCAAAATGTGTGATACATCTTGTGTTTCCATAAAGAGGAGATTTGTGTGACTGGTATATTTTAGTGTGAGCTTTCACAGACAAGTCCACTTCTTCAGACATCGCCTACTGTGGGTTGAAGTTTTGTAAACAAAAGCCCTGTTCACTGGAATTGGGAGTTTGTCTGTGACCTTTGATAGGCAGTATGTTAGATGTCATAAATGTTTGTTAAAACAGACTAATATAGAACAAAAAGTCCAGTGTTCTTAGTTAACATGATGGTTGAAGTAATGCAGGTCAGACAAAAAAAGGAAAATGATTATGGGAAGTTTTGACAAACCTTTGAAACTGCAGTGCTAGACTCCTACAGGAGATTTTAGGTAAATCTGACAAAAATCTCAAATGCAGAAAAGTTTGAGAATAATTCTCATATTTACTGTTGTACCAACAAAGTATCTCAGTGACTACTGAAATTACTTGGGATTTTTGATTATATACCACCATCTAAATACTTCCTCAACATTCTTAATATTTCTTCTGCCTTGTTGGTGTTAACAGTTATTATTTTGGTTGTCTCAGAGTGGTATAGTAATACTTCTTAAGATGAATTTAATTTGTTTTACGAGTCATTTCATTTTATGAAAAATTCATCTTGTGAAACTCGGTTTCCCATAGGAATGAATGGGAAACCAATTAATCCATTTCAGAGGTCGGAAAAAAAGGCCAAAAAAGTCAGTTTTTTTCCAGACCTCTTTATAAAGTGCACTGTAAAGACATGCAGAGCTGGAGCAGACACACACACACACCAGAACACCACCCCCCACCCCCACAGTGCAGTGGAAACATGGACAAAAGCAAGTAGCAAGACAAATCCCAGACTTTTCCAGCCAAAAGTGTAATGGAGAAAAATTGCAAAGCTGGACAAAAGAAAGCAACAAGACAAACCCCAGGTCATTCCCACCAGAAGTTCAATGAAAAGCAATACAAAGCTGGACAAAAGAAAGCAGCAAGACAAATTCCAGGTTGTTCCTGCCAAAAGTGCAATGAAAAGCAATGCAAAGATGGACAAAAGAAAGCATGAAAACCCCCAGGTTGTTCCCACCCAAAGTGCAATGAAAAACAATGTAAAAACAAAAGAAGGCAAGGAAACCTCAGCTCCCTTACCTTTCCAAGTTCTAAAAGTCCCAAAAACTGCTGCAAAACAATGTCCAGAATGGCCCCAAAACTTGATGAAAAAAGCTCCTTCTGCCCCTCCACAAACTATGGGGGCACAATGCATCCTGGGTAACTTGTTTCAAAACGAGGAATGGATTTTCGTCTTCTGAAGCATCCCATAGGGAATTTTCATCTTGTGAAGCAACCTTATTCCTGGAAATTTTATTCATCTTACAAGTTTTTTTTTGGTCTTAAGCGGCATTCGTCTAAAGAGATATTACTGTATATGGAACTGTACCTGTTCTCAGAAATACTTACTGTAGCTAAACGATTTTACTTGAACTTTAGTATAAATGGGTGTATTTTTGCAACTCAGGCAAAATTCAGGTGTGGAACAGTTTGGAGATTTGGGGGATAAAACTTCAGTTGGTTGTGATTGAAACTCAGATGCCTATGGAGTTCACATGTGTACAAATGTCTAGCTGTGTTACTGGTTTTGGTTTCAAATATTATATTTTTTTGCACAGTTAACATAACAAATACAGATCATATAGTAGTCAATGCCCAAAGAGTAAAGGTGTATGATATGTCTAAAGCTTAGGTCCTTGAAAATGCATTTTTGATGCTTCAGATTCGCTTTCCCATCCATACCCCCTATATTATGGACACAATATTTTATTTTTTAGATTCTACTGCATTATGCTTAAATTTTCTCAAGTCACATCGTTCCGTTTTGGAGAACAACAGTGAAAATTTAGTTCTGTAAACTGCTTTATCTAATACTAGGTTGTATTTTTACTGAGGTTTGTGCCAGATATATTTTCTGTTTTGAATCATGGAATCATCATTTCCTATGTATACACAGCATACATAGACATAATTATGGATTAGAATTGTTTTAAAGCGGAACCCTCAAACTTCTGTAGCATGACACATGCTGTAAAATATTATTTTTATGCTAATTTCACTACTCCTGATATAAACTTACGAGTAAATGGATACCCTTATGTCCTTATTGCCTTCCACACAGTTACTAGTCAAATATGAAGATACTTAGCTAATTATAGGTAGGAGAATCTACACAAACACATTTTTCTTCCATTACAGTGTGTGAGTATGAAGGGAAATTGTAGTATAAGGAACTGTCCATATGGTTTGCCTGAACTCTTCTTTTACATCTGGTTGTGCCTCTCTTTTATTGCAGTAGGTTCATATACTGTTTGATTTGCTACTGTATCACAACATTTACTTTATTTTAATTGTTATATTTGTAACACACCCATCTAGTGCCTTCTCTAAGTGACTAACAGCAGTTAAAAACAGAACTACCCATTCTAGACCATCAAGACAAATTATGAGACTCAGACCAAAACAGTAATAACCACAAATATTTTTTTTAAAAACCTAGACAGATATTCAGAATAGCTATTTATGAGGATGTCCAAGGGATAAGATGTTTTAAGGACTTTTCAAACAATATTTTTTCTTGCCTGTTTCCTAAAGGCCATGAGGGAGGGAACCCAACGTATATCTGCAGATAATGCATTCTATAATGTTGTGACCACCACTGAGAAGGCCTGGTTCCTGATGGTGGTTTTCCAGGTTTCTCCAGGGGTGGGCACCTGCAAATGTGAAACCCGTCTGGCCTAAGTGAGCAATCTTCGGAAGAGATTCTGTTGAGCTAGAAGTTCCAAAACAGTATTGCACAATTTTTCCGTAATTTTATTTGCAGTATTTGACTTTATTTATCTGCTTATTTGTGTATAACAAACAAAATTGGAATATCTTATTTAAGGCTATGGGGACGACATAATTCTGTGTTTAGTCTGTTTACCACAGGAACATAAGCAGTCTTAATCATTTTTCTACAGTCATTACTGTAGCCAGTTAAACCAGCTGTCAAACATTTTCTTATTGTATTAAACTCATCCTTGTCTGTGAAGATTCTCAGTCATCCAGGTGAGTTTATCTGGAAGCACGTCATGGCAACTGGACTTATTTTCTTGAGAGATCGAAATGTTTCACTACTCATCCAAGCAGCTTCATCAGGCTGATGAACTTGGCAATTGGACTTTTCTTGAGAGATTGAAACATTCCGCTACTCATCCAACCCGCTTTGTTAGACTGGTTAAGCTGCTTGGATGAGTAAGTTTTCTCTCAAGAAAAGAAATCCAGTTGCCATGACTCAACTTCCAGATAAACTCTCCTACTGTGTCAGAAATAAAATAACAGTATTAAATTTAAGAACTTTTAATATTATGGAATAGTGATTATACTTGGTTTCTGTGCCAAGAACAGCATAACATTTTCTAAAGGTCTGATAGTCATGAACAATTTTCTTCATCCATCTACTGAGTCTTAGTGGCCCCGATGTGAGGAAAGCAACTTTCCATCGTTGTATGACTTTTGTCACACCTGTATGAGCGCACTGCTTCTTTAGAGTCAAAATGGCTTGTGTGTTGTATTTACTCAGTTGATGCTACTTTTAAATTCAAGTTCCCAGAATGGTAAATTACATAATTTCATTTTGCCTGTTTTTATTTTCAGACATGGTTTTATATGTATTATTTTAGGATCAGTACTGTTTGATTATCATCAGATCCTTTGCCTAACATCTTGTTGTTCACAAGTGTCTACATGTTATTGTTGTTATTGTTGTTGCATGTTTCTTTCTATTAATCATTTAATAACTTTTTTCTTTTACATGTTAATCTGTTAGCTATAATTAGAACAAGTACCCGAATTTATATTGGAACATGAATATGAAAAGCACTTCCAGATTATGTGGGGGGTTTTGTTCCCCCCTGTTTGGGGGCATTTTTGTTTGTTTGTTTTTATTTATTCATTTTTGTTTTGTTTCTTACCTATCAGGGCTTTCAAATGGTTTTGGAGATGGCAATAAAGAATCAGAGTCAGATGATACTCCAGGAAGAAAAGTAGAACCTCGCCGCCGTTGTGCATCAGAGTCTAGTATATCTTCAAGTAACAGCATGTTATGCAACTCAAGGTAAGCATGCGTTTTTAACTCAGGTTAATGTGTTGTTTTGAACTGAAATATTAGTAGCAGTGGTAATAGTAAATTTATTTACCGTCAATGACCAAAAAGAGGAACCATAATACACAAAGCCTGCTGCAAACACAAACACATTGTGCACTTCCATTTTACTTTTTGTATGTTGGGGTTCAAAAGATTTGATTAAAATTATAGATATATGAAATATTAGATGTAGAGTGGTGAATGGGACCCTCCCACTATAAAAAGAGATGCAGGGGAATGCTCTCTAATTCCTTCTTTTGTGCCTCCTGATAATAGATGCTGGAGAACTGATGGCCCTCTAGAATAGTGTGGGAGTTGTTATGAGTGGCTGTAACAAGCGAATTCATCCCTCTGCATTCTCAGCAAGGAGTCTGCTTAACTAGAGTCCTTTCAACAAATGGTGTGGGACCTGGAAGCAGAAGCGCGAGATAAGTTCCAGTATACAGAATATAGTTTGAAATTCAAGCATCTACAGTATTAAAGAGAAGAGGGCTATGGTCAGTTGAAGTGGAAACAAAACAGTAGCCATTATAGTAGCACTAACTATTTTGTAACAGTAATTCTGGCATGCAAACAGTCATATTTATAAAAATGGTAAAAATGTAATTCCTTTTTGTATTGTTACAGCACTTCAAATATTTCTAGTTTTAGCCTGCCAAAATGTGGAAAAGGAAAACCAGCTCTTATACGGAGACACACATTAGAAGACAGAAGTGAGTTGATATCATGTATTGAAAATGGAAACTACGCAAAAGCAGCAAGAATTGCAGCTGGTAACTGACATTTTTATAAACACATAGGATAAATATCTGGCCACTTCTAGGGATCCCTGTCTGTTCTTGAAAACAAAATCTTTGTCTATCTCAACTGTGTATTTTCATGTTCAGCTGAATGGAGAAGGCTTAATCATTTGCAACTTCCTCTTGATAGTCCCATTCTGTATAAACAGTTTTTTCCCCAACTTTAATATTGACATTTCCATCTGACCAATTTCACAAAGTTGATTTTAAAAAACCTCTCTCCCAACTACATTTCCTTCACTATACTCTTTTGACACAAAAAACTACTATAACATCTCTATTGCCAACCCCCATTGCCTTGCCGAGCTCCCATTAGATGTCTGTGGCATACAGCTTCCATGTTGATACATTTCTTCCTTGCAGTTTATCAAGTCACAGTGTTACCTTAAATGTCCTCACGGCCTACTGAACATTGACACTCCTGAAACAAGTTTGCCCTGCCACAACTCAGCTGCTTTTAGCCACGTTCCCCTACTTGCTCATATCATTATTTATCATTTTCTTAAAGTGTTATAAATAATAAAGTCAGTGCATTGAATCCAGATACAAGCACTTCATGTGGAACAGTCAGACATGGGCTTCCATACAACTGCTCAAACTCCTGAAATTGTACCACAATGGGCTTGGGGAACCTAAATAATTATGTGGGATGTGAAAGAACTCCGCACATTGGAGAGTAACTATTCATCAAGGAATGGAGATACTCAGTTTTCTTAGCATTGCTGCATGCAACTGAATCTGAACACAATCACAGTTTATGAGTATATGAATCCTGAATTTATTTATTTATTTAATTAATTAATATATTTATTTATATCACAACTTTCTCCCTGAAAGGACCCTGAAACTAACATCATAAAACAGTTTAAAGGCTAAAACTCATTTAAAACAGTGGTATGTCTTAAGACAAATGCCTTGGGGGGGGGGGACTTGTAGGAAGAAAAAAATTTCCAGGCATTCCAGCATTTTCTTCCACAAAAATTTTATGCTTCGCAATACAAAAAATAATCTGTGGGAGGCTTCGCAAGATGAAAAACCATTCTGCATGTACCCGGTGGGGGCTGTTATTTTTGTCTTTATTCTAGCCTCTGGAATGAATTAATTTGTTCCCAATGCAATCCTATGGGAAACCATGTTTTTAAGACAAAATTTTCGTAAAATGAAGCAACCCATAGTCCTCGGAACAGATTAATCAGTTTTCAATGCACTCCTATAGGAAACTATATTTTTGTAACACAAACATTTCTTAAAATAAATTGACCTATAGAACAAATTAAATTTGGTTTATCGACCCGTAGAACAAATTAAGTTCATTTTAAGAGGTACCACTGTATAGAAATATTTTTTTAAAAAAATAAACAGGTATATTAAAATAGTACTAAGATCAGTTTATTTTTTAAAAAAACAGTGCACATTAATCTGTTTAAAACCCCTCTCAGACTATCAGTCATTAAGCCTTTCTGAGGAGAAAGGTCTTTGCCTGTCTGTTTAAGGACAGTAGAAGAAATATTCAGATTCAGCTGCAATAAGCAAAATGTTGTATTTAAAATCCTGACTGGGAAAAAAGACAATAAACATTACATTTACTAAGCCCCCTGGTCTAGGGCATTTTCAGGTGTATTTTAAATAGGAGAATCAGTTTTATGACTGCTGTCACAGTGCATCCCAAACATTTTGTTATTGATATGGTAATTTGACCTGTTTTTTAACCAAGGGTCATGGAACATACTGCTGATTAAAATGGATACAAATAATACAGGAATTGTTTCATGCTCATGGTCATTAGAAGGCACTTAACAGAGTTCATGGTTTTTAATGGCAACTATGCCACATGTGTATTGCATGTTTAAGCTTGAGTATACAGTAAAACCATGTTGGATGGCTTTCTGAAATATTTATTTTTTTTAATTATAGAAGTTGGACACAACAGCATGTGGATTTCAACTGATGCTTCTAATTCTGTACTTGAACCTCTAAAAGTTGTCTGGGCCAAATGTAGTGGGTATCCTTCCTATCCAGCACTGGTAAGTTAGCAGCCCATCGGCAAAACCCATGAGCCAAAATCAGCTGAAGAAAAACCATATACATAAGGCAATCACACAATTTCCTTGTTTCCCATGCTACTGGCTGCATGCTTGGTCATGCGAGACCAGGAAACAGGTACTTTCCCTTACTCAAGGTGAAAAGGTCAACAGTGAGACACCAAACTAAGATACATCCATCTTCTTCAGGGTTAATTGTCAAGTAAGCAAAAAAGAAAATATAGTTTCAGCATTGATGAAGGAAGCAGAACTGGGAGCAACAGGAGTGGAAGGTAACACTTCAGAGGATCTTTCAGGGACAATTACATTGACATTCAAGATTAATGTTTCCTATGGTTGTGCCAAACAAGGCAGTGGCAAATTACTTCTAAATATTTCATCCATCGAAAGTCCTATGTTGTGATAATTCAAAATTGAATGAGCAGTATTATTGGAAGATGTAGTTCTCAGGTTAGAAGGCATATGCAATCAGCTGCTGAGAAAGAGAAGGAAGCAAATACATATACCCTTGTTGCTAACCTTCTTGTTATAAATTGAAATGGTCAAGAACCCTGGCTTGGCGGGTTGTGCTGGTTCGTTTACTGGCACAACTGGTATTTGGTGGTTTGGTGTCCCACCACCTCTGGCAAGTGCCTACTCAGAAGCAATGCCGAGACAAGTCAGGGCAGGGAAATCGGGCTGCTGTTTCTGAGTGCCATCTGCCAAACGGGGGAGGGCATTGAATCACCTTGTGGTAAATGTACCAGGCCGAACTGGGTGTCTGTGCCCGATCTCTAGTTGTAAGTAATCCATTGGTGCTTCCAAAGTGGATGATCTTTCGAAAGGGGGCTATCATTGTCCAAGCAAAGTGTGAATGCGTTCACAGTCCTCACATTCTTTGGCATGGCTCCTCCTCCATTGCTACTTAGGCAACTAGATTAAACCCAACAAGACATCACGTGACTTTAATGTTCACATAGGTAAAAGGATCATCTGATGCTGCATGATACATACAATTGGAACATGAGAAGTATGAATCCCGGTAAATAGAAACTAAAACGAGAAATGAAATCTTGAAATATTGTTGCATGTGGTGCCAATAAGCCAAGTTGACTGGAATGAGACATTGTCAGTCAGACAACTACAAAGCATTTTACTTTGGGAAGTAACAGACTTGAAAGAAATGGAGTAGCTGTAATACTGAGGTGAGATGTAGCAAAGGCAATTACAATTGCAAGATATGACTGAATAATATCAGTTAGACTTCTGGGAAGACCTGTTAACCTAACCATCATTCACATCTGTGCTTTAACAGCAGATGCTTAAGAAGTTGAAAGCTTTTATGCACACATCAGTAATGCACCAGATCAGGGCATTGTGGTGATCATAGGTGAGCGGCATGCAAAAGTAAGAAACAAATAACCAAATGTTGTTGGAGAAATGATAAAAAATGAAACAGGAGAACAGCTCATAGAAGTCTACGAAGTCAACAGTCTGATTACTACAAATACATGCTTGAGCAACCTAACTAGATGACTGTATGCATAGACATTCTTGGGTCTAATACAAAAAGGAAATAGACTTAGTAAATTGGCATGCTAGATGGAAGAGCTGTACGTTTTCTGCCAGAACAAGACCAGAAACTATTACTGATACTGACCTTGAATTGTTAAAATAAAAAAACAGAGTAAAGCTGAGAAAGCACACTAAAAGAATCATAGTACCAAATGCAATTTAAATGTCATTTCTAGCAAACATAAATTCTATATAAAAACAGATCTGCATTACTAAACCTAGTTGATCATGAAACAGAAGAATTTGATTGAAATAAAAAATATTACTAGGGAAAAATGCAACTAAGCAAAAACAAAACAAAAAAATTCCTATAGTAAAAAGAAAAGACTAGATGGATGACAGAAGAAACACATAAAATTGGTGCAGGTAAGAAGCAAAAATAAAGGATGACAGAAGGTCAGAATCCTTAATGCAACTTTTCAGCTACTGTCACAGACAAAAGAACAATGTAAAAAGATAGAAGAAAACAGAAGAGGGAAAACGAGATATCTTCCAGAAGATCCAAAAACAAAAAATAAAATAAAAGGGAAATGTATAGATCAGGAATACTGAAAGACTAGTAAGGAAAGATGATTTTAGAAGTTGAATTGAAAGTTGCTCTTCAAGTGCTTAAAAGAAATCAGTCATCAGATGCAGATGGAATATTGATAGAACTACTTCAAAGCTGCATGAACTGATTCTGTCAACATCTTCTCAAAAATATGCCAACAAATGTAGAAACGAAGCACTGGCTCATAGGCAGGAAACATTACAATCCCTAAAGAAGGAGATGGCAAGAATGCAATAATTTTAGGACCATTGCAGTAATTTCCCATGCAAGCAAAGTGATATTTAGGGTATTGGAACAAAGGTTTTTACCGTATATAGAGCAAATAATACCTAATGTAAATCTGGATTCCAAAAAAGGAAGGGGCATGCAGAATCGTATCACAACATACACAGGCAACTGGGGTGCAGCAAAGGATTTCAGAAGGTCACTCTGTGCTTTATAGAGTAGAAGAAAATTGTGTGGTTCGTGAAAAGTAGGTTATTCTGAAAGAAGTGGATTTGCCTCCGCACTTAATTATCCTGATGCATAATCTGTATTTTGGACAAGAAATTATTGTTAGGACTGAATATGGAGAAACAGAATGGTTTTCTATAGGCAAATGTGTCAGATAACTCCCTGTCTGTTCAGTCTGTACGCAGAAGGTGTCATATGGAAAACTTGATTACAGTGGTACCTTGCATAACGTAATTAATTGGTTCCCAATTAAATTACGTTATGCAATTTTTTCGTTAAGCAAATTATCATTTCCCATAGGAATGCATTGGAAGTGGATTTAATCCGTTCCAATGCATTCCTAAAGGCCCCGCCAGCCACCTCCCCCCCCACACACACGGGCGGCGGCGGCGGCGCTCCCAAAGGCCCCGCCGCTCCTTTCCAGCGCCGGCCAGCCGCGCGCCCGCCCGCACGCCAGGAGCTCGGAGCCAGGCGGGCTTGAGGGCGGCGGCGGCAGACTGTCAGGGAAGGTGGGCAGCGGGAGCGCTCCTTCCGCGGTGGTCCTCCTCCTCTCCCCCCCCAAGTCCATGCTGCCCGTGCCGCCGCCGCCGCTGCCCCTTCGTGTCCGCTGGGGTGCTCGGGGACTGGGGACCGTGGTGGAGGGCTGGCATGTTGGTGGGGGAGAGGAGGAGGACCGCCGCGGAAGGAGCGCTCCTGCTGCCCCCCAAGAGGAGGCTCCTTTCCAGCGCCGGCCAGCCGTGCGCCCGCCCGCACGCCAGGAGCTCGGAATTCCCCCCCTCACCTGTTGCCGG
>JAHTLZ010003526.1:60481756-60501573 GCA_023846285.1 Phrynocephalus versicolor
GAAGGGGCGCCCTCTTCCTCCTCCTCCTCCTCCTCCTCCTCGATCCTAGCTCCGGCAAGGAAACTTTCTTCTCTCCAGCTCCTTCACTTTCGCCTCAGCCCCTCCAGGGTTTCCAGGGAGAAGGAGACACCAACATGTCCCCTCCTCCTTCTCTTCCATACACGCCTTCTTTTGGAAGGGGTGGAGGAGGACGGAGATCGGGGCTTGCAACTGTCCGCCTTTCCTCCCCCACAACCCCTCCACCACCAGAAGGAGACGCTTCTTTCCCCGGTTCTCCGGGCGCCCGTCCCTTTGGACGACAAGCAGTGGGTCCCTGCTGGGTGGGAAGGAGAAAGAAGCAAGTCCTTCCCTTCAAGAGGGTCTCAGGGATAAGGGGGCGAGGGGTGTGTAGTGAGTGACCTTGCAACTCGGCCGACAGAAGGGATTGGGGGGGGGAGAGTTTGCTGGAGAGAATCGCCCGGGAAGGCAGGAAGGAAGGGAGCCTCGTGCCTGGAGTTCTCGTTGCTTCCTAAATGCCCGGCGGTGAGCAGGAGGTTCGGCGTTGGAGGGAGGCAGTCAAGGGAAAGAAAGCGGGGGTGGGATGAATTCGGCCCAAGGAGGCTGGACGGTCGCTGGAGGAAGACCGGCCGATTAAGCAACCGCAGGAAGAGGCAGAGAAAAAAGGGAAGGGGGAAGGAGGGGGGGGCAAAAAAAAATTTCGCTGTACGGATTTTTCGTTATGCAAGTCTTCCGTTGTACGAGGTATGACTGTACTTTCAGATGAAGGAAAAGTGAAAATTGGTAGAAAAATCATCAATAATGTAATATAAGCAGTTGACGCCATATTGTTGTCAGAAAGCAGCAATGATTTAAGTGACATCAAATGAAAGTGAAAGAAGAAAGTGAAAAAGCAGAACTACAATTGAACATAAAGAAGGTAAATATGACCACAGAAGAACTCCAAAATTTGGATGCTGAAATTGATTCGCTCAATCATCAGTCCAAATGGCGCCTACAGTCGAGAATTCAGAAAAAGACAAGTTCAGAGACAGTAAGGAAGGAATTAGGGGGGAAAATCCTCAAGTGTAAGGGAATGTCACTGGAGACCAAGGCGAACACCATCCTTACTCTTGTATGTCCAGTCTTCATGTGTGGCTATGAAAGCTCAACAGTGAAGAAAACTGGCAGGAAACAAAATATCATTCATCTGAAATATGTTGCTGGCGGAATGCTTTGCAGGTACCCTAAGCTGTCAGAAAAACAAAGAAATGAGTTGTATAGAAGATCAACCTGGAACTGCGTCTGGAAGCAAAAATACTGAAACTGAGGCTGTCATACTTTGGGTACATCACGAGAAATGAAGTGCCAGAGGAAAAGACAGTAAAGTTGGGGGAAGTGAAGGCAGCAGTAAAAGAAGAGGAGTAAATGTGATAGACTGACTCCATAAAGGGAGCCATAGCCTTGAGTTTTTAAGAGCTGATAAGGGCTGTTGAAGTCATTCATTTATAAAGTTATCACAAGTTGAAGACAGCTTCATGATACATAACAACTCTGTAGTGTGACTGTGCTAAGCAAAAGGTTATAATAATATACAATAAACTAAGGCTTTAGATTTTTTTTTTTACAAAAATAGCTGAATATTGGTTACAGAATTATTTTAGAGATGTTATTGTATGAGCTGGACATGTATGAACATCTGTTGTATGTCATCAGTAGGGATTGTATCACCATCCTCTGCTGTCTTGTATTAAGTAAACTATATAAATAGAACCTGCATCTGTGTGCTGTGGAATAGATCAAGAGCTAAGCATACATGAAAGTTGCCCATAAATTTTAAATTTGTTCCTGCATTTTATATAGATTTAATTTCTTGCAAATAGAGAATAGAAATTTGCAGTCCTTTCCTTTCTCATTTTATAGATAATCTACCTTTCTTTCCTTTTTTTCCTTTTGTAGATAATTGACCCTAAAATGCCTCGTGTTGCTGGTCATCACAATGGTGTTACAATACCAGTGCCACCCCTTGATGTGTTGAAAATTGGAGAACAAATGCAGACCAAATCCGATGAGAAGCTTTTTTTGGTTTTATTTTTTGACAACAAAAGAAGTTGG
The DNA here is from genome assembly GCA_023846285.1 of Phrynocephalus versicolor. Classification (NCBI taxonomy): domain Eukaryota; kingdom Metazoa; phylum Chordata; class Lepidosauria; order Squamata; family Agamidae; genus Phrynocephalus; species Phrynocephalus versicolor. The sequence continues at coordinate 60,483,848 of JAHTLZ010003526.1, forward strand.
TATGTACCCTCTTGCTGTCACTGAGAAGTCCTAAATATTTGAGCTGTGGGGGAAGCTGAGGATTTGGTGGACCGATGCCCACAATGCTTGTTTTGAAAGTAGATCCTTGTGAAATTAGTAGATGTTGTGGAACATCAATTCTAGCATGAAACATAATTATTTTTAAAGTTAGCAGTTTTGTTGACTAGAAGATTAAGCACCAATAGTAAGTGTGGGCAAAATTTTCTTGTGTACCCTTGTGGGTTTAACTCAGTATTATATGCACAGTTGCTACATTAGCAGCAAGGCAGAAATGCTATCCGTGACCACTTCTTCCAGAGCATTGCACATTGCACAATGTTTGCAATGGGAATTGCATTACCAATTGTGCATTTGTACTGTGAGCCCTTGTTGCCAAGCATAATGCCTAATATGTTTATGCAGGCATAACTTTTGATTATGCCCACAAAAAGATGATTTTTCCTAGTATTTGATCTGTCTGTCCTTCATTTCTTGTTATTTTTTGCGTGAAATAATTTTGTTTCATTTACCCTGCCCATTTAGAAGAAATGTAAAAGCTCCAGTTTTTTTACAAAAGTGATTATTTCTATCAGGCATTTCTTCATTGTCCTGGTACATATTCCTTTTATTTTTACAGACTGTATGTCAGTCCAGACTTAAAACATACCTGTCTGATATGTCTATAACAGTGACTCCCAACATTGGATTACCTAGGTGATCTTGAACTACAGTTCCCAGAAGCCCCAGGCAGTAGTGCTGGTGCTGAAGGCTTATGGGAAGTGCAATCCAAGAACACCTTTATTATCCAAGGTTGGGAGCCACTGGTCCACAGAACTCAAAATAACCACAGTGTGTACTTGTAATAGTCCAGCTGTTCACTGGCTTCTTTACACTTGCTCCTTAATTCTTATATAGTTAAGTCTTATATAGTTTCATTTACTCATAAATGTGGAGGGGTCAGTGTTTGTGCAAAGCCATGCAGAATTGTCTGTAGTTGACAATTCTGTAATTGAACAGCATTTTTCCATTGGAAATGTCATGTTTCCTCACTACATAGCTTCAACCACAGTGTCTGCTGTCCCTCTCAGTTCCTTTTCGTCTGCCACAACAAGCAGTGTGTTTTGGAACTTCCTTTGCCTTTTGTTTTATCTCTTCTGTTCTGCTATGCCAAATAAAAAAATATTCACTATCTTCTTAGTTTCCATCTTGCACAGATTCTCAAAAAATATTCACTATCTTAGTTTCCATCTTGCACAAATTCTCATTTTTTTTAAAGAGAAAAGCATTTATTTCACACCATTATATTGAAAATATAGTAGGAAATAGACAGTCTGGATAAGAACCACTGTAATGTGGATGGCATGAAATGGAAGGACATTTACTTAAGAGCTTTGGTTCGCACCTTATTTCTGAATAGAGCGCTGAGGCCTATGTTTGTGTTCTGTCAAAAAGAATAATTTGACATACTGAACTACAATTCTTATTATCTCCTGCCAACATGGTAGCCAAGCTGGCCACATTTCTTTCAGATTATTTTTATTAATTTTATAAACATAAACATAAAACATAATATACAAGCTTATAGTATTAATGCTCCCCTACCCTTGGGGCTGTGTACCTTACATACATTTTTATTAGACTTTTTCTTTTTTTATCTATCCCCAAAATCCTTCCAGAAATGCATATAACCATTTTATCTCCAATTTTTCTTCCGAGTATTGGGGGATCTATAGTATGTAGTTTTATTAGTGTTAAACACAATCTCGATAAAATTTTATACCTGTTTTCTTTTATTCTAATTGACTTCTAAAAAAACCTCTTATTCTTTTTTTTCCAGTCCTTTTTATCTATCTTCCCTATATCCATCTTTCATACTGTTTTTAGTACTTCCAGGTGTTCCCTCTGATCTGTCAAAGTGTTATAAATTATTCTAGTTCTTCATTTCTTTTTTCCCATTCATTTCTTTTTCTAAATTATAATTTCTTCAAACTTCATCAATTTTCTATACTCTTAAAGTTCAATTTTTTATTCTCTGTTAACCACCTCTCCAATTGCATTAAATTTCACCAATTTAATTTTTCCTCTGCAAATGTGGTTTTATTTTATTTTTCCATTCTTCCCATTTATAAATCTTTCTTTTTAAAATATTTGTCAGACTCTTAATTCTATATTTTGGGAAGATCTCCAATTTGTTACTAGGGTCAAGGGAGATATTCCAGGGCTTAATTAGTATCAGTCTCCATTTATCCCAAAACTCCATTACAGTCTTTATAAAGGGATTCTGAATATTTATTATTATTTTTAAATAACAGATTTCTGATTCTCATACCTATTTCATGTAATTCTTATAGTTCAATATCCTTCCATATTATATCCTTATTTTCTATTACAATATCTGAAATAACTCTTAACTGGTTTGCTGTATAGTATAGCTATATCGAATCTGGGATTCCTAGTCCTTTTTTGTGGTAAATAATCCTGGCTAGGGATGGGCACCATACAAAAAATATGGTTTCGTAAGGTTTCGAAATGTAACGGCAGACAGTATGTCAAGAAACAAAACGAAATGACATTTTCGGTTCAGAGGAACCAAACTTGGGAAGCAACCGCCAGATCTCACTTCAGGCAAGGGACTGCAATGAGATCCTGTGGCTGTTCCCTGCTTGGTTCTGGCCATGGATCTGTCAAAACCAGGTGGATGGCGGTGGGGAGAACTGGGGAGCAGAGGAGGAAGGTTTTTGAATTTCCTGCCCCCAAAGCCTCCCTACGCCACTCTCCGGTTCTCAGCAGGTCTGAGGAGGGAGGGTGCCCCCTCTCCAGACCTGGACCTGTCCAAAAAAAAAAAAAGCCACAAAAAACCCAAACCCCCTCCCCCCACAGCGGTGTGAGAAGGTGAGCACCGACATCAGCACTCTCCCTCAGACTGCTGCTGCTGTGTCGGAAGCCCCCTGGTCTCCCGCCTGTTAAAAAAAAATACCACCTGGGTGGAAGCAACTTCCGAATTGTTTTGTTACTCATTTCATTTCATTGTGAAACTTCTATCAAAAATTGTTTAGTAACAAAATGAAACAAAATGCAATGAGTAACGAAATGAAACACTACTTTTCCATTTCATGCCCATCTCTAATCCTGGCTCTCTTCCTTCCATTAAAATATTCATATATATTTTTGTTGTAACTCCTTTAATTCCTTCTCTATAAATGATGGCCACAGATGACAAACATTTCAGTTCGCATCTGGAAGCACAAGGTTGAGGAGGACTGCTGTAGAACATGCATGTCATTTCAGATTGTTCCTGGTAATTTTGTAGATGAAATAATTTGTAAAGTTGCGGTATATGATGATGTGGTGTTTTTCATTACTTGGGTTGGAAGCTAAACGTGGCACAAGACTTCACTGCCTGCCTTTTATTTCATAGTGAATGTAGAGAACATAGCCACTCCTGGTCTTGGTTATCTGTGTTGGCAATAGCTTACTTCTAAGCACAGTACTGATTATGACCTTTTTAATTTGCTTGGGGCCAGAACACCTCAAACTTCATTTTCCTATACTATTGTGTTGCCTTTGTGACATAGATTTTCTTAAGTGTTTCCTGCACATTCACTTTCCTAGTAAAATAAGTCCTGGGCTGAGTGTATAAAGTAGGGCTTTTTTTCTCATTTTTGAAGTTGGCTTGTACTGTAGAAATGTAAGCATTGGATTAAACCATTATTATTGTTAAAAAAAAACACCTGTATTTTTTAAAAAAATCTCACTTTGCATTTTCAAGTTATTCATACCTTCTATATTGTTTCTTACAGTATTTTTTAATTATTCAAGTGATTGCTGGTTGCAAATTGCCATAAGCATTCTTTTAAATCTAAACGGAATAGAAACACTTCTTTAATATAAATAGAAATATTGCATGCGATTTTAACCTTGTGAGTTTTAAAAACATTATATGCTAACACTCTATGGTTTTTTGTTTTATCCACTTATAGGCAGTGGCTTCCAAAATCCAAAATGATTCCACTTGGGATTGATGAAACAATTGACAAGTTAAAAATGATGGAAGGTCGAAACTCAAGTATTCGAAAAGCTGTTAGAGTTGCTTTTGACCGTGCTATGAACCACTTAAGTAGAGTTCATGGAGAACCAGTTAGTGACTTCAGTGATATCGACTAACATAAGTTGTCACCAAGGCACAAAGATACCTTGTATAGATACCTACAAATTAACCTCTTTGTCTACAAGAATGTATTGAAGACAGCTTCTTAATCATTGATCCAGTGGCAGAGTTTTACAAACTTAACTGGTTTAGCAGCTCTGTTGAATCACCTTGCCATATTGATTTAAATTTTTTTAACATTATGTTGCAGTTTGAAAGATTATCCACTAAATATCTTGTTCATAGTGTTCATAAACTGTACATACATGTATATTCAACTCTTAACTTATTCTGATTTTAGATGTAGCTTTTTTATTTCTTCTGTTTGGCTGGGAAAGGGATAGATTGTCACTTCAGTTTCTTTCCACATATAAAAAAAATACTAAGCACCATCTTCCAGCTTTAGGTGCTAAATGAGTCTTGAAGTAAATAACATCAGATAGAATTGGCGAAATCATATATTATGATATGGTGCTGCTTATGTAACTTCATGTGATCTCTAGCTTTTTAACAAGACCTCTGAATGTTTCATTTTCCACAAACCATTATTCTTTTTGCAAAGTACTACATAGTTCAGATGTAAATGTACAACAAATGTGTATTTTATGAGAGAAAAATTACATTATTTTGGAAGGTACTTTGTGAGAGACACAACAGAAATAAAATTATGCTATGTATATCACTTGAAAAACCACCAAAAACACTCCATTGTTGCCCAGAATATCACTTTAGAAATTATTTGTGTTTTAAACAAGACTGGCTTAAAGCCTCTAAGTATATTCCTTGCAAAAACCATATCTCATCTATCTCCCCTGGATTTTATGTGCCTCCCTATGTTATATTTATTGTAGAAAATGTATTACTTTGCTTTATAAAGAGAAATAAATAAGAAAGTATATTGATATACATTTTTATACAGGCACATATGACAATTTGCTTTGGGAGAGAAAGCTGTCTTGAAAATGGTTGTATAAAATAACTTGATGGATTGTGTGTAATTTGACCTTTTTTGTAACTTGTAATCTTTGTTTCAATGAGGGGATTTATGTAACTTTTAATTTTAGAACACTTTGGTAGCAATAGAAACTTTGGATACATTTTTGTATGGTACATGTGATGTATATAGAATTAGTACTTTATTTTTATTTCAAAGAGGTAAAGCATTACATTTAGGGAAGGAAATGGTAGGGTGGGTTTCCAATAATAACTTTTATATTAAAAAAAATTAAGTCAAACTATTGATTGTTGTAGCTACTTTATTTCTATGTCACTGGAATACTGAATTTGTAACAATGAAAATGGCAAGTATGTTTTCAATGTGATTTATAATGACTACATTATTTATAAGTGCACTGTGTTGGACTCTTCAGTGATAACTTAAATACTGTACCAAGGTATATAATATGCAACACCAAATAATGCATATGAATGCACGGATATTTATGCCCAGCTTTTTCTTATAATGAGTTAGCAAATACGGCAAAGCCAGTACTTTGAAAATCTTTTAAACAGTTTCATTGAATAGCATTCTTCATTGTAAAACTTGCTTGAATTTTTATTTTAAAGCTACAGCCAATTTTGGAATAGTTTCTAATGTTTTTATTATCTATGGTTTGTAATACCCCCCTAGAAGCTTGAAATAAAATTCCTTTCTCAACTGATATTTTTGTCATGCATTTGGCCCTTAAAAATGTCTTCATGACGTCTTGAATTAACCTCATTACTTTTCTGCTGTACAGTGTGCCCCCACCCCCTTTGCGGTTCATATACTGCGGTCCCGGTTTATCACGGGACCGCAGTATATGAAAGGCAAGGCCCCCTGGGGTAAGCTGGATGAACCTGTTTCAGGCCTCTTGGACTTACCCCAGGCCTGGTGCTGCCCCGAACGGGCCTCTGATGGCCTTCCCGTGCCTGTTGGAGGTTCCAAAAGAGCTTTCCGGCAAACCGGATGTGACTTCCGGATCACTAAAAACCACTTGTAAGGCCTCCAATGGCCTTCCCAGGCCTGTTGAGGCCCCAGAAGTGCTTTCCGGCGAACCAGAAGTGACTTCCAGGTCACCAGAAAGCACTTCTGGGGCCTCCCAACAGGCCCAGGAAGGCAGAGCCAGGCCTCAGGTAAGTTTAGGGGGGTCCAGACAGGCCCCCTAGTCCCGACCTGACCCAGCATCTGCCTATTATGGATGTTTAATTTTCGCAGGTCGGGTCAGGTCCCTAACACATGCGATAGGTGGGGGGTTACTGTAGTTCTCATGATGCATATACCAAATTCTATTTAAATTTTGGCTGCATTTTGGATACCTAACCACTTGATTTTAAATAATAATAATAGAGGGTTTACATATTTACTAACAACATTCATGATTTTCAACATTCTAACATCTGTTGTAGACAACATCTGTGTATTTTTTATCCCGATCTTCACAGAACTTACATTATCAAGAAAAGGTTTTGCAGATCAACAGAGGGAGGCCACTGTAATGTTCAGTTAGCCCAAAGAGATTGGGAAAGTGTGTAGTAGTAGCTTTAAGCTAAGAATTGCTAAAGTAGTAAAGCAAACTTTCATACCAGTGTTAATACATAACTGGGTACAAGCAGCAATATTTAACTCAGTAAAGAATTAAATTGTTACTTAGCTTCTTTCTAATGTGCATTTCGGGGTTATATTTTTTAAAAAAGAACCTTCCCTGTTAAGTGCTTTTCAGTCCCTTCTAATTTATGGTAATCCTATGAATTAGTAACCTACCAAATTGGGTTCCTTTATTGCAGGGCTGTCCAACTTTGAACTTTTTCCGGAAGAAAATGCCTGAGGGCTACTGCACTAAAAACTCTACTTATGAATTTTATCTGTTCGGAGCATATGCTCATAAGTAAAAAAAATTGTAAGTAGAGCAGTGGTTTCCAATAGGAACACAATGAAAATCAATTAATCCTTTCTGGAGGGAACATATTTCAATGCATTCCTGTAGTAAGGCTGACCATGCACATGCTTCCCTTACACCCGCTCGAGCCGGTGTGGATGGGTGCAAGGGAGGCGCATGCATGCTTACGCAGATCGCCCATTCCGCTTCCCCAGGCTGCTGGAAGACTTTTTTAAAAAAGGTGCACTTTCCTTCCCAACCCACCCAGGGCCTGACTTGACTGTACTCCTGTTTTCCCCCTTCTCCCTTCCAGCCCCCTCCTTGCCACTGCTGCTGCCACCCATAGCTCTCACTCACCTCTGCCATGTTCACTGTGCAGTTGGGATATGCCAAGCCAGCCGTGGGGCAATCACATCGCCACGGAGGAGGGAATGGCTCAGAAGGGGAGCAGAAGGAGCGGCAGGTCACAGTCTCTGTGAAGCAGCTGGGGGGGGAGGAGGATGAGGATGGAAGGGTGGGAGGAAGGAATTTTCCGGGGGGGGGGGAGAAGAAGGATGTGACCATGCAAAGAAGATGGGCACGCCCATGACCCCACCCCTCACTGTCCCCTCCACTCCCCTTCCTCTGCTGTGCACCAACAACTCAATTGGTCATGAGACAGTGGCGCGCTGATCATCTGGCCAGTAGGGAGAGCAGGGGACTGTGCCGTGGCCCTTGAACTCCCCTGCTCAGCTGAGACAGTGGGCTGGCAGACCCAGAGCTTTGCTGGGGCAGTGGTGGTCCTTCGGTTGGGGGAGACAGAGGTGGAGAAATTCTCCCGTCACATTTTTTATTGATGGCTGGTGGGCTACTTTTGAACCCTTCACGGGCTACTGGTAGCCCCTGGTCTACCTGTTGGGCAGGCCTGCTTTATTGAGTCCATCAATCTCTTAGTAACTTAGTTGGTCTTCCTCTTTTCCCAGCATTATTTTCTGTCTTCTCATGATGTCCCATAATATGATAGTCTCAGTTGAGTCATTTTTGCTTCTAAGGAGAGTTCCAGCTTCATTAGATCTACTGACCACTTTTCTCGCCACCACATTTCAAATGAAACTTTGTTACTGTTAGCTTTATTTGATGTCCTGCTTTCACATGTGTGCATAGTAATTGGAAATACTGTAGTTTAGCTTGGTCTCCAGTGACACCTCCTTGCACCTGATGGTCTTTTCTAGTTCCTTCATAACTCCCCTTCCAGGTGTCAGGATTCCTTGAGTTTCTTGGCTGCAATCTCCATTTGGATTGGTGAGTGATCCGCAGTAAAGCAAGTTCTTCACCATCAACGTCAAAGTAAAGTAATTTTTCTGTACACATGGTTGTTGACATCTTACTTAACAGCAGCACCGCTTTTGCACTTGACCTTCAACAGGAGCTGTTTCAGGGCATTGCCACTTTTCACCAGTAATGTGGTGTCTCTGCAAATGTTAGACATTTTACACCAATTTTCACTCCTTAATGTTAGTCAGTCCCATTCTGCATCTACATTTGAATAGACGGAGACAAAATACACTTGTCTAATGCCTTTGCATACAGGAAACCGTTCCGTTTCTCCGTGTTTTGGTCTAAGAGCTTGTTGAGAGTGCAGGTTATATGTCACAACACTGACATGGTGAGATATGAAGCTTTCCAGCTCATCCTTTTCTCCAGCTGAGAACAATTAAACACTGGGTCTGGCACAAAGAACTCTCAAAACAGAATTCTGGGTTTTGATGTAAAAAAAAAATCAAAAATAAATGGCACATGCCTAGCATGGAAACTTCGTGTGGCAATCTTAATTCCCACCTTGGGTCCTTTCATAGAGAAAGGTGGGATAGAAATATTTTAAATGAATTAATAATAAATGGATTAATAAATATAACTGGTTTTGGTGACAGAATCTGAGTTGAATTATAGATATGGGGACAAGCCAAAATGACCATCTTGGTTTGTGGTTTGTAAAGGTTAAGGAACCATAAACCATGTATTTCCCCTCCCAGAACCAAGGAACCACAAATTGGTTCATGTGTTCTTCAGGTCTAGCTGAGAGCCCATGCCCCCATCCCCACTGCCCTCTCACCTCCCTACTGGACAGCCACAATGTGTCAGCTCTGGAACCTATGAATAGGAAGGGACAAATATCCCATGATTCAGCAATACTGGTTAATACTGTTTTTAGTTTGTGCCCATCTCTAATCAATGTGATCATAAATGTGAGACCTTTTCAGTTATCCTTCTAATTACCGTATTTTTATGTGTATATGATGCTACTTCTAAAATCATGACACAACAAATTAAGGGGTGTCGTATACATGGAAGTCTGTTCCCGGGGGTACGGGGTGGAGGAGACCAGACCTCTGTGGTTTGTTTTTTTGCAGGATTACGCTCCGTCTTTCCTTCGAGTTCACCACCCCCACCAACCTGCTGTTTGCTTTCATTTCCCCATTCTAAACTCTCCTCTCTTTTTTTCTTTTTCTTTTTCAGAATCGGGCTCCTTCAGCTTTGAGCAGCCCATTAAGAAATGCCTTTTCAAGCTAAAAAAAAAAAGTGTGGCTTTTTTCTTTCTAAGAGCATTTCTTAATGGATTGCTCAAGCCTAAAGGAGCCTGATCCTGCAAAAAACAAACCCACCAAAGCAGAGAAGGGTAGTGAGGGTGGTGGAGAACTCAAGGAGGGTTTATTTATTTATTTGGAGGTCTAAAGGGGGGGAGGAGCTAATAAATGACAGCATCTTATAGATGGGGGGGAATGGTATGTGATGCATCCTGAGAGATTAGTGACATAGTAAGATCAAAAGAGCTTATCAAATGGCTCAGTTTTTGTATTTCCTAAGATTAGGGAAGACAGTAAACAAATAAAAGTTCTAAAAGTTGCAGCTTTCTTTGGTCTCTAAAGGGAGTATACCAAGGGTTTTCTTTTTAATCATACATGTAAATTAGCTTAGCCTTGTGAATATACTAGTGATCCTAATATGGGTTTAAGACTGTATTTAGGCAAAGAATGTTTAGGTGGTATTTTGGTACAACAGAATGTTTACAAACATTAAATCTCTCCAATTTTATAAATGTGTACATCTGTACATTTATAAAAATGCTTTTAATACATTTATATGTCTGTACATGTATAGAATGCTCACTTTTACAAAAAAATAATGGATGAAATGTAGAGCGTTTGGGCTTGATTTACTCTAAGACCTACTTGTTTGTTTTTCTGACAGTCCAAGATAGCACTTCTCCAGCACCACAATTTAAAATAATAATTAACTTCCTGTCAATTTTCTCTACTGTCCAGTTTTCACATCCATACATGGTGATCAGGAATACAGAAGTGTGGATTATCCTGGACTGGGTATCCAGTGATATATCCTTACACTTGATGATCTATTATAATTTATTTTTGCTTCTTTCATGCACGTATTCCTGTATAGTAATACATGAGCTTGGCTGTCTCATAAAGAGAATCTAGAATAATATTGGAGCAAAAAACGTAGCTGGAGTTTACTATGACCACCCAGTCCAGAAGATGCAGATGAACATTTGAAAAACAAATTGCAAGAATTTCAAAGAAACATGATATAGTAGTAATGGGAGACTTCAATTCATCTGACATGAATAACTGAAAGAAATGGGAGCCCCTACAGCCAGACAAAAAAAAAAAGACATTTGACAAATGCCATACAAATGAACCAAAACCCACACTAGACACCTCACACGAATCATCATCAACCTAATTGAATGCCAACTCTCCCAGGAAGAAACCTCGATCTTAGCCAAAGGAGGAAACTTTGCAGTCACACCCAGTAAAATTCCGGTGGAAGACATCATTGCCAACGTGGAATCAGCCATATACCATCTTCCAGAAGAAGCTGCAAATAAGTGAAATGATAAGGATCCTACAAAAAGGAAAAAGCCAAAGAGTAACATACCGTATATACTCAAATATAAGCTGAGTTTTTCAGCCCTTATTTTCCCCCGAAAAAACATCCTCTGCTTATATGCGAGAGAATACAAAGTTACTGCAGTTCCACCGCCTCCTGAGTGCTCGTCCAACTTGGGGAAAGCAGCGGAGGGCTAGTCCTGAACGTTCCACCGCCTCCCAAGCACTCGGCCATTCAGCCTAATGTGGGAGCAGAATCCTGGCGGCTCACGACAGATTGTTAGTGGGACAGCTGGCTGGGGGTTGGTAGGGCGGAAAAGAGCAGAACCTGTGGTGCTGTGCTAATGGCTTTGTACAAAGCGGCAAAAATTGATTCATGTCTATCTTTAGCCTCAGACTAATCAGGTACTGAAATACACCCTTTTCTAACAACCCATTCTTTCTCATGATCTACAACACAAAAGCCTAGACCTCTAAGGGTGTGGTTAGTTCTACTTATATCCATTTAAAGCAGAAGAGAAGGAGGGTTAATAGATACTGATGGAAAAGATGTTCTTTGAAACATAAGAGCCAGGTTCTCTTGACCTACCAAAACAAGTTGTGTTGTGTTGTTTGGATCTTCACTTTTGTCCTCAAATAGCAATAGCTGTTCAATCTTTACATATATAAAACATGTATGTCTATTGTGCAAGAGCCCTAAAGTCTTCCAAGAAAATAAAGCTTCTGAATTCTACAGTTCCTATAAAATTCAGAGCACCCTCCTCTTATATTCTTCAATCATTTATTTCTCGTTATTTTCCTCAACTATTCTTTGGGCTAAAACAGTGAAGCACAGAGTATTAATCAAGTGGCACCATTAGATTAGCATAAAAAGTCTTTATGGTGGTTTTGCCCTTCTTACTGATGGATTGGACTTTCCTTTTGTGCAAATACCCAAATGTCTGAGGAGAGTTATGGCAGACTTGGTTTCTTGCAGCAAACTTTTCCTTGTTAGCATGAGCTCATTTGTCCAATGTAAAGTAGTTTTCAAATTCAGTGGAACCAAAAACTCAAAGATTAAAGGGTTAGGTTGCAAGAAAATGTGCATTTAGGTAAACACCAGCCTCCTGGAAACCATCTGAGGTCTGTAGTAGCACTGCTGGAAAGACTGGGGTTGGCTGTGGCTACAAAACAATAGTTGAGATTTAGAATCACTTAGAACTGAGCCTCTCCTCATCACTTGCAAACCCAGCACCAGAGCACTGGATGACCAGGTGATGTAATCCATCAGCCCCAGCCACTGGTAAAAAGATCATGGAAACTGCAGTCCAGTGTCATCTGGTACGCCATTTTGTCCTTCAGTTCAGGAACAAAATGTTTTGGTCTGATCTTTGCTGGAATACAATGGAAGAAAGCTTTTGTAGTTGAATTTTTGCAAGTTCTGCAGCTCTTCAAGATTCAGGGAAGCTGTTGGGAAATATTGTGACAGGAGAGACATCGGTAAAACAATGATGTTATAAGCAAAACTGATCAGCTTAAATGTATAATTCCAATTTCTTGAACAACAATACTCTGAAGATCATACAAAGAGAAATGTCTCTGGGCGAGTTTTATGAACCTTATGTCATTATTATGTTTAACATTTAAATTATGCCTAATAAAATGTTATTTAGAAAACTGTATATCCATATATTTCCAAAGAGTGAGTTAGCCAAGAGTGCAGAGTCCACCGAGCTCTAAAGGGGGTGGGGATAGTAATTGGCAACAGTAAACTACCTGATTGCCTCCACAGTCCCTGCACAGTTGCCAATACTACCCCAGTCACTTTAGAGCTTCATAACTAAGTCCCCTTACCCCTAAATCTTTCCAGATTTCAGGGGTTCCCTAAAATCACACCAGGAAGGTACCAGTGCTACTTGGGAGTCCCAAGGTAAGTGAGTTTTGATTGCATATTTAAAAAATAATTTTAGAGTGCATATTTTTAAAATATATGCACTCAAAAATTACTTACTTTGGGGGCACCAAAGTAGCAGGGGTCCTTAACAAAGTGATTTTAGGGAACACCCTGAAATTTGGAAAAAATGGGGGTGGGGAGCTGAGTTATGAAGCTCCAAAGGGGGTGCCCCTGAGAAAAAATCTTCGAATTGGAAGCCTGATCACCTTGGAGTAGAAGGTTTTTTTTCCCTAGGGGCAACTCCTTTGGAGCTTCATAACTCAGCCCCCTTACCCCCCAAATGATTCCAAATTTCAGGGGGTTCCCTAAAATCACTTCAGGAAGGTACCTCTGCTACTTGAGAGTCCCAAGGTAGGTAAATTTTTATTGCATATTTGTAAAAATAATGTTTGAATGCATATTTTTTTTTAAATTGCACTCAAAAATTACCTTGGGACACCAAAGTAGCAGGGGTACCTTCAGAAATCGATTTTATGGGATCCCCTGAAACTTTGAAACATTGGGGGGGGGTAAGAGATGATTTATGAAGCTCCAAAGGGGGTGCCGCTAGGAAAAAACCTTCTAATTGGAATCACATGGGAAGCAGAGGCATCGTTACCACTCATCCAATCAGGGCTTGCCCTCTGCCGCCCTTCCCAAGCCCTCTGAGCACCTAAATTTATCCAAAAAAAACTGGGAAACTTATTGACTGAGTATAAGCCAAGGGCATTTTTCACCCCAACCAAAAATAAGGGAGATAAACCGATAGGCATAAACATGACATTTCCTGTTCTCGATTACTACAGTATGCTAGATAACAGTAGAAGATTAACATCATTAGATGTTAAAGAAGAGACATTTAAAAGACAGTGACAAAACTCTGGCCCTTTGTTTATTCTTGCATCAGCTCCTGTATAAAACTGCAAAGTCTATGAATCACTTTTTAAATAGGCAAAGCTAAACGTTCAAGGGGTTTTGTTTTGGCAGTGGATGTTGGTTGTTAAATGTAAAAGGACATGATGTTCACATGGATCCCCAAAGTACTCTTTAAACATACATGTAGGCAGGTGGTAAATGTTGCCTTCTGGCCAAAAACAAGACCTTGAGGAATTCCTCTGTGAACTCTGGACAGGTGGCCGAGCTCACTATTGAGATCTACGATGCTCTTATGAAAAATACTGACATGCATTTCAGACAATGTGATGGGCTTTTGGGCGAGAGGCAGCCACTTTCTGACTGAAATGGAGTTTGGGGATGAGGAGTTAAGAAGCCCCAAAGATTCAAATTCTTTCATTGCTTGGCTCTTCTGAATAACTTAGATAGGGCTTCTGTTCATGGCTGTGAGCTGGTAAGAGGATGACAGCAGCATCCTGCCCAATTCCCTCACTCCAGCAGGTGGAGCCAAGATGAAGTTACCTAGCAACAGAAAGAGTGCAAGAAATCAGCTGCCCAGGCTGTAGGGAAGGGAAGGAGAATCAAAGGAAAGAACAGGTGAAAAGAGTGGGGCAGAAGGGAAGCAGTTGGGCGGACCAGGAGAAATTATGAGCCGTGTGTGAAAATTAATGGCTTAAAACCTCTAGTTATGCAGTTGAGGGGAAAACATCCAGATAGGGACCCACAGAGCGGATTATAATATAGTTACAACTCTCCTCAAATATAGCACCTCCTATTGTTAGGTTAGTTTTACCTCAAACTGGCAATATTATCTCAATAGATTCAGCCAAAGGCTCGAGTGCTGGGAGAGAATAAAAAAGTATTTCTTTTATTCACAAATCTTCATATATGCCAGAATAAAAAACAACATGTATTTACTTGTTATATACTTTGAGATCTTAACAGTTTACACAAACACTTCACTCAAACTCTGATTGCTGCCTCCATAACTGTCAAATCCCAGCATGCTAACAGTATCCTGGCATTGCTAACTGACTTTAATGGACACTATCAGAACTCTGATTAGGAAAAGGTGAGGAAAGGAATATGAGGTAGAGAGGGAACAATTGGCTGCTATTGTGATTGACGTTCAATCCCAAGGTTCCCCCCACCCACATCCAAACCCCCTGAAGGCATAAAATGCAGGGCGAGTTCAGTACTAATGGGTTATTTTGTTTTGTTTTGTTTTGCTCACTCACTACTCTGGCATGTTGCAAATGGAAAGGCTTTCAAATGGTACACATGTCACCTTCCTGGTAATCCTGGATATATTGTCAATAGTGATTAAGCACCACTTTTGTCAGGTGCTGCTGGATCTTAAAACAAATGTGGCATTTTGAGGTCTCATTGAGAGCAGTGTATTAATTGTCCAAAGAAGAAGCTGCACAAGCTGCCGGGGTTTGGGAAACATGAAACAATGCTCCTGGCTTTTATCTTGCAGATAAAATAGACTCCTTGATAGTAGATGACAGAGCAGGGAGTATGGCTCAGACAGACTTCTGCATAATGAACCTGTATCCTCCAGATGTGCCCTTCTCTTGTGAGGCACCAATCACTCAAGAAAGTTTCCCAGGCCCTAGAGAGGGCCACATTTACAGCAGCCATATTAAGAAAGGCAGAGGCAAAGCACTAGGATCAGATCTCTTCCCTGAGAGAGGATAGGATAATCTTGGTGCCTTCCTAAAGGACCCTGGTTAAATGTTCCTGATCCAAAGTGCACTGTCACTGAATGAATGGAACAAAATGGATTGCAAAAACTGTGTGTGTGTGTGTGTGTGTGTGTGTGAGTGAGTGAGGCACACCCATGGCAACCCCCCCCCCCGGAAGGAGATGTACTTCTGAGCATATATTGGATATGTGCAGAGTTCACTACTGAGTGACCATGTATCACTGGTGCATTTATGGAATTTCAGGGCTGGCTTCTTTCAAAGACTGAGATAATGCGGCATTCGTGAGACTTAAAAATTCACAGGAATCATGGATTCTGCTACAAAGATTGCGACTGCAGTCTAATGGAATTAGTTCTACTAGAAGCTGCCTTGGGCCCTTTTTAAAGAGAAAGGTGGGATAAAAAACATTTAAAATAAAATGAAATAAATACTGCGGTACAAGCCCCACTAAAATGAATCTGAACCCTGTGTCTCAGTGGGTTATTGCACAGGAAAAATCCCAGTTGGATTCTCTTTTTACAGCTTCTCTTCACTGAGAGAGCTGATGTATGATAATGTTCTGATGTGTTTCAGAGAAGCCACTGAGGCTACAATGCCACACATGCTTACCCGAGAGGACATTCCAGTGAGTTTTCTTCTTACATCTGCATGGATGTACAATATATCTGATTGTAATTAGTTAAACAAAACACACCTCAGCCTCTTGTGCAATTTAGACCTGCACTTTTGAACAGGCAAAAGCAAAGTAGAAGGCAGTCCATTGTTTGGAAACTCCAGGTGGCTTTTGATTGAGAGATCATATTACCCGTCCCCACAATCAAATCCCCTGCTCTAAAAGATTTAATTTAATTTTTATGCGTAAATTTACTAACCATTAAATTAACTTGAACAGTGAAATGGCTCCTTGTGTCTTGGAACGATCTTAGCTGTAAAATTTATTAGAGTGTTGATGTTTGGAGGGGGACAGAAATGAAGCACATAATGATTTGTTTTAATGTTTGTGATGCACATAGCACCTCGACACTTATCCCAGAGATTCATTAAAGGGGTGTGCTTGCCTCCCCCAATTCTAACTCATATTGAAGGCAATACACTCTGTGCTGCATCATTTATAATGTCCCGGAGAAAGGCTTTGAATTTTCCCACCCAACAAGCCATGCAAGGAATGACCATCAGATGGCAGTCTTGGATTGTCATACCATTGTGATTCTTTGCTCTTTCACACTGATGTCTCTCTAAAAGCATAAACACACACTCACACAGAGAAAAAGTGTGTGTGTGTGGGGGGGGACATGTCAGCTGTTGTCTAATGTTCCAAGCTTTATCTCCCTTTTGGATTTCTAACTTCTTTCCATTCTATATTTGGAGCATACAGTTTATCAGAATTTTCGCTGGCCTCCTCTCCATTCCATTGTCGAAGGTGATGGACTGGTGTCATTAAATCTATCACCTTCAACACTAATGGAAGTATGTATGAGTCCACCTCTGGGTCCCTGAAATATCTAGCACTTTCCCCCACAGTTCCATGTAGCCACTGCAGTTTTCGTTAGTGGGCAGTCAGTCTATAATCTACTTGATAGATTTGTTATCTTTGGCTGGAGTTAATTGAATAAGCAAGGGCTGGTGAGTGATGTTGTAGACTGAAAATTTCATCATCCTTCAGCACTGGCAATCTTGGTTTAGGATGATGGGAGTTGCAGCCCCCCCCCAAAAAAAAACTGGAGGGCCACATTTTCCCTCAGACCTACTATAACAGACTTAACAGTGAGGTTGCCCTATTGCATTTGTTGCCCTGCTGTGGTCTTCACAGGTGGAACTTCCATTTCCCCATTGCCAGAAATAAAAGGAGACACACCATCAACAACAGGACAAAAGGGAGCGAGATTTGGATAGGATAAATAAAACATCGACACTAGAGATGGGCACGAAATGAACTTCGTTTCGTTATTCATTATTCATTTCATTAGCTAACAAAATGAAAAACGGACCAAGCCATCAAAGAAAAATGAAGAAATTTCAGTTTCATTCACTTTGTTTTTTGTTACCCCCCCCCCACACACACCCCTTGTTGCCGCAGCTGGAACGCTGGAATTCCAGGGAAGCCAGCACCTCAAAAAGCCCCCAGCCAGGGACTTTTTAAAATATATATTTTTAAAAGCACCAAACTGGCCTCAGGGCCTGCGTGGTCAGCACTCTAAAATAAAATAATAATAATAATAATAATAATAATAATAATAATAATAATAATAATAATAATAATAATAATAATAATAATAATAATAATAATAATAATAATAATAATAATAATAATAATAATAA
>JAHTLZ010003526.1:60501583-60529986 GCA_023846285.1 Phrynocephalus versicolor
AATAATAATAATAATAATAATAATAATAATAATAATAATAATAATAAAGCACTGAACCGGCCCTAGGGGCTGCCTGGTAGGCGCTGGAAAAATAAATACACAATTTAAAAAACCAACGTGCGGGGAAGCTAGTGCCTCTAGAGGCACTGGCCCCAAGCCAGCGCCTCAAAAAGCCCCCGGCATCGGGGACTTTTAAACATTGAAAAATAAAATAACGTTTTAAAAATTAAGTGCTGGTCCTCGGAGGTGGTGGCGGAGCGACCATGGCTGGGTCTCTGGAGGCGGCGGTGAGGCATCCTGCTGCCCGGCATAGCCACTGCTGGGCCTCTAGAGGTGGCGTCCTTCCGGGCCATGGCCACAGCCATCGGGATTGCCGCCGCTGCCACAGCCAGGATCACTGCTGCTGTTGCTGCCACTGCCGCAATCGCTACTGGTGCCGGGATTGCCACTGCCGTAGCCGCCATAAGGTAAGTCAGCTCAGTTCGGGTTCATATGAATTTTTTTTTCAAAAAATTGTACAAACCTGAACTGAACTGAACCAAGGGTGTGCCCGAAACAGAACCAACTGAACCATCGCTTTTCTCTTTTGTGCCCACCTCTAATCAACACAAATCTAGAAATAATCTCAGCTTGGAAATCTCTCCCTCCCTCCTTCCCTCTCCCTCTCCCTCTCCCTCTCCCTCTCCCTCTCCCTCTCCCTCTCCCTCCCTCCCTCCCTCCTTTCCTCTCTCTCTCTCTTTTGGACCACATTTCCCTATAGGGGATCCAAAATGTTGCCTCTCAAAGCTAATAATAAATCTGATGCATTACAATAGAAATGCAAACAATGCAATCGAATCAAGAGTTTGGACCAAACAATTGGGCAGCCTATTCTCAAGGACAAATGATAAGCCACTGTGGGAAACTGATGGATATTAAGCTGCGTTGATCATTGCTCCAATTCAGCACATTCTTCTCTGTTTTTGCTTTTACAGTATATTGAGGCACCAAAATTATATTTTATTTTCTGGGGATTAAGTCCCATCAAGTCTGATATGTAAATATCTCATTGCACATATCTCTGTTTTTAGCTCTATTTTTAATCTAGATCTCCATATATTTTCCTATATGTATCTACAGTAGTTCTAAAATTACACAAGACAGCACTGCTGATATCATGTGACCAGTCAAAACAGCATTCTGTGAGCCATCACTGATCGGAGGAGGTGGTGCAAATGAAACATTATAACTTTTGAATGGGCTCTTGAGTCATCATGAGAAAATTTTGTAGAATGTGCAAAAGTATGAACTATCTAAAGAAAAAAGGAGTCAGGTACTGGGGTTTTTCCTTGCTTGGTATCTGTTTGACTAATAGTAGAAGAAGGGGATCCATTAGACCATCTTGACAGCTGACATTGGGGTGCATGATGCCCTTGGGCTGGGTCCAGTTAGAGACACCTACCCTTGTCCAGTAGGGAGACAAAGGCCTTACTGGACAAGGGCAGGCAGCTTGTCAGCCACTTCTCATGCAGCATCAACGCTGCCAGGATGCTGCGTGAGAAGCAGGCAGAGCTGGGGCAAGCCGAGCACGTACTTCTGCAGGACCTACCCACCAGGTGGAACTCCACCTATGAAAAGTGAAATGCCTGGTGGAGCAGAGGGACATGTTGGATGGCATCATGTCCACTACTTCCATTCTGCCAGTGGGAAGGGAGTTGGACATTGGTCTGCTGAGATGGTTAGATGGCTCTGGACAAGGTCTACATGGTTCTGTAAGATAGAGGAGGAGCCAGAGCGAGATAGGGGAAGGATGATTATGATGCAGGAAGAGGGTGCCTCAGACATGCTCCTACTGGGAATGGAGAAAGGAGGAGGCAGGGGCACTGTGGAATGTGGCAGTGGCAGTGGTGATAGGTCCACAGGTTGTGGCCACAATACTTGCCCTGAGTGGTAACAGCGCATGCTATGGCACTGCTTTTGCTACTGCCACTTGCACCAAGAATTTTTTTGCAAATGCCAGCATTCCAAATCCCCAAACACTGGAAACAACATCAGTGATTTGGAAGGGCACCCTTACTAATTCATGGGCAATCGTAGGCTTATTGAATCCTCCTGTATCTCCTCTGGCAATAATTATCTCTGCTTCACCTCATTTTGACATGTATTTCTGAAGCTGGGACACATCCCCAGTAGATTAGGAAAAAAACAACAGCTGTACTAAAATAGTACTAGTAAGTATCTATTTTGTGTTAAAATGGTGATTGTTAGTGCTATGAAGCACCATAGACCTTGTTTAAAAAAAGGATAGGTGTGAAGATAAAAGGTACTGTAATCAAAAAGGTAATGAAAAGTGACATAATTCCACCTTTCTGTCTTCGGCTTAAATCTATATGAGAGTTTAACTGAAACTCATCACAACTCCATTTACTTCGTTAGACATACCTTTTGTGCCACCTTTATGTTCTCACAAGAAGGTCAGCCAATGTAAAAAGTGATTTGATTAATATGCCTATCATTTATTCTCAAAGTGGATGCCTATTTTAGAAAGGGCATGATCAGATAATACAGTACTGTTAAAGATGATAATTAATTCCAATAGCTAACAATACAAATTCACAAGAACACTCCAGGATGGAGTGAAAAGTACATAGTTTAGGTGTCATAATAATTGCACCACTTCTAATACTTGTGAAGGTCACTCACCAGAACTAACTCAAGAATAATGAAGCCAACTGGATGGAAACATCAACTGTCTCTTAAGTGAAATGACATCTTGCAGCTCTGAGGACTATAGACCTTGATGTGGCAGGTGTATGGGTTCTTTTAGAAACAATTTCATTAATGAAATGGATAGTTTCAGTTTATGGTGTTCACAATTCCTAACTGGAGCCTGATAGAGTAATTCATTATACTAATAAATGTATTGCTTCCCCCCTTTTAAATAAGAGTTCTATATTCTGGCATAGAGTATGACCTTGTGGCCTCCTCCCTCCCATAGATTACCTCAGAGAAATGCAGACAGGAAGTATGGCTGCACTGCTGAGCTACTCCAGGAAGTGCTGACATCTTACCCTATTTCCCGGCTGCATTGTCCTTTGACTCATAGGATAAAGCAATCAAGTTGTAGCTCTGCAATACAGAAACATTGATTATCAATCTAAAAATTTAGAATAAATCTACTTCTGGGCATTCATGTTATATGTATATAAGAGCAAAACACCCCAATCCCACAAATAAGCAATATGTTAATTTTTTTCTCCCCTCCCCCAATAATTTGTCAATAGAATGAGGAAACCCTTTTGACAGTACTAACAAGAATCTGTTAGCTTAAAGTGCAAAGGTTCCAAACACTGTTCCACTGTGCAACAGTCAAGGGACAAATATCTCTCGCCCTGTGTTCTCCACTATAAATGATGAGTTCTTATCCCCAAGCAAGTGTTTTTCATAGAATCATACAATCATAGAGTTCGAAGACATCTCAAGGGCCATCTAGTCCATCCCCCTGCCATGCAGGAACCCCTATCAAAGTACCCCTGAAAGATGGATATCCAACCTCTGCTTAAAAACCTACAAAGAAGGAGACTCCTCCACCTTCCATGGCAGCATATTCCACTGCTGAACAGCTCTAACCATTGGGAAGTTCTTCCTAATGTTTAAATGGAATCTCTTTTCCTGTAGTGGGGTCTGACTAAAGCAGAATAGAGTGGTACCATCACCTCCCTTGCTGTAGAAACTATGCTTCTTGTTGATGCAACCAAGAATTGCATTGGCTTTCTTGGCTGCCGCATCACACTGCTAACACATGTTTAATTTGTGGTCCACCCAGACTCTCTTTACATGAGAGAGCAGCAGAAGCAAATTTACTTGTATTCCTGCAAATTTCATATAAACCTATCCTTGGGGTCAAACATCTGTGTAAGCAACAGGAGAACATGGAAACCCAGAAATTGAGTCCAACAGCATGATCATCAAGGTATGTGCCTGATCTAAGAGCCAGGGCCAGAGGGGACCTCGAGGTGAGTCTTCATTGTGTTGTGATAGGATGTTTTACACATAATAAAAGTGCCAGCATTGTGGTATGAATAGAAACATCTGGAATTCTGTGCTCACTTTTGGCCACTGAATCTAAATATATGTATAGTGTAGAGTAGTGGACAGGGAAACCAATGATTAAGGGGTCTCCAATTGTCCTATTAAAAAAGCCTCCAGTCTTTGGAATGAAGCACCAGCTCCTGAAATGGTTTTGGTGTTACATCATTTGGAAAGCCATGGCTCCGAAGAAGGAATGAAGTCAGAACTGGCAAGTAGACATAGTAAGTTGCCTTATGAGAGAACAGGCTGTCCACCCAGGACAGTATCCTCTGCTGCGACTGCCAGTCGCTCCCCAGAGACTACAGGCAGATATTTTTCAATCAACAGCTACCTGCTCGTTTAACTGGAAATGGTAGGAGCCGATTCAGGCAAAAAAGAATCTCTACATTTAATTGATACCTTCTGCAGAAAGAGCATGTGCTGCACTAATGAGCAAGGTCATGGGCCCATGGGATATACAAGAATTATAACTACTATGAGACAATAATCCTGAAATAACCCTCAGATTATAATTTTGGAAAAAAATTGTAATTCTCAGAAAAATTAGAATTCACAGGGCATACTGAGGAAAAGCCATAGCAGATTTATAAAGTATGGTGAAGTATGCATAAACATAATCTTATGATGACTGAGAAAGTTCACTTTCTCATTGCTTCTCTCTTCTACCCAGAATATTTTAATGCAGGGCAAATATTCAGTGCCACTTTAAACTGTGGCAAAATGATTATGCAAGGCACTGAGAAAACTGGCTTTCAGATGTGCCTGTGTTGTCCTTAATTACATATGTTAAGAAGCTTGCTTTATCAGCCTTGGTGGATGAGCAGTGGCCCCTCAGTGCTGAGCCCTTAAAAGTGGATTTTGTTTGCTGGTCTTCCTCAGTCAAGCTTTTCATGAGAAATAAAAACAAAAAATAATGAAGCCGGCTGTCACTAGAAATAAATAATGCATTGCGATGAAATTTGGAATGTGAATTTTAGAAGCTGGTACATGAAAGCCATAGCAATGCACGTGTTTCATTTCTTTTTTTTTCTAAAAAAAGCATATGCTAATTGCTTTGGTCCTGTTCTGAGATATGATGAAATGTAAAGCCCCTAAGGTTGACTTAAGAAAGTGCCTGGCATTGTAATTGTGTATTCTTTTAATAATGATTCTGTTAACCTGCAATCCCAGCCCTATTTAGATGTTTACTTGCCCCAAGGTAGCTACAGTGAAAATTCTGGTGGAAAGACACCATCATTAGTGCCCAATTAAAGGAGGTCTCTGTGCTAATAAAGCCAGAAGTCAAAGAAGAAAAGGAAAGTGCTTAATTAATAGATTTTGCCACACCATTTGATGTTCAGGATAATTAGTTTAGTCTCGGTTCTGAAATTAAGGGCAGCTTAGAAACTGCACAAACATTTGAAGGTGTGTGTTAGAGATGGGCACGACCAGAAAAAATTACGTTTCAAGTTGTCGTTTGTCGGGAAGGGCCCGTTTCGGGTCGTTTCCATTCTTCGCGAAATTTTTTGAAAATTTGTCATTTCCGTTTGTTGTCTGTCATTTGTACAGGTTTAGGGGGAGGGGTGGGCTCTGGGAGGGACCTCTCTGGGTGCCCCCCTCTGAGTTGACCCAGAAGGGAAGGGAAGCGTAACGCGTAGCCGGTAGCCACTGCCAATTATGTTGGGTTGTTAGTGTGACAGGAAACCTCATCGGCACTTCGCTGTCTCACTAAGAACATTATAGCCATTAAATAGCTATAGCTTAGCCGATAGCCATATTTAGCCAGGGTTGGGGGTTAGTGTGTCAGAGGCACCTCTCTCGGCGCTGACTCTGACTCACTAAGAAGGAAAGCATACTGGCGTACTGGCGTACAGGTTACAAGGGAGGGAGTGGGTCTGGAGTTGGAGGCACCTTTCGATGCACCACTCTGACCCACTAAGAAGGGAAGTGTACTTGCGTACGAATCTGGCTTAGGGTGGGGGTTAGGGTAAGGGCTAGGTTTAGGGTAACGGTTAAGGTTAGGGTGGGTTAGTGGGCTGCACCTCTGGGTGCCTCTGACCCACTAAGAAGACAGTGTACTGGCATATGGGTTAGGGTTAGGCTTAGGCTTAGGCTTAGGCTTAGGCTTAGGGTTGGTGGGCTTTTTATGCCCTCTCTGGCACATCCAGAAGTCTCAGCAAAACCTGGCCATGCGATTGGTGGAATGGCTCCAAAAATTTGCATGGTCCCATCCCATGGCCAGCCCATCATTGCGCGTGTGCAGGTGTAAAAAAATAAAAATAAAAATAAAAATAAAATACAATAAAATCAATGGAGACGTTTTGCTGCAAGAAAAACCCACTGCTGCTACTATAAAAAATCAGGCATTTAAAATACCTAATTTTCAAATGTTTCTGTGGTGCTTTGGTGGGTTTTTGGACCACGATTTAAAAATAATTATTGCGGTCGCCATTTTGGATCCCCCCCACTGCATGGCAAATGGAGACGACGATGCCCCCCCAGCCTGGTACCAGCAGCCCAGGACAGGAGGGGGGGGAAGGCCAGGGACCCCCCCAGAAACCACCCCTCGGTAGGTGCCCTCACTGAGGCAGGCATATTTTCGCCTGCTTTTATGGCCGGGAATTTGGGTTTTTTTAAATTTTTAAAACTTTTTTTCTGCGCCGCTTGGCATCGTGCGATCGCCGCCTGGCGCCGTGATGTCATGAACGACAATGAGAAATCAGACCCAATTTATCTTTATCGGGTTGGGTTCGAGCTGGAGCAGAGTAATTGTCGTTCTCGTTCCTCGTGAAGATGCAAATCCCCATCATGGCTTGTAACCTGTTGATGGATTTTTCCTCCAGAAATCTGACCAATCCCTTTTAAAGGCATCTAGGCCAGATGCCATCACCACATCCTGTGGCAAGGAGTTTCATATAAGAAATTGAATGTATCATCAAGATACTATGCTAGTATAATTGTACCTATATTTTAGAAGGTGAATGTGAGTGCTGCCCTAAAATTTAGATCAATGTACCTTAACAGGTATTTCTATATTGTCTGCTTTGTTTACAGGAAGCATTTTAGCCAAGAGATTGCAACCACAATGGCTTTTCTCTCTCTCTCTCTTTCTGTGTGTGTGTGTGTGAGAGCGAGAGCGAGCGAACATGCGTGCACGCACGTGCGCTGCTCCACTCTCAGATTTATAGGGGGCACCTTTCAGTCTGGTGACAATCTGCCTATGATTGCATTGATACAATTTTCATACTGAGTACATGTCTTTACAGTATTATTTTTTCCAATGAAGCTGAAATGAAGGCCAATGCTTATCTTGAACACAAATGTACACTCACATCTGTATTGACAGAAAGATTAAGTAGATAGATAGATAAGTACAGGCTAGCATACCACTGGTGTCTCTTACATTTTACAAAGCTACATAGTCAACATAAGTGAATCACTGCATCCCAAGTGCTTACAATGAAAGATAAGCATAAATGGAGAGGGAAGGGGCAAGTAGACAAGTGCATTTGAATGTGCTTCAATGTAGAAATGAACCACATATCAAAGGTAGTAGCTCTAGAAGGATTCTGAAAGGAGGAGACATGCAGCACCATGAATGTGATCAGCGATGAGACTTCAAGGAAGAATAACTGGAGTCTTATCAGCAAGCCTGAGAGCTATGGTCAGTTGAAAACGACAGATTTTGAGAAAATAAAAAGTGAGAAACAAGGGCAAAATATAGGACACCGCATGACCAAGGATAAGTAAAGTTTAATAAGTTATGCTAGGTATTAAAGGAAATGAAAAATTAACAAGGAATACTTGGAACAGCACTATGAGATCTCAAATGTACATTATTTCAATTCATTTCTTTTTTTAAAAAAAACCTTCTGGCTTATGAGTGTGGAACATGGTGCTTCTGCACAATGCTGAGAAATGGCACAATATTATTGCACAGTATTTTGCCAAACTGACAGAAGGAAAAAAGATTCCAAAATTTACATTGCAAAGGACAGTCTGAATGTTGAGAACACCAATGGCATCAGTCAAGGTTACAGGACACCCTCTTGTACTCATTATCATTCACAAAGTAAGCCGAAACAAGGGTAAATCCCAGATGCTGATTCTTTCTTTTTATCTGTAAACCACTTCATCCCTCCATGGCCCTGAGGTCCTGCCCCTGCTCCTCCTCCACCCCGCCTTCCTTCCTTCCTTGTCTGGCTGCCACCTGTGTTATTGTGGTTGTGAGGAAGGAAGGGGGCAGGCGGAGGCAGCGCCATCCAGCCTTCTGAGTCAGAGCAGCCACAGCAGTGGACCGACGGAGGGATGGACAGCAGGCGACTGAGGGGGAAATGGAGCTACTTTCTGCCCACCCAGCCCCCTCTGACCTGCTGCCTTGCTCTGTGGAGCAAGGGAGGGGAAGAGGGACCCCAGCCATAGCTTGAGGCTGAGGCTGCTGCCACCACCACCGGGTTAGAGACCAGCAAGCAGGAGTTGGCGGAGAAAGAAGTGAAGGGAAGGAAAGGCCAATGGTGGCCCAGGCCTGGTTCCTGGGAGGCTGGTGGGGCTGCATTTGTCCCTGTTTGGTGATGGGCAGGCTGGCGAGCCAACAGAGCACCAGAGCCTGGCTGGGCTCGGCCAGTGAGCAGGCTGTGGGTGGCTTTGGGCAAGCCTTCCTGCCTCCCCTCCCTCCTTCCCACCCTTGCTCCCCCCTTCCCCCACTTGAAGCATACCAAGTCAGGCTGGGCTGGGCCAGGCCAAGAGAGGAGGCAGCTTTCTCTCTGGGGCGCAGTGAGGGCATGCTGGCCAAGGTGCACAGCTGGATCTGTGCGCAGTGGCACCAGACTTGCTGCTCTTGCCATGGCTGCTGCTCCTCATCCTGAGTGGCAGCTTAGAAGGTGATAAGGGGCCTGAGTTTGCCTGGGCTGCTGCGTCCTTCCTGATGCTATGAATGAAGGGAGGAAGGAAGAAAGGAGCGCTGCTGCAGCTGCTGCCACTGGAGGAGGAGGAGGAGGAGGAGGAGGAGGAGGAGAAGGAGGCGCATCAGAGGTATCCCAGCGGTGGAACCGTAGGGCGGCGATTCGGAGCAGGAGGCATTGCTGGGCCCCCAGAGACACACTGATCATGGGCCGATTGTGTGTGGGGGCTTCACCCACTTGCCTCTCCCTCCCCCTTCCCCCCCATGTTGGCCTTTTTGGGGAGGTCTGTGTTCCAGTCCCCAGTGGTGTCTGGAGGTGTTGGGCCAGCCCGCTGTTTGAAAACTTTGAGGATCCCTGCCTTAAGCCAAAATAATTTAATTATTCCAACCCAATTAAATTTAAAACAAACACCTCCCAAGTAACCCAATACAGGAGTACTAAGAAGAGAATTAAATTAACTCAATGCCACCAGGTGGCACTGTAGCCAGAATAACAAAACACAAGTAAGATACCAAAATGAAAGCTCTGAGTGATATTTGTTTTTATTTATTTATTTATTTATTTATTTATTTATTTATTTATTTATTTAACCAACAAGGACCAAATAATATTTATTTCCTTATTCTACCTCAATGTATATAATTGAGGGATGATTCTGCACACAATTGCTCCCTTGAACTAGTGGTAGGCGTGCTAAATATTCCACCTCCCCTCCCAAAACAGCCAAAAATTTCCCTCCTTAAGCAGACCCAAAGCTCAGTAATGTACATCTTAAAAGCTCACAACCAAGAGGAAAGAGGAGAGCGAAGACAATGGAAAAAATGAGGCAAATAATTAATAGCAGGGGAAAACAACCCAAGCATGGGTTCAGTATGGTGTCCAGGATGCTCCCCCCACTGCTCACAACTCCCCCTTTACAAGAGCCAATAGCCCTGGCAAATTCACAAAATAACCAAAACAAACACATAGGAAGCAGGGAGGATGGAAACAGAAAAGTAATTTAAGGAGCGAGAAATGAGAAGGCAGCCCAAAGGCGATCACCCAATCCAAAGGTGTTGTGGCGCATGACGCAGTGGAAAACAGCAAATGAGCCGCGGACTCCTCTCCTGCCTACTAAGATTCGGAAAGGAGGGCGAGGACACAGTGACAAGCTTCTTAAAGGTTCCATGACCCAAAAATTCCTGGGTCATGTGAGTGCCATTTTTTTATGCTGCCACCGCAGATAGGGGCTGCAAAAAGTCCCAGCCATGGACTTTGCCACAGCTGAGGCACTCTTGTGGTGGCTAATGTCCCACTTTCCATGTGATGTGCCTATATCCAGTTGCTTGTCCCAACTAGGGTGATCATTCAATATGTGACAATTTGCTAAGTCAAGAGTTAATGAAAGTTGAATAATGAAATGAGCCCACACTAAGTAGGCGTTAGAGATGTGTTTAAGCAAAGGTTCCTGATTTGCTCTACAACAGGGCTCCTGGAGTTTCAAAAAGGTACACCTTCCCCTTTTGGGAATATATGAAGCTGCCTTACTACAAGTCTTTCCCATCAAACCCAGTACTGCCAACACTGACTGGCAGAGGCAGATTAGAATTTTGGGCAAGATTCTGGAGCAATCTTACCTGAGGATCACTGATATTCCCTGATGGTCTCTTGTCCAAATAAAAATCAAGCCCTATCCTGCTTTGATTCTGAAACCACACAAGCCTGAATGTCCTCAGGGTGACATGGTGGTATATTTTTTCAAAACACCTCCTGTCAAGCTGTGCAGAACTGCCAAGCATTTCCTCCAGGGAATGCAATAAATGAGATTCCTTGTTATGCCTGATTAGTCCTGGGTAGAAAACAGGAGCATGCTGGATGTGGCTGACTATATAAGCAAGTAAAGTTTGATATATATATTTTTTTAAGGATGCCATCCGGCCCCTCATTAAGCACTACTTTTTATTATCCCTTTAGAAAGCCTGCCAGGTTATTATACATTCAGCATCTTTCCGGCATAAAGCTGTGATGCTGCGCAAAGCTTCTTTGAGTTTAACATTTAAAACAGGGAAGAGATTCTGCCAAAAAGATGATAGGGATCCCATAACTGGCTTGAACTTTCCCTCCAGTCTAAAGGAATCTTTGGTGTCTGTTTTTCCAGTGAAACTCTTACCACCCAAATATGGGGTACCATCTCAGTTGCCCGCTTGGCTTTCTTTGAACTTATGAAGACTGAAAAGGGAGGAAGGAGGTGGGGTATTTTTTTTTAAAGGAAGGGAACAGAGTGCTTTGCTTTTCCTGTTTGGGGCTTTGGAAAGCTTTGACAGATGTCAAGTGACCCTCTAAGTAGCATGGAAATAAGCCCAGCAGTTTCTTTTAAAATACTTTTAGTTTATTAGAGGCATTCGCTCATAAGAAGCAGAGTCCCGATTGTTAGTCTGTGATTAGCAGGAGCTTCTGCCTTTCACGCTTCAATAGCTCAGATAAGCCTATTATGGCAGTTCTATTTATCACAAAGGCAGATTTCAACAGGGAAAATATAAATGCAGACCCAGGTTTTTTAAAAAGGGGGAGTGAGTGAGTGAGTAATTGAGAGAGAGAGAGAGAGAGAGAGAGAGAGAGAGACATGGGCATGCTGTAAGAATTTGTTCCTTTAGATATAATGTTTATGACACCTACGCATTCAACAATATATCTAAAGGAATATATAAGACATTATATCTGAAGGAGTCATGCTGTTTATTTGACAGGTATTGGAACTACAAAATTGCCAGAACTCTAATATTTGGATTTTTGAACTCCTGGGAATCTTCCCCAAATGTACAATTTTATGCATTTCAGTTCTAGTATCCTTACAAAGAACAGAATACCCATAAATATTTGTTTGCATGGGGTGGGTGAACTGTGGCCCTACATTGCTATCAATCTAATTATTTAGGCCTCCTCAGACCCCACCCCCCTCAATTCTTTTGTGACCCCAAAATTGCAATGCCAGCCTCCCCAGATATGCCTTTGGAACACACGTCGACTCCTCAGGGTCTGTCTAAAGACCTTAAAGGTTTTTTAAAGGATTGTGTGTGTGTGTGTGTGTGTGTGTGTGTGTGTGTGTGTTTCTCAACCCCCTTCAAGGATGTAACACTGTGACAGCCTAAGCCTTCCTCAGCTCAGATGCTACTTTATACTAACCTTAGAGGGTCACCCCTTTTGGGGATAGGAAAAACTGTGTGAGGAAAAAAAAAGTTGAAATGTGAAACAAATCAAACCAAGATATTCAATGTGTTATATTTTTCTTTGCTTTGTTGGTGAAGTGAAACAAATATGGAGGATAAATTGGAGGTCTCCTACCAACCTTCCTCAAACTGAGGAAGTTACTTGGATGAGCAGCAAAACATTTAGGAAAGAAATCCAATTGCCATGGTTCAACTTCTAAAAGTGTGTGTGGTGTGTGTTTTGTTTCAGCTCATTTTTGGAAATAAAATACCATTGTTCTAGGAAGTTGTAGGCCTCCCATGCTGACACCGCTAATAGCCCCCAGAGTATGCCACCTGAGGTGACTTTCTTCAGTAGCTCCATGGCAAAGAGACTATTTTGTTAGTGAGAAAACCCAGCTATGAAGAATTGATGTTGGAAGGTCCAGAAATGGAAGCAGTTGGTTTATTTATATTATCACTACTTAATGCTTGAAGCACAGGCAAGTGCACTGGAAAGGAAAACATGTTCGAAGTGTCCTTAGGAAACAATTTTATAAAGTGAAGTTGACTTGTCTATGAAAGTTTGGGCAATTCCCCCCCTCCAGAAGCAGCCAAGAGTCCATGTAATGTTAATCGGGTTATTTATTAGTCCTGAATGGATAGTTCTGCAATCCAGTTATCAAATTCCAAAGCTCAAAGCATCCTAAGAGAAGATCTCTTTCAGGCAATTCCCTGATCTGTGGAATTAAATGATCACTGAAGGAAAACAATCCATTTCCATCTATTGAGTTCTCTTTAACATATAAAATTCATCTCTATCCAAATTAATAATCTAGGTTTACACTTCCCTGGAATCAGACATGTTGATCAGAAAATAAGTGGAAAGGCAGACATGGAAGGATGTGATGCAATGCCATGATAATAGTATAGTGATATATATTTTTTAGCATGAACACCGACTGAACTAGAATTTAACCCCCTTCATGCATTATTTATAAGAAAGGAATGTGATTATTTGGGAGCAGGACTTCTTTCTTCCAGGCACAACTGATGTGTCAGACAAAGCACCCAACCATGCCTATGTGCTTGAAGTAGAATGCTTGCAACTGAGGACGATGTACCCACAGGGGACTGTAACAGCAGATCAAGAGCCTGTCCACACTGGCATTCGGTGTCCTGATAGGTCAGGTTGGTTCACTCTAGTTTCTTTTGTCATTTACCCATGGACATTGCTGGAGTGGTCCAGTTTTCTCCAACCCAGACATTTCTGAACCCCTGTCATGGGATTCTACTATTTTGGTGTGGGTTGCATGGCCCTGGTTTAGTCCATTCCCAGCAAATATGGTTACTTAAAACTGACTAAAGTAGAACTTCCAGCTCTTTCCAGTGTCAGCCTCTGGTATTTTGAAGTGGTTTGTGAGCAATTTCCGGATATAAAAAACCAAACACTTCCCCTAATTGTCTGTGGAGGGGCAGGGGAAGAGAAATTATTTTATTGCATCTGCTAGATCATCATGGACAAAAAGAATCACTTTGATTTTTTTTAAAAAAAATTATTTGACTGTCTCTGTGTTGCAGCTTCAGGCAGGTTATCAGCAATGCACAAACAGGTAAAGAAAATTACTTTTAAAATTGGTAACTTAATTAAAGGTATTCATTGCATCAGTGATGATCTTGCAGATATTTTTTAAAAAATAACTTTCTCATACCATCTGCAGAGAATCAGGGAAGTGTTTAATTGACAGATAAAGGTTAATAGGCTGTTTGGACTGAAGAATGTGCCAAATGGCACATTGCTTCTGTTCCTCAACCCCAACCACCCTTTTGAAGTCCAATACTACCTGCATCAAGGGCGTGGTGGCTCAGCGGGATAGAGCACTGAAAACTGTTGCCTATATAGTTGGCAGCTCCGTGGTTCAAATCCCGGGTGCCACACAGCGGAGTTAGCTCCCACTGTTAACTTCAGTACCTGCCAACCTAGCAGTTTGAAAGCATGTAAATGCAAGTAGATAAATAGGTACCACCATAAAAATTGGGAAGGTAAAACAGTGTTTTCTTGCAGCCATGCTGGCTACATGGCCACAGACTTGTACGATTCTGGCTCTTTGGCTTGAATACGGAGATGAGCACCGTCCTTAGAGTCGGACGTGACTAGCACGCATGTGCAGGGGGAACCTTTACCTTTATCTTTACTGCCTGGATCAAAACAGTCTGTCTGGACAGGCACAAATTTAGAGCCACAATAATGTTTCTCTCCTTTTCTTAGCCATTCAGATACTTCCCTAGGTGAAACAATAAATTACACAGATGCATCATTAGGAAAGGGAATTCCTCAAGTACTTAAAGTATCTGGCTGTCATAACCATAGCTTTCTCCTCTATTTTACAAATCAGCTTTCTTCCTTCTGTAATTGATCTTTTGGACACAAGAATGAGGCTTTTTGAAGTTGGTTTATTAGAGATTAATATTAACAAAATTGCATCTAGCATAATTTGCTGTATTATATAACATATAATTTTGTTGGTATGTGCAATTAAGTTAGAAACAACAAACAACCCTAAAAAGACTTTCAAGAAGAGAGATAAAAGGAGAAGTTTTACAAGTGTAAATTGTAAAAAATTACACTTGCAGAAATTTGAACCTGGGTCTCCTGAGTCCTAGTGCATCACACCATCCTGTATACCACAAAGGATATCTGTTTAGCCCTTCCTTAAACTGGTTTTCTTGGAGATGGCACCATTTCCTTCACTTCCATTTTCTCTCCCTCCCAAATACATGGCTCATTGGTAGCATCCTAACGAGCCTATTCAGGCCATTGTTCATCTTATGAGCCTAATTCAGAACAGAGTGACAAGAAGTCAAAGTTGACTGACTATAAGATGGAGGTCTCGCACTAGCTGTATTCAGACTGATGAAGCTGTTTGGATGAGCAGCGAAACGTTTCTATCTCTCAAAAAAGAAGTCCAATAGCCATGACTCAACTTCCAGACTTCCTATCCCTTCTGTAAAAAGTATTAATAATAATAATAATAATAATAATAATAATAATAATAATAATAATAATAATAATAATAATAATAATAATAATAATAATAATAATAATAATAATAATAATAATAAAACTTTATTTTTATGCCACCTTTCTCCCCGAAGGGACCCAAGGCAGCTTACAACAACAACAACAACAACAACAACAACAACAAACAACAACAACAACAGAAAATCAACATAAACAATATTAAAATATCAAAGCCAAAAATTTAAACAAAAATAAATACACTTTAAAAACAATTCTTAAAAACACTATAAGCAGCAGAATTTAAAAGGTCCCCAGCTGCTAAAAACTAAGTATTAAGATGTTAAAAATAAAGAATTTATAAAAGGCTGGAAGCTCAGAAGACTTGCCTAAATAAAAACGTATTAAGGCCTTGCTTAAATGTTTCCAGGGAGGAGGCAGTTCTTACCCAGGATTGCACTCCCAAATATATCTTATGCCCTTGACATCCCTGGAGTAGTGTGGCCACTGGCATTGGAGAAGAGTTTGTGAAAACAATTTCTCAGAGTTCTTCCCAAGCAACTTGCAACCGGAGGCAAACAAACAAGATGATGATTGCTCTGTTCCATATATAGAAGCCAATTGGATTTTCAGTTGAAATTTCAATACTGGCAACAGGGCAGTGCCTTCCATCATACCTTGAGGGCCAGCAAAGATGTGTCTTTTAAGAGTGGAGGGCAGAACAGCACCTCTACAGCATTTGCTGCCACCTCATTCTGCCTAGTGGCAAAGCATTATATATTTGCTTGTCCAAGCAGATAGTTGGAGACACACAGGATGAATCATAGGGTCAGGTAAGATCATGTACAAGTACAGCGCTGCTCATCTGCAGGAAGATCATGAGAACATAAGGTGAAAGCCTTCTGTAGTCCAGAATTCTCTTCACATATGGGGCTACCAATTCCCTCAAGGATGCCTACTAGCAGCTGCATCCTTTTCCCTCCCATTCCCTAACCACAGAAACAGAGAGGCATTCTTCATGTGGTACTGGAGATGATACCCAGCCATTTCATCTAGAAGCTGTTGATGGCCCCAACCCTCATGTGTTTGTCCAGTTATTATTATTTTTAGAAAACCAATAGGGTTGTAATTGTATGATGCACCCTTAATATGAATAACATGGCAAGGGGCAGCATTTTCGGACTAAACATGAAGGGAAAATGTCCCTCTTTAGTCCACATTCTTTGACTGAAAATGAAGGGAAAGGGTCTTTCTTTTTTAAGCAAGGCTTCTTGTTTTATTGTAACAGATTTCTTGGGCTATTAAATGTTTGTGGGGCTAAAGAAGGGTTTGAATGAACATTGTACCCTTATATATCTCCTGTCAGAGAACACTTATATGCTTAACACTTTACTTTCTTTTCCTTGAAAACAGCAAATATTTTGCTTCTTCATTTAGGTTATGGGTGCTGCCTTCAGTGGGCTAAATTGAATTAGCTCATGTGGATTGCAGAATATGCTCTAATTCACCATAAATTGGGGACTAAAAACCACAGGACACAATATAATAAGGAAGCCCCAAGTTCGCCACAGCTTCTCCAGCATATACTGATGACTCATTCAAATTCGAAGAAGTTTGAAACCTTTCTGCTCTTAAATATATTTATGCACCAAAAATTAGAAATATGGGGTTGTCCAAACATTGGTAAAATATGTTTGTTGAGAAGCAGCTACTCACCAGAGCTGACATGGCCAAGCAACATGGATCATTGGCCTGGCACAGTATAAGGCAGCTCCTCATACCTGAACACAAAAAGGAGAGGAGGAGGAGGAGGAGGAATATTCCATTTTTTGCCTATATATAGATTCAGGACCTTGCTTAAAATCTAAGTATATTTTTTATTTTAAAAGAGAAGCAGTGGTTACTTAGCAATTGACATTTTCATGCGAAATTAAGCAATGGAAGCCTAGGGCACATCAAACTGTGTTTCAGGCACTGTGCGGTTTTACTATGCGGCTGGCCTATGGGAGAGAGTGCTAATAATAGTAATTTACCTATGAGCTTCACTATCACAAAATCCACCCTACTGCTTCTGTATAGTTTCCCCACTTGTGTTTAACACTGCCTAAGAGAATTTGCTGGCAAAATGGGGAAAGGAAAGGCACCCTTTCACAAGGTGCCTGTAAGAAGAGATAGCAAAATATTCTATATGTTTCTCGTGCAAGCTTTACAATATTTGCTTTACAGCCAGCTCAAATTTTGTTTTGTTGTAATTGAATAACAGCCCTGGATGGAGATCAACATCTTATGTGTTCTGTTTAGTCTTGTGGTAAGTTGCCCAGAGTGGCCAGATAGCCAGATGGGCGGGGTATACCATATACGGTATACTCAAATATAAGCTGTGTTTTTCAGTCCTTATTTTTACATGAAAAAATACCCTCAGCCTATATTCGAGTGAGGGCTAGTCCTGCCCATTCTGCCACCTCCCAAGCCCTTGGCCACACACACACACACACACACACACACACACACACACACACACACAGAGTATATACAGTAAGTATACAAACTAACAAACATTCCAAAGCTGTTTCCTCTTCAAATTGGCATTCCAATAAGGTAGGAGAAGATGAAGGCAGGTATAAAGCAGGCACAGAATAGCTCCTTTCCCTGGTAAACAATGTGTTCATTTATTTAAATAAAAACATCCAGATGAAAATCAGCCAACACTATTCCTCTTGCACTTCCACGCTGCCCTCAGAAACCCTGATGAGTATTGTCCATGCCAGGTACTTCAGCCCTGGAGCATTCTAGCAGTATGTCTGCAATATCTATGCCTTGTTTAAATTGCTTTTTGGCTCCCGAGTATTGTGCTTCTTTCCATCACTCTCTTCTTGATGCCACTTCAGCTACTGGGAAACGGGGAGGGGGGCATGGGGAGAAACTGGAGGAGCTGTTTGAAGGGTTTGACAGATTGGTGGGGAACATAAACTGGGTGGTGGTAATAAGGAAAAGCCTGTCTATTTCCTGGCTTTAAGGGGAGGTTGCTCTGCCTGTTTCTGACCGGGGGTTTGACCCTGAGTATCAGAATTGATGCTTTTGAGCTGTGGTGCTGGAGGAGAGTTTTGAGAGTCCCCTGGACTGCAAGGAGATCAAACCTATCCATCCTGAAAGAAATCAACCCCAAATGTTCACTGGAAGGACAGATTTTGAAGCTGGGGCTCCAGTACTTTGGCCACCTCATGAGGAGAGAGGACTCCTTGGAAAAGTCCCTGATGTTGGGAAAGATTGAAGGCAAAAGGAAAAGAGGACGGCAGAGAATGAGATGGTTGGATGGTGTCATCGATGCAACCAATATGGATTTGCCAAAACTCCGGGAGGTAGTGGAAGATAGGAAGGCCTGGCAAGCTCTGGTCCATGGAGTCACGAAGAGTCGGACACGACTGAACGACTGAACAACAACAAAATCAAAATTGAGGCAGTGTAAAAACTGATCCTGAAAAGGTGTGAACCCACACGTTGGGGTTTGCTGCTGAAAGGCTGTGCATCTACATTCCCCAAGTACCGTGTATATTCTGCCTCTAGCTACTTTCCTAGAAAGAAGTAAAGATGAGCATGCATGCTCAGTGCAGAACCAATGTGGCCTTCATAAGCAGTTACCAATTTGTTCCTGTGCATTCCTCTATTTTTACCCTGTGTATGCCAACTTTACCTCACTTGAGCTTAAGAATCTTCTCTTCCCTTTGAAGCTCATGAAAACATTTCATGAGCAACATAGAACAAAATATTTAGACACCATAAAGTGGTTTAGTTATCTTGAAGGACTGAATATCAGCAACAAATTTAGCAATGGCTCAGGGAAAATGAGGATTTTTGTCTTCTAGAAGTTTAGGAACAAGGTCTTCAGAGAGTGTTGTTTCCAGTAAATAAAACAAATGCTAAAATTTTCCCTCCTAGTTGCATAAAAAGTGCAAGAGCACAAAATATGTGGAACTGTATCTAGCCTAGTGTTGTCACATGGACAAACTCCCTTAGAGTACGGTTGTCCTGGCAATCGTCCTTGCTTATCCCTTGAAGGGACAATTTGTAATTTGTATGTAAAAAGTTTTGGCAGTAACATGGAGAAGCTAGATGGAATAAATATAAGGGTACTGACCTGGGAATAGAGAAACCGAAGAAAGAGGGAGAATATATGTACTTTTCGAGCTGTCCTGAGTACTAGGCAGATCTATATGGTGAGTCTGCTTTCTTATCTATAATCTGGATTCTCTTTCACTCACTTTCATTATTAAATCTTGTTATAAACCCAGGACTTCCAGTTTACTATCTCTTAATATCCCCCAGGAATATCTGAAGGAATCTTCCTGTAATAGTGCTTAAGTGTAAGCAATATGGCAGCATTGCCCCAGGAACCAAAACTGTTGGTTATAGATCTGAATCCAGTAGAAGCTGAGAAAGCCATCCATCTCCACTAAGCGTGAAAGCACACAGACACAGTATGTTGATTTAGAATGGATTCACATATTTCCTGGATCCCTCATTGTAAATGCCACTCCATTTATTTTCATTCATTTATCTTCTACAAAGTCCTTCTGTGCAGCCACACAGTATTGTGGACGTGTCTCTCAACTCTCCAAGGCTATGCGAGTGGATCACATCCTGCTTCGGCAGAGTCTACCAACTGATATGGTTTGAAGAACTCTTTTGCTGGAGGATTACATCCTTGCTGTCCACATTTGTTGTGGAGAGAAGTCATTGACAGAAGGTTTGTTGCCTGTGAGTTTGCATTGGCCACAACAGCTATGAACATGATGATGGAAGTCTTAGAGAGGGTAGCCGTGTTAGTCTTTTCAAGAATTTCGGGCAAAAATCAAAGAAAAACAAAACAAAAGACAAAAAACATGTGGCACCTTAAAGACTAACTTCCATATTTTAATGTAACATTTTGTGGATATGTCCACTTCTTCAGACATATAGCAGCAGAATGAGGTGTGCAATATAGTATGTGATGGGATATACATTTCATACTAGATATTCATTGGCTGTAGTATATAGAGTTGGGGGTGGATAGGGGAGGGGGAGAGTTGATTAGTAGAAATGGTGGGAACTTGAGGCTAGAGTATATAAAGCTGTAGTTTTATGGCTCTGGGGCCAGGATCTGTTTATATTAAGAGTGGTATTTTGGCCCTGAGGTAAATTCCTCAAGAGACAGAAACCAGATCAGATCAAAGCGGGTGAGGGTGTGTTGGGATAGACCGGAGGGGCGGGGATGGGAGTTTTTAGCTTAGAGTCCATGAAAAAAATGGCAATGCAGAATTTTTACCTTAGAGTCCATGGAAAAAAGTGGCAATATAGTAATATTACATTTGATAATGACTCAAGAAACCTGACTTATGTTTAATCCCTTCTTGTGTGTGTCCATCATGCATATGAATCTTATTTCAGATTATTTGCAATCTTCATCAGTGAAGAGAATGCAAAGGTGAAGTCACAAACTTTCAAGGTAATGGTTAAATTTCTACCCTGCCTTTCTGCCGTTGCTCAAGGTGGTGTACGTGCCTCTCCCTTTATCCTCGCCACAGTCCTAAGAGGTAGTAAGCTAAGACAAAATGGCTTACTCAAAGATCCCTGATTATTCAAATCCTGTCCCAGTAGTCTAGCTATGATAGCATACTGGCACTGGTAGAAGTTACACACAGCTATAGCAACTGGTTGATTTTACACAGTGGTCAGTGTCTTATAGATCTTACACAGAGTAAAAAGTTATGCTAGCAAAGTAACACAAGGTTCTGTCATTTGCACAAGTCTTGCTCTGTGCAACAAGAGGAATTTTTTTGTTTGTTTGTTTGTTATGGGGATCACTACTGGTGCAATGGCAATGCTTCAGCATGTGCTGCCATTCTGTATTGGTATGTCAGTAGGACTTCTCATTCATAAGAAGCACAACAGAATACTTGCCATCATATCAAAGGAACTGAATGGAGGCTTGCAGTACCAATTGTTGCCTGTAGAAGACTGTGCCACTGCCTACCCTTATAATACTTCTGGGTAGCTATGCTAATGTCCCCTTTCGTTCCTCATCCTCACAGGGTCGGGTGCCTTCATTTCTCCTTTCCCAATGGCTGGGGAAGGGGGAGCAGAACTGGACTTCCTTCATCTTAGGTAGGCTTGTGAACTTTGAAAGTGTAAATCTCCTTAGCATCCTACGAATTCTACATCTTACATCATCTTCCATGAGGTAATTTGGGCCATAGTGATGCCATGAAATGGCTTTTCCTTCCATTTACCAAAATCTACCTCAAGATTTTAAACGGTCTGGAAAGTGCTAGTGTTGTTATCTTGTAATAATGGCAAACGTTCTTAGCACCTTTCATCTTCAAAGTGTCTGACAAACAGCTAATTAATCTGCTCGATTTCTTCCAAGACACTGAGCTGCAAACTGTGATCCTAACGATCACCTCGGTCATGATAATTTTGTTTATAATTAAGATTATTCCAAAAGTGATTGTTGGCTGTTTAGGTATGGTGTCACAGATGGTAATTTAATCAGATAAGGTGTTCTGAGCACAAGGGTGTGATTGTAATCAATTCAATATAGTAGACTTTCTCTTTTTCAAAACGTCAAGAGAGACACCCTGGCAGATTTCACTGAACCGGAATGTTCTTTCATCCATAGCTTATAAATAATATCTAAGTGTCACTGAACTGATAAGAGTTGATGTTTCTCTTGGAAGAAGAGAAAACTTGGATCAGAATTATATGCTACAAAACAAACATAATAATAATAATAATAATAATAATAATAATAATAATAATAATAATAATAATAATAATAATAATAATAATAATAATAATAATAATAATAATAATAATAATAATAATAATAATAATAATCTTCCTGTCCTAAAATGGAATGGGTAAATCCAGAAGGAGTGATAGAAAGGTGTTTCTTTATTCTGTCATCATAGCACTTCTTCATCAGTCAATGTTTTGGTTCAAGAAGTGCATAGGATCCTGCTACAAATCCACATTTCAAATGCTTTTATGGGGGTATCTGTTCATGTCCATTCTATGATCTGCACTGGAAATGAAAATACCTAGCAAAATATGATACCCATTTTCAAATCCAATTTAAATATTTTGATGCGTATTACATTCTTCATGTTTGAGGATACTACTTTGGAGTACAGTGGTACCTTGTATAAAGGAATTAATTCGTTCCAAATGAAATTATGTTAAGCAAATTTTCCTTTATACAAATTCCCATAGGAATGCATTAAAATGGAGTGATCCCATTTTTATGTTGTACGGATTTTCCCCATAGGCAATTCTGTTAAGCAAATTTCCCCTATCTCCGGAATTTTTTATGTTGTACAAATTTTATGTTATACAAGCTGTTTGTTATACAAGGGTCCACTGTATTTATATTTGGACTTTAGCCTGCCTAGCTATGCTCCCATGCTTAGATATAAATGCTACTTGCTCAAACCTAACAGAAGTGAAATGTGGCCAACAGCAACATCAAAATCAGAAATGTAAGCAAAAGAGGGAAGGTGGGGGAGAGAGTTGGATGACAGAATAACAAGACTAATAAAAGAGACAAAAACATTGCTTTCTTTGCTTTTGAGTGGCATTTGTTTCCGGCAATTGATAAATAATGGATAACAAATCTGTTCTCTGAATGCAGATTCTTAATCATGCACAAGGGGGAGATAACATTTGGAAATATCCATGTTTGAGAAAATGCAAAGAAAAGCGCCTTTAAAACCCATAAAACCCATCCATGAAGGCTTGGAGACTGATCATGCTTAGCTATCACAGAATCGTGACTAGAGATGGGCACGACTTAGCGGTATTTTCGTTTTCGTTTTCGTTTTTCGTTTTCGTTACGGAAACGAAACGAAAACGAAAATCGGCACCAACCTGGACCGAAAACGGAAACGAAACGACTAATTTCGAGCCAATTTTCGTTTTTCGTTACTGGAAAAGCACTCAATTGAGCTAAATGGGGAGAAACGAAAAAATTTTCGTTTTCGTTTTCGTTTTTTCGTTTTCGTTACGTAACAAAACGAAAACGAAAAATTTTGAAATTAGCCCACGAAAACGGAAACGAAACGACTCAGACCCTAGCCGAAAACGAAAACGAAAACGAAACTTTTTTTCTGAGTCGTGCCCATCTCTAATCGTGACTATTGGAAATGAATGGAAAAGAGTATGGAGAAGAGGACATAGGTGGTGCTGGCTCTAAATCTGAATTGGTGGTAGCGGGGATTAAATTCCTTGAACATTTTGTTGCAGCCCACACATTGCAACTAGAGATGGGCATGAAATGAACTTTTGGTTTGTTTTGTTATTTGTTATATGTTTTGTTACATAACAAAATGAATAACGAACTGCCCGCTCTAAGAAAAACGAAATGAAACCGTGAGCCCCAGACACACGGGCTGGCAAAACTAAAAAAACCCACCCTGATCCAGCGTGTGGGCCCCGGTATCAGCCTGTGAGAACCGGACCTGACCCATGGGTCACCGAACAGGCCGGCAAAAGGAAAAAAAAACACACCAAAAAACAAAACAAAACAAAAAACACCCAGTCTGGCACATTGAAAGAAAAGAAAAGAAAGAAACAAAGCCAACTGGCCCGTGCTACAGCTGGTAGGCAGGCCACGTGGTTGGCAGTAAAATAAATAAATAAATAAATAAAAATAAAAGTAAAAATAAATAAAATAAAATAATAATAAAAAGGAGCGCTGACCCTGCCCCAGGGGTGGCCAGGTCAGCACTCTAAAATGAAGAAATAATAATAATAAAGAAAGAAATGAGCACTGACTCGGCCTCAGGGGCCATGTGGTTGGCGCTTTAAAAACAAAAATAAAAGAAAGAAAGAAAAGAAAAGGAGCACTGACCCAGCAAACCCTGGGTCCAGCAAACACTGCTCCAAATTCAAGAAAAATAAAAATAAATTCAGCACCGACCTGGGCCCAGGGGCCGCACGTTCGGAGC
Organism: Phrynocephalus versicolor; assembly: GCA_023846285.1. Taxonomy (NCBI): domain Eukaryota; kingdom Metazoa; phylum Chordata; class Lepidosauria; order Squamata; family Agamidae; genus Phrynocephalus; species Phrynocephalus versicolor. Next base: position 60,525,699 of record JAHTLZ010003526.1, read on the forward strand.
TAGGGGAAAAAAGAAAAAACAGGCACTGGCCCCAAGCCAGCACCTCAAAAAGCCCCTGCCACAGGGGCCAGGATTGCTGGCCACCACTGCCGCCGCTGCTGCTCCCACTGCCACCACCCGGTAAGGACCCAAACCGGTTCAGATTGGGTGGGGTTTGTACGATTGTTTTAAAAAAAGATTGTTTTTTAAAAAAGATTGTATGAACCCAAAACCAAACAAACCAAGGGGGGCCCCGAAACAGACGAACCCGAACCATGGGTTTTCTGTTTCATGCCCACCTCTAATTGCAGCCTAGAGGCAGATCCCTTTGGGTTACTCCCAAACCCCACCCTTAAAAATTCCATCAATCCTTAACACTCAAGTCATGGTCCCAGCTCTCCTCTTAGGGTCTAATTTCTATGAGCAAGCAAGCTGATGTTAATTAAAGGGCAAATAGTACTTCAGAGTAGAGATGGCCACGACTCAAAATTTTTTTTTTCATTTTTCGTTTGTCGTTTAGGGGGTCCGTTTCGGTTCGTTTTCATTTTTTGGGGGTTTTTTGCACATTTTTCGTTTTCATTTTCGTTATGAAATGAAATGAAAAAACAAAAACGAAAATGAAAATTTTCCATTTCGTTAGCATTGTTTTCAATGCAATGCGTCCGCCGTAACGAAAACGAAAAACATGGCAAAATTTTTCATTTCGTTTCCGTTGTCGTTTTGCTTCTGAATTTTTTTCGTTTTCGTTTTCGTTGTGAAACGAAACGAAAAAGCAAAAGCAAAAACGAAAATTTCGCTGAGTCGTGCCCATCTCTACTTCAGAGCATATTAAATGTTGCCCAGAATGTGAAGATGAGACCAGTAAATTCCAGAGCAGCAGTGCAAGTCCTTTCCTCCTTTTCTTTCTTTTTTTTAAAAGCCGACTTTCTCCTTTTCTCTCTAGAAGCAAGCAGAATGAGGGGAAGCTCATCATTATTCATCTTTTCAAGGGCAAAGCCATGATCGACAGGGCTTAATGTGTATCTTGGTAGAATTGGATTTGATCCTGAAGGTTGGGCCAGAGGGCTGCTTGGTTAGATTTGTTAGATTTGCTCGCTTGCTCTCTCCCCCACAACCACCACCACACACCAATCTTGCTCTTTCGTATCCCACAAACAAAATTACCTCTCGGAGGCCTGCATCATTCCCCAGCATCCTGAGACGATAGCCTCTTCTTGATTTCAGTCACATCTAAATCTGTTTAAATTGTCGACACGATGATTTGTGGAGAGACGGGGATTAAGCAGGAGGGGGATTAACACAGTTGTCTGTCTTCTTCGAAATAATATACCTGCTGACAGTAAGGGCATTTTTCAATTTACATAACTTAGTTCACAAGCTCGGCGCTGCAGTTGTTATTGGGTTACTTTCAGCTATCAGCGGTACGCTGTCTTGCCCGTTCCAAACCTTAGCATGCCAGCTTTCCGTTTCTGCCCACCTCCAGTGTTACTTTCCTCTTGCCCCACCTTTTTCATTCTAGGTAGAAAATATCACTGCTTATCTGCTTTGTGTGCCTTTAGATGTGTTAGAAATAGTCGGGATTTTTTTTTTAATTTAAAAAATTGGCAATTGTTCTGTTGTAAATTGCTATCTTTTAAAAAAAAATTAAGATCGTTATATTAAACTCAATCTGCTTTTGGATGTTTTTAAAGCAGCATCTAATAAGTTTATCCCTATGCTTCCAACTTCAAGAGAAATAGTTTTCCTGCCATGAGACTTCTAGAATAAAAATATCTTTCTATACTTATACAGTCCCCTTTGGGGCATTTCATTTTCTTTGGGGTAATGACAGGGACGTGAAAATCTCACACACTCACATTTTCCCCTTATCAAAACAGTTATTTTGACATGGTGAGATAGCCTGTTCAGAGTTTTTCAACTGGCCTCCAGTATGAGAGCAAGAGAACAAGTACACATCCCGCCTTGTCTATCATGCAGTACTCTTACAGCATGAAATTGGTGTCTTTTTCCTAAGTGCATGGATATAGTAAGAACAAAAGGGCATGCAGTTGACCAAAAAAGCACAAACAAACCATCCAATGCTGCTGCATACATTTGCTCTTGAAAGAAGGTAACACTTCTATGATTTTCACATTACATATTCTGTGTACTCACAATCAGTGTGTTCCTGAGGAAGAAATTGCCTTCTGAATTATAGGCCCCTTTTGAAAATATCTCTAGGCTTCTTTTGAATGTTTTTTTAAAAATTAATATTATTATGTATCCCCCCTTTACTTTTTCTTTCAGCCATGCAAAATTATACTAGGCTCTTGCCTCATCATTAGTTCTGCGAAATCAGATATTTTAGCAGGTGAATCCGAGACTTCTTTTTCTTGTAGCATCAAAACATTTTGCTACTCATCCAAGTAGGTTCTTCAGTCTGAGAAAAGTTGGTGGGAACCCTCCAATGTATAGTTCACCTTGGTTTCACCCCACAGTGGTCTGATTCAGCTTGTTAGATGGACAGCGCCCCAGGGTGTGTGAAAGTCACACCTATGCAACCCTTCCCAACACCTATTAAGTATGGGTAGTTAGCTGTGCCAGAGGTGTGAAGTCGTCTTCATTTGTCTGAGGATCCATGAATGCACAGCATGATAAGTGGTAGACAAGTTTTTGCCAAGTCCCCCACCTCTGTGGAGAGATAGAGATTTTCATACATGCATAAATGGCTTCTCTGACCCCTCTCTTGAACCATCCATCTTCTTTGTCTTCTCTGTTCTGTCCCACAAGAAAATAAGTCCAATTGCCATGCCTCAACTCCTGGATAACCTCACCTAGATGATTGAGAATCTCCACAGACATTTAGCAGGTGACCTTTGCAGGAGTAAGTTCCATCTGCCAAAATCCCCTCTTCTACTTGAGTATTAAAGATGCAGGGCCCCCTGTCCTCTTCTGCATCTGACCATTTGGCAACAGCTCCATGTGCACACTGAACCCCATCCATAATTCTGATTTAAGATACTTAAGAATAGGCTTCCTTTACAGCATCCCTTTTAACCTGCAATTTTTAAAATCTGTGATCCCCACTAAGATTTCTCAACTGAAAAGCTGCAAGCATCTCCTTTCCTTGCAATCCGGCGTGTTTAACATGTTTGCATGTGCCAGTTCTGCAAAACTAGGTCATTTATTCCATGTGATAAGTAGCACGAATCACTGCAGAAATGAGGCTAGCCTTTTCCCACCAGCAGCCAACATTTCCATGGACCAAGGCATTCCATTTGATATTTTTGCATGCATTTGGCTTAGAAAGCAAAGTCATTCCACTAACTTTGCTATTGTGGGAAGGGGTTAACCTGGCTAATCTATTTTTATATATTCACATCATTTTGGAGCTGCTGGGCACATCAGCTGGGTGAATAAATTTGCTGTTGTTGAGACCCCTCCCCCCTTTTTTGGCTCATCAGTAAACCTTGTACAAAATCAGATAGCACACTAGTAGGATTTCTATTGCTGCGGGAGGGAAGGCTGATTACGAATGTTGAGAAGTCTGCTTTTTCTTTCCCCCCCTCCTCCTCCTCTTCTTTTAACTGATGTGATTATAAAGAACAGGGTTCCTAGGGAAAGCACACTGGAATAGGTACAAAAGTTAGTGTCTACGGCAAACCAATCACTCTGGAGTTTGCTGTCTGTCTGTAGCCAGCAGACACCATTGCTCTCGGATCCTCTCCATTTATTATTACACATTCCTTAATGACCCTTTCCAGTGTGTGCCTGGAAATGGGCCTTCCCCATCAACTGGGGAAATGTCAATTCAGGACTATAGGGGCTGGCGCTAATAAGGTTAATGAAGAGCTGGCCTTGAAAGCAACAGATGGGCCTAGTGGAGTGAGCTCCTTAATGGCGTTCATCATGCCTCGGGTCAACTGCAGTTTATCATCCTTTTTTGCCTCATTTAAAATATTCCAAAGGAATAATAAAGTAAGCTTAAATTTTCCCTACAGGGAAATGAAATTTTATGCAGTGCTGTTTATTGAATGTCAATGTGCTTGGCCATAAACAAGAGCCTTCCGCATGATAATACTCGCACTCTAGACACGCTGTCTATTTGGGTTTACTTGCATCTGCTGAGGCAATGGTATTTCTTGCTTAGAATATTATTATTTTAGAATTAATCTTTCTGTATTTGGAGCCTAAGTGTGGCAGAATGTAGCCTTCTTTCTTTCTTTTTTGCTCCACTGCTGTATCTGGGGTTAAATTCCTGAATTAAGCCCGTGCTAACTTGATCTTCTTCTTCTTCTTCTTCTTCTTCTTCTTCTTCTTCTTCTTCTTC
>JAHTLZ010003526.1:60538605-60564530 GCA_023846285.1 Phrynocephalus versicolor
TTTTTTTTGGGGGGGGGGGGAATTTATTTATAATTTTCAAACAAAGAAGTTATCAATCAAAGAAAAAAAATATTGGAGCGATTCTAATCTTCTCAAACAAAGTTTGCATCTCATCTTAACAATGTATGATCCTTAACTATCTCAATTATTCATAAATTAAACAGGAAACTTAATTGTCTTATAATATTCATCTAAAAATTTGTAGAAATCATGGCATCTTTCTTCGAAGTCTTCATAATATCCTTCTGGTTTCATTAGTGCTGAGATCTTGTCAATTTCTGCGCAGTTTAACACCTTCATAATTAACTGATTTTTGTCCGGAATATTGTCTGTCTTCCATAATTGTGCATATAACATTCTAGCTGCTGTGATAATATGAATTATTACATTTTTTTTGCTGTAACCAATATTTTGTTGTATCATAGATAATAAAAAGATATCTGGTTTTAACTCAAGATTAATTAACATAGTTTGTAAAATAAATTTTTGTACCATACACCAGTGTTTTTTAGCCCTCTTGCACACCCACCACATATGAAAAAAAGATCCCCGTCCTTTGTTACATTTCCAACAAACATCGGATATTTTATACATTTTAGCCAGCTTATCAGGTGTTAAATACCACCTATAAAACATTTTATAAAGATTTTCTTTAAATGTTATTGACTTAGTGATCTTTATATTAACCTTCCATAAATTTTCCCATTCATCTAACTGAATTTCTGCCTCTGTGTGAGATAGAATGTTGGACTGGATGGGCTGTGGCCTGTTCCAGCAAGGCTGTTCTTATGTTCTTATGTTGTAAATCCCTGTCACAACAAAGCTTGAGGAATTGATATGTGCTCCAGTGACAGGGGCCTAAACACAATGGCTTAACTAGATAGTTTTTCAAGCAGTAGCACATTCATTGGTTCTGTGTGGTCTTTATGCATGTTTCCACTTGTGTATCTATGGGCACAGCTGGCAATGACATTGTATTTCCTGCTATAATCTAGAATGAAATATCTGACAATGCAACCCTATTTGTGCTAGTAGAATGACATCTCTGGATGAAGGAGATAATCAATTATGAAACAGATTTTCCCTTTTAAATCCTTTAAGGAGTTATAAGTGACTCTAATGTGCTTTCTAAGTTATGTGGGATAAACAAGAAGCAGGTTATCATTGCCACCCCATTCAAGAGAATTTCCATGGTAGAGTGGAGAGTCCTCATCCATCGCTCTACCCACTATACAACTTTGGCCTCAAGAGGAAAACAATGCCAAAATCCAGTTGCCAGTTCTGAGTAAAGCATTCACGGTAAATCAGTGCTATTTCCAATACATGTTCACCTGCTATTCTACAGTTTATTTAACTTGTATCTTCTTGATCCAGCTGGTCTGGTTTACACTGGAACTCATGTGACTCACTATTACAGCAAAAGCAGCTTATGTTATGACTAATTAATTGATTTGTTTTCTTGTTTGCTTTTATACATTTGAAAATGGGAAAATGAACCTTTCAAAAATGAACGGGGCTGTGTCGCTTTGTGGAAGGTTCTTGGGAATGGATCTGTGCCAACTGGATCTTTTTATATAGACAAGGCTTTCCAATGTTTTTTTTTTTAAAAAAATGTATTAGCTTAACAAGATGAGAAGGGATTTCTCTCCTCTCAGAGTCTCTGAACAAACTAGAAATACGGCTGAAAATCCGTGGGTTTCTCCTGACTGCAAGGCACATACCTTTAATAGAATGAGAGGGAGGGGTTGTTATGCAAACATTTGGTCATGTAAAATTTTTATTAGAGATGGGCACGAAACGAACAATTTTTTGTTTCCGTTTTTGTTTTTTTGTTTCATTACGTAACGAAATGACAAACGAATTTTGTCTCTAAAAATGAAACGAAACGAACAGAAACACCGGAAATGTTGTCGTGCGTTTCATTTCTGTTACGTAAAATCCTAAAAAAAAAAAATCACAAAAAATGAAATAAATGGTAACAAAATGTAACAAAATGAACAAAAACGAAAACAATTTTTTTTGCAAAAATTCACGAAAAACAGAAACGAACCGAAACGGACCCTCCAAACGACAAACGACAAATGACAAACGACAAACGAAATGCCATTTTTTAAATTCGTGCCCATCTCTAATTTTCATTATTGTGAATGCATGTAATCATTTGATTTAAGGCTTTATAAGTCTTTTTAATGTGATTTCCTTTATATTTTGTTGAATTATACAGTAAACATTCCAAGAACTACAGAACACACTTCCAATTTAAATTTCCACAATAATTTAATATTAATGAAGCCTGATAGATGGCAGTGTTGGACTGCTGATGAAAGAAAATGAAATCCTCTTTAAAAATAATAATAATTAAAAAAGAACGCCAATGTTTTATCTTTGCTAGAATTTCAAATTTGTTTATACTCCATTGTTTTCTGCACAAGTGTTGCAAAAGTTTTGTCAGGAATTAATCCAGCAAATTGCCAAAGGTATGAAAATAAACAACAACACTTTTCTTTTTTAAAAAAACATGCACATAGAAGGATTGTGGAGGGGGGGCAGCAAGGAAGCTAAGATACTTAGAACAGGACCTTTGGACTACAAAGATGTGAAAGGATATAGGAAGGTGAGGAGACAACACAAAGGGACACATTCCCTCAGTCTTCCCTGTGGAAAATGTTGAAGGAAATAGACCTGAGCCATGGATTTTAAGAAGGTATCTGAGAACCTGTCAAATCAAGGTGATCACAGATGATGCTTCAGAGCCAGTTGATGAATTGCAGATTAAAATCACGAGGCCTAGATGGAATTCATGCCAGAGTTCTGAAGAGCTTGGACTGAAATTGCTGGATTTTTTTTTTTAGAAAGGTGTCCAACCTATCCTTGAGAGAAGCCTCCAGTACCCAGGTGTAGCCATAATATAATGACTTTTGAATAAGTTATCCAGCAAGCGGATGGTGTGTGTAAAAAACTTCTGATCTGCAAACTCAGGTTCTGTTTCAGGTAAATTTGTGAAAAGCATTATTAATGAGATAAACATATCAACCAGAATTATGTTGGGGGGAAAACTGCATCTGGAAGGGCAGTTGTGCCACTGCTTCGCCTGCTTTTGCAGGAGGTCTGTTGCACATCCAGGATCACAACCAGTGTGTCACCAGTGGTGTAACAAACACTCAGGCAAAGGGGAGGAACTGGTTTTTGCCAACAGAATGGGATGTATGGTAGAAGAATCAGAAGGCATTTTTGCACATGAACACTCTGAGACTGTAAAAAAACAGGTCAACAGAAGGGATCAGCAAGGAGGAGGAGGGTTAAAACAGAAGAAGCAATGAATATATAAGTAGAAACAGGACTTCAAAGTCTATTTGTCACAGCACCAGCTTTTTAAAGCTCCCATACCTTGCAAATTGACTTGCTTTGTTTTCTGATAGGTCTCTGGAAATAGAGACAGTATCTGCTAGCCTGTCTAATTGTTCATACATGACCGTGTTTAAGAACCATACCCCCAGGAGAACCAACATGCTATTGTTTTTTTTCCAATATGAGGCTGGCATCCTGAGTAGTTTGACCCATATACCTGAGCTAAGAGTAATTCACCAAAGGCTTCTGAGTAAAATCATAGAATCACAGAATAATGAAGTTGGAAGGGGCCTATAAGGCCACCGTGTCCAACTCCCTGCTCCATGCAGGAATACAAATGATAGCAACTGGTTGATTGTCTAAATTTCTTTTGAATGTCTCCAGTGTTGGAGCACTCACCACCTTTTGAGTTCATAGATTCCATTGCCATACCGCTCTAACAGATAGGATATTTTTCCTGATATTCAGCCGATAGCTCGGTTCTCTTAACTCGAGCCTATGGTTGAGCATCCTACACTTAGGAACAGATCATGCCCCTCCCTGTATGACAGCCCTTCACATATTTGAAAATTGCTATTATATCACCCCTTAGTCTTATTTTCTCTAGGCTGAAAATGAAAATGAAATAGTCATAGAGTGTTAGAGCAATGGACAGGTAGGAATCCTGTGCGTATATTAAAACATTAACATTCGTAAGGACAAGAGCCTATATTTTTGGTCTTTAGATCTCTCAAGCCTTCGTCTCCACTTTTAAAAGCATCTGTTTGCTAGTTTTTTGAGAAATGTGCACAGATCTACTGTGTGTTTACCCTACCACTAGTCATAGTGCCTCCGTCATATTCTCTCTCTCTCTCTCTCTCTCTCTCTCTCTGTGTGTGTGTGTGTGTGTGTGTGTGTGTATCTACTCCATTAGCTCTGCTGGACTTTATGTTCTTTTCTAGGAAAATCTGGAGTTTGGGCCCATCAGGTAGACCTAGAAATTTAGGGGCATGCATATTACTGCAATTAACCTTCCCTCACCCACAGACTTCCGCAGAGATGCAGGTCTGAACAATCAGACTTTAGTATTCAGCCCATGTTCAGCTTCTTATAGCCGGTTCCAAAACAGAGCACCTTGATGCAAGGTGCACAGGTGAAGGAACACATACGCATGTTAATGACAGGTGAGCACTTTTGTTGAACTAGCTCAGCAACTTATTCATTATACTTCTGATCCCACCCCCATAAGATGTTCAACCTCTTTGCAGATATGAAGATTTAAAATTTCAAGGCTTAGGCTTTCCCATTTATAGTGGCTTTATAGTAGCACTATTGTTTCATGGACATGCCCCTCCCCTTTTTTCTAATGTGTTTGGCTAGTGCCTTATCTCAAAGTCTGCCTTATAGTAACCTGTACTTAGCAGAGCCTTTGAAGGGGTCTTTGCCTCATATCCATTAATATGATTGCAGAGATGTGACAATGAAAATCCCCCTTGCACAGTAGCTGACAAGATGCGGGTACATTCCTAAACAAATGATGCTAAACAAGGAAATGATGCAGCAAGGAAATGAAGCAGCTGTCCTCCTATACATAATGATGCTGTTGAGTAACGTGTACAATTAGAGAGTTGTTTTTATGCACAACTGGGATTGTGTTATACATAAATCTGCATGCCGGTTGTGAATTCTTGATTGATGCAACAAAACTCGAAAGCTAGATGGAGACTTGTTGAACATCTGTTTTGCAATATTAATTCTCTCTCTCCTGTGTCATTCAGTCCCAGCATCCTCCATCTTTTTGGCAAATTATGTCCGTGGCAAAGGCCTCCATAGAAAACGATACTGTCTGTTTCTCTGTGTGTACTGCACAGCTTTATTTCACAAGATTTACTATCTGATTGTCTCCCCTCCCCCATGCTGTAAACAGTGACATCAATCCAGCTGTAGGTAAGCCCCACTCATTCTTATTTATTTCAGTAAGTAAATAAATATGAGTGTAGAATGTTGGATATAGAGTACAGATGTGAACATATTCATTCAAACAAAGCTTCCAAGACCCTGGAGAGTTTCCCATATAATGAATTACAATAGAATAGTGGTTATTTACCACCAGCTCTCCAGTTGCTTTGGATTCTTCTCCCAGAATGTTCTTAGTCCAGCACAATGGTACTTAAAGTCAAACACATCTGGAACACCAAATATTGAGAACCTCTGAAACCTTCATTTATAATTTTATGGCTGATTATGTGCATTATTTGCAATGCTAATTTGTCACTAATGAGTTAGTAGGTATAAAGAGAGAGAGAGAGAGAGGGAAAAAAGGATTAAAGTTCACTTACTTGGAAATCAAACACTACATGGATGCCTACAAGAATTCATCAAAGCAGATCTACCTTGTGATCCACGTGGTAGAAAAAATTATAGCTGCCATGTTGTTTTAACAAGTCTTTCTTCCCGTAAAGAGTCAGAAAATATTTTATTACCTCTAAATCTGTTTCACACTTTTCAAAAATAATAATCATAAATTAAGGTGTTGCTTTCATTGTTTGCAATCATCCCTGAAAAGGACTGTAAACAACTAACTTAATGCCAGGTTTGACCAACTGTTTCACTGACAGTAAATCTCTGTGCACTTAGGCAGTGTTGTTTGACTTGCTTTTGCTTGAAATAGGGTGAGTGAGAAATATCTTGTTGGAGGGCCAAATTGCACATTACAAATGGCTGGTTAAAAGATGCAGAGTTCTGAGATGTGATTCAGGCATAGCTTTGCATCTTAGTAATCACACTTGCAGGAGAAGCCTGGGCTTGCCTTCTGATGCAAGCAATGATGATTTTGTAAACCAAAAGTATGAAAATTTCCTAATTATAGGTCATTTCTAATAAATATCCTGGGCAGCCACTGTTTTGTTAATCTAGTTGAGGGATGACAGCCAATATTTTAATCCAGAAAACACATGACATCATCTGTTCAATTCATCAGGTATGGTCATAAATATACCATATTATTGGCCCCACTGATGGTAAATCTTTAAGAAGGTTCCTGTGAATCATACATTGCTTCAATCTGATAGGCTATCCTTCATGTAAAGTGGGCAAGCATTGTTTGAGAAATCACTTGCATAGCCAAACATGTGAAAAAGAATGAGCCAAAGTGGTGGGGAGAAAGATATGTGAGTTCTCTTATGCACATATAATGTACAAACAGGACACCCATCTCAGAACCTTTAGAGAAAATGTGGCTTGGAATAACATTGCAAATTTATTAATGCTAATAGCACAATTTTTGTGCTATTACTTCATCCACTCATTTCTAACACACTAGACTCATCTCTAAGAGTGAGGCAAACCCATATGAATTCTGCAAGACCAATAACATGGTCGGTCACAGAGCTGGTTCTTTTTCATTTCAAAAGAGTAACACAAGTGAAATGGTAATAGAATCAAAGGTGGAGTCAAATTAAACCAAGAAGATGTGTAGGATTCTACAAGCTGTATTTTCCAGAACAGTCTTGACTAATGAGTAGAGGTGGGCATGAAACAGAAAACCTATGGTTCCGGTTCGTCTGTTTTGAGCCCACCCTTGGTTCGGTTTGGTTCGGGTTTGTACGAATTTTAAAAAAAACTTGTAAGAACCTGAACCGAGCTGAACCGGTTCGGGTCTGACTTACCGGGTCGGGGGCCCGCGCGGGGGGTGATCCTGGTCCCGGAGACAGATGATTTTGAGGCACTGGCTTGGGTCCATCTCTCAGCTGAGAGGTGCTGGCTTGGGGCGAGCGCCTCATTCCCCCCCCTTCAAGTGCTGACGGACGACACTGGTTCTATTTTTTATTTTTTTTTCTTCATTTTAGAGCACTGAACTGGCCACCCCTGGGGCCGGGGTGGCACTCCTTTTAATTTTTTTTTAAAGCAACGACCGCACGGCCCATGAGGCATGGTCGGCAGTGGTTCTATTTTTTAAATTTTTTCTTCATTTTAGAATGGTGACCCGGCCACCCTTGGGGCTGGGTTGGTGCTCCTTTTTTATTTTTTATTTGTTTTAAAAGTCCCCAGCCAGGGGATTTTTGAGGTGCTGGCTTGGGGTCAGTGCCTCTACAGGCCTACCTTCCCCTGCCAAGAGCAGGAGGACTGCAGCGAGGACAAGGTAGGGGGTAACGAAAAACAAAGCGAACAAAATGGAAATTTCCATTTCGTTTTGTTTCATTTTTCTTTGATGGGTTGTTTCATTATTCATTTCGTTAGCTAACCAAACAAATAATGAATAACAAAATGAATTAAAAGTTCATTTTGTGCCCATCTCTACTAATGAGCCTTCTCATTACCCAAATGTCATTTTTACAACCAATTTGGCCAGCACTGTAAAGTGATACGTTTACATCACCAAGTGTGACAGCAAGACAGTGGAGGTGGAAAGGAGAAGGTGGCAGAAGAGAAAAGGAAGTGCTCAGCAAGCAAGAAAGGGGATGGAAATATGAGGGAGAAGTGAGAAGGAAGAGAACAGAGGGGAGAAGAGAACTGTGGAGAAACATAGTGTGAAATCAGCAGCAGTTTCATTTACGAGGCATAAAAGCTCTCCAGAAACCAAGCCAATCTTAACATTGAGCCTAATGGGAAAATCAGATTTGACTTACAACATCTCATCTTACAACTGTCATCAGGGAGCCAATTATGGGGTAATTATGGGGGGTCTGCTGTACATACAAATGTAGTCAATGTAAGGAAAGAATCTTAAGATTTCGGAATCCCAAGGAATCAATTACTCTGATTCTTATCAGAATTTTCTTTTTAAGTGTTATGGATAACACCCAGTGTTTTGTTTTCTGAGGTGTGCTGGGGAAAGAATAAATAGCACAGCTTTCCGTTAACCTTTGTAATTACACTTCAGAATTGGTTTTGCGTCTCTTTTTGGCCAGAACAATAAATCATCAGACTTTGATGTCACTGAAGGGGGGGAGGGGGAGGGGAGAACAAAAACAGAATGAAAGCGCTAGCACAATTATTGACATCATGCAGGTGCTTAAATTATGCACCCAAGCCTCTTTAATTTCTAACAGGATGCTTTTGATTAGCACAGGCTTTGCAGTAATAGCTGTAGATCTGCTCCGACCAATAAATTCAGAAGAGCTGGAAGTGACAATCAGGCATGACACTTCTAACAGGGACCTTGTTTTCAATTTTGGCACTTGTCATTATTTAACTTAATGGCACACGTTATGGCTCAGATGAGAGAGAGAAAGAGACTTTCTTATTGTAACAAGCATATATCTTTTGCTTTCTCATCAATATTCCCTCAGCAATACATTAGTCTTACAGAAGTAAAGTGGCAGATCCATTAAATTACATATACACCATGAAGTCTTTTTGTTATCAAATGTGCGGTTTTTGGGCCACTTAAAGTTTATACTACAGATGTTGAGCCAAATACCCATTTTCTCATTGGGGATGTTTCACCTCATTACAGGGAAAAATCGTGGGGGAAAACAATAAGTAGAAATATTGTCTGTTCTGCTCAGTTATTGTATTTGCTCTGAGGAAAATGAAACTTTGATATATAGAACTTTGTAATGAAAATGGAGAAGGTTTTTGTTCAGAAGGCTATTCTTCATTTTTCCAGCTTTCATTCATGGATGTGCCGTATTTCCACCCACTTCGATGGATAATTTAACTCTGCTTCTCTTTAGACGCAAATAGAATATCATTGATAAGTTCATTAGGACTGGGCATTCAACCAGCCAAGCAAGATTTGAAGAGCTGAAAAGATAAGTGTCTAAAAGTGGTCCCAAATCTTTGAAGGGCTATCTTTCTTGTGTGCTTCTAACTGTGGTTCCCTAAATACGTTTTTTTTTTAAAGTATGTGAAACAATTCCCATCCACCAGCATGTTTCCATGGCCAGGTGGGGGTTTGAATCCAGATCTCCTAAATTCTAATTCAAAACTCAATTTGTTCCTCATGGACTCAATTTGTTCCTCATTAACTTATTTTCTTTTAGGATAACAGGAAACTCTTTAATTATGTTAACTAAACATACTTTTAAAGAGGAAAATCCAATATATAGTGCCACCCCACACTTGAGTTCAGAAGTGAGTGACTACCAAGTAAGTAGTGAGATGATTGTAGCTTTGATATTAGAAAAGGTTCTCAGAAATATGAATGATTCATCAACCCGTTTTCCTATTGAACTTTCAGCGCTGAATGCCATGCCGGTCTACAGGAACTTCTAAAGGAATGAAATCAAACAAATGATTTTCGCTTTGTATTCCTGCTTGGAGGTTTAGTGAATAGCCTACAAACCCTTTTGCATCATTGAGCTGCTATTGAACTAGTAGAATGTGGCCATCAGCCTGCATTTGTTAACAACACTGTAAAGATTTTTTTTAAGAAAAGGTTATTGGCCATCTGTACAATAGTGTTCTTGCCTTCACAGAATATTTGACCCTGATTTGTACCATTTGCTCATAATAATATTTGTGCAAACTCCAACAAAGTTTTAAAAACAATCAAGAAAATGCAAGCTGGGCTAAGAAGAAGACGGCACGGGTAACCATGCAGAGATGCAATTTGTTGTTCATTTTGTTCCTCTGTGTGAGAGTGACATTTTCAAATCTTCTTCTGCGCTGGGCGAAATTACATGAAGTTTTGTGTGTTTTTAGCCAATAATTTTCAATTGTTGTTCCGCACAAAAGAAAAACCTTGCAATTTACTTAACAGCCTCTTATTTTGTACAGGAAATATTTGGTTGTAATGTAACATTTTGTGCTGAAATGAAAGGCTTTTTATTTTGGTTATTCTAATATTGTAGATGATGGGGAATTCTGTTGTTGTTCTCATGTGGGGACAATAAAATTCATGCAGCAGTTCACAATCCTTCTCACAGAAGGGATGTGTCCAGACCTCCCTTTCATTGGGACCAATTAAAATTGAAATCATTGTGTACCCTCGCTGATGAAAGACACAATTTTAATCTGCAGGATCTTCACCCGTCCCACAGAAAGCCACCTATGAAACCCAACAAGGGGGGAAGTGGCAGCATCAGCAAAATGGAAAGCAGAAAATAGGGAGCTCCAGTGACGGGGAACTGACAAAACACTGTGATGCCACAATGTGATGCCACCACTGGGGCATCACAATCCCCTCCCTTCTTGGAATATATGGAGCCTGAAGGAGAAGAATTCATCTAGGAGATCTCACATTATGGTCTGAACTTTTAAGTGAGGTAATCCTAGAGGTATCCAGGTAGGTTTTCTTAAAGGCAGGTTTTCTCAATCTGGTAGAGTTCTGTGTGCAATGATGCCAGATCCAGATTTTTTTTAATTGAAGGCAGCATAGGTCAGATGTACGCTACAGGTGCCTCAAATTGGCACTGACAGATTAAACTGCTCAGGCAGATGAGTCTTTTGCCTGTAGCTACATGATCACGGCATGGTTTTCTTAACAGAATAGGAGCTCATACCGAAAACCTAAATTTGATGAAATAAGAAATTAGAGAGCAAGGTGGGCAGATATGCATCCTTGACTCCAGAATCACCTTACAATCTGCTCTGAGGTTTCCATCTCAGAGCGCAAGAAGAAGAAGAAGAAATTCTGCAAGAGATCTATTTTTTTTAGAACTAAAGTCCTGTCTTAATGAAAATATCACTCAAAGAAAGCATATATGTATTCATGCCCTCTCTCCTGAATTTTCATTTTCTTCCCTCAATAGCAAGGTGCTTGGAAGAAGTAACAGCATTTGCCAGTTAAGGGAGCGTATGTAGGACCCTGAGGGATTGTCATGTCCCCCCCCCCAAATAACGTAACCTTCTGGAAAATATGGAAAGATATGGTCCATATGATTTGCTGACATGCTTGATTTTGTTAGAATCGTGAGAAAATACCTGCAGACTATTTAAAATGGTGCTTACAGAGTTACTTCAAAAAAGAAGACCATCTTTACATTATTTTCCTTGCTTTAAGGTTCACGGCCCTATTGATTTCCCACAGTTACTAAAAGTCTTCCCCCAATGTAGAAAGTGAGAATAGCATAAGCAAGCATTTCTATCTGTCATGTTTGCTTTTTTGTTTTTGTTTTTAAACTGAGCTTATTTTCAGCTCCATTTTAACTTCTCCCACAGTAATCTTTTATTTGGCTTTTTTTTAAATGGGTGAAATCCGCAAGTAAGGTCATACTTAGAGCAGACCCATTGTCTCAGCGGGGTTTTGCTGCGTCAATTGGATTTCAGCCATTGTAAAATTGGGCACAAAGACTGTTAGATGATAGTAAGTTTACCATTATAGTTTCTACCATTTAACCAGAGTGGGGCCTCCTCTAACAAATTCTTTTTAAAAGCATTATTTAATCACACAAGGTTGCAAGGCAGCATAAGATGAAGACAGTGATCTGGCTGGCAGGATTAGCTGTGCAGTACACAGCTGAACAAGCAGCACCCAAACTGGTTTTTGTTTCCAGGTTAAAAACACGCTGCCTGTGGCATTCTGGGAGATGTATTCCATAAAAGAACCTTTCCCAAGCTCTTCTTTACATCTCGTTTAATGGCCTTCACTCTCAGAGCTTTTAATGGAGAACTCCCCCTCGATAGTTACACGCTGGCAAGCTGTCAATGAAAAATCTAGTTCTAGGGGAAATACACACAATGTATTTCCCTTTCGCCTCACCCTCCTTCATTTGCGATCCTTTAACTAGAAGTGTTGGCGTTTCCTTTCCAAGACACCACGAGGCCCCGATCTTAGCATATAGCCTCCCATATGTAGACTACCAAATGTTAGACCACTGTCATGAACCAGTGCCATAACCAGTGTGCTGAGATTTTCCTTTTCCCATAAGGCACACTGAACCACCTACAAGTTATTGCGTGGGTTTGTGATAGACTTCTTAGAGATGTTGTTCAAAGCAAAGCAAAGCAAAGTGTTCTGCTTATATACCACCCCATACTATTTCAAGTAGTTTCTGGGCAGTTTACAGTTTTTAATTACAGTATGCAGGCTACAGTATGCAGTATAATTATTCTAAACGAGACCTTTTATTTGGATATGTTTTTCATTGTCCATGGCCCCTGAGAAGAAAGCAACTGCTTAACAACTTGTCTCCTTTTGCATACTTATTTTCATTTCATAAGTCAGTAGTAATATCTGATAATATTTTGGCATGTAATTTTTCTCTTATCAAGCCTTGGTTCCTGTAAGATTAAAAGTCCTCATATATCACCCCTGTCTTATCTACTAAGTTGTTAACAACTAGGAGAACAAACATGTAATCTTCCCTATGGGTTTTATTCATTGCCAAGCCACAATATGCTTGGATATAAGGTGCCTGTTGCACTTTAAATCCATGGCACATTTTAGAATTTTTGTGAGGCTGAATCCCCAAACCTTAGGAATTTCCCTCACACCTTTTAAAACACTGGCTTGCAAAATAAAACAATTAAAAGATTCTCACCAGTGATTTTCCGGTGGTGGGTGGGTGAGTGGGGAGCCTGCGTTCCATGTTGAACAATCTGATGATAATGGGGGGTGGGGAATCTTATGAAGATATTTAAACTTAAGTGAGTAAAAAGAAATTAAACAACTCAATATCTTTATAGCATAAACATCAATGGGTTTGGCTCATTTGAGAAGATTGGATTTTACCTCTGCAAAATATAATGCCGGAGTGTGTGGAGAATCAAGTCCCAAAGTGCAGCCTGGGACGCTGAGACTTTGTTTTATAAAAAAATTAAAGAGTTGCAGCAGCAGCAGCAACAACAACAAAAACAAAAACAATAGCAACAGCAGCAGCAGCAGCAAAAACAACAACAGCAACAACAACCATGCATGTGCAATGTAGGCTTTGGGGGAGCGGGCCTGTACATCCTATAATTGTACAAATGGCATTTACCTCTTAATCCCTACCCTCAGAGTTGAGAGGTTAACTCATTACAAGTACAATTAACTCAGTAGCTACTCTTGGGGCAATAAGGTTGCAGCTAATACCTCTCAAAAGTAATGCAGCAAGTAGCTACAGAGTTACTTTTTAAGTTGTAACCATTCCTATTTCCTGACACTTGTCACAGTTCACGTTAAGCACTGTTAAAATCTTGAACATTACTTTTCATGTTTTAAAGGCAGTTTTTCAGGCACTCTGGGAATTTTTTCAAGTTCTATACCAAGCTCTTATCAGTCCCAGGTGGCCAAGAAGTGCTATTAAAAAAAACACATTCTCAAGGTGAAATATCAGAGTTCATTGCTAGAAGCAACCATACAGAATTTCCCTGTCTTTTCTGGCTGCACAATTCTTTAAACAATTCGCAGTGTGATCACCAATGCAACAGAGCAATGATGTCTGTTACCTGGCTGCTATAAAGTAATAAATAACATAAGCATTATTTCCTCAAAATATGTTCCATGCTCTGCTCACCCTGTCCCCCCAGGTGACATTAGGGCACTATGGAGAAGGATAGCTAACAGCCCTTGTTCAACTCGGTATCAGCCACTGGAGGGACAAGTATGGATCAGAGGAGAAGCAGGTACTTAACCTCTCACCTGAGACAACTTTGCACATTTCCTTTGATTCTCTTGGATGCCATGGGCCACTGGAGAACTCATAGCTTAGACAACTGATGGAGTCAAAGAAGCTGCACATGCATTTGAGTAGAAGCAGTGTTATTCTATTGTGAAAAGGCAATATTTAATGGTAGAACTGTTAAGCATCAGGAAGAAAAAAGCTGTGCTGGAGACAAATGAGCATAGCTTTCTGCAAAGGGACATCTTGCTCCATAAGTCATTCAGAATTTGCTGGAAGATATTAGGCACCATATATAGGGTGAAAGAAGGACCAGAATGCAGCTCATGCTGGCTAGAATGCTGTTGGCATTCGTATCGGGTAACTTGCTGTAGCTAATTGACAAGGTGTTTTGGTGCATTTTAGTTGTGCCATGGGGTACATGACCAGGCACACATCCTAGATGCTTTCCCATGTCTTGTCAGCTGCAGTTAGCTGCAGCAAGTTATGCAAATCATATATGAACACCAAGGGGATTCCAGCTCTTATGAATGCTTAGATATCTTTAATTGAAGCAAAACCAGTTGGGGAGCCATGTAGCCATCCCAAAAACCAAATACAAGGCTAGACTAGGTGATATATAAATAAATAATACAAGACCATATGAGGTGATACCATTAGGCTACTAGTAAAATAACAAAGAAGCTGCCTAGATGCCCTAAGTACATCTGATCTTGCCTGATTTAGGAAGCTAAGCAGGGTCAGACCTGGTTACTACTTGGATGGGAGACCACCAGGGAATACCAGGTGCTGTAGGTGCCTGGAGTAGGAGCTGGCAAACCACTCCAGTATTCCTGCCAAGAAAACTCCATGGACATGGGGTCACGAAGAGTCGGTCACAACTGTAACAACACAACACAACACACACACACACACACACACACACACAAAATAACAAAAAAGTCTTGCCCTCAAAATATTAGCATCTTTTTGTTATTTTACTAGTAGCCTAAAGGTATCACCTCTTCTGGTCTTGTATTATTTATTTATTTTTATTTTGAATATTTATACCCTACCTTTCTCCTTGGAAAAGGAACCCAAGGTGGCTTACAATAATGAGGGACAATATACAGTCCAGAACATTTAAGCCATATTCAAGTTAAGAACAGGGAATTTGAAGAGGCATCTTAGATATCTTTAAAATTAGGTATCTTTAGAAACATAGCAAAACTTGTGAAAATAGAGATGGGCACGAAGGGCTACACAATGTTTCATGACAAATCAACCAAATCGATTGTTGGCTATGAGGAGATTCTCTCCGCCGCACTTCCTTGACAGACTGGCTGCCTGCCTGAGCAGCTGGGGAAAGGCAGCCCAAGCCCTCTTCTGCCACCAGCGTGGGAGAACCCAACTGGCATGCTGAAGAAAGTGAGTGGGCCTCTCAGCTGAGTGCCATGTAAATTAGTGTCATTTTCTGTAACAAGATGGTGGATCCTTTTTGGGGGGGGGCAAATGGGTAAGTTTAGCCTTGAGAGAAAAAAAAGGCTGAAGGGAAGATATGATAGCACTTTTCACATACTTGAAATCTAGTCCTACAGAGAAGGGACAGGATCTGTTCTTCGTCATCACAGAGTGCAAGACACTTAATAATGGGCTCAGTCTACAGGAAACTAGAATGTAACAAATGACAAACAACCTTTGAGAGCATTATAATTCGCAAAGTAACCAAATATCACAACACTGGCATCTCCACTAGTCCCACAACACATGCTGCTTTTGTTAATTGGTCCAACTGAAGTCCAAAAAGTAACCCAGGTGAAAACCTTCAGGTTGTAAATTGTCAATGATAACCTTACTTAGTTGTTGACAGAATGAATTTTTTTTCCTATATGGGATGGTGCCTCAACAAGACTCGGGCAAGCAATTAAAGAACCACCTAGCTCATTCTGTGGTAAATAACTTCTTCAAGAGTGTATTCCACAAACATAAAAAATTCTGAAATCAGAAATAACAGTAAGACCTTCTTTACATTGCACTCCAAGCTCTCAATCATTAAATATACTGTACCTACAAGCAACTTGATTCACATCTCTGCATTGAGCAAGAGTTTGGACTCAATGACCATATAGGCCCAACTTGGTTATTCTATGATTCTGTAGAGTAGGTAATGAATCATTCCATTAGGAAATAAACTACAGTCTCTCCTTGGGGATGATATTTGTTACTTGAGGCAAAGGACAAGGTGGAGTTTTCACCTTCCCATCCTATGTACAGAAACTACTTGGATTTTTAAGAGTGTTTTTACCCCGCCTTTCTCCTTGGAAAAAGGACCCAAGGTGGCTTACACTAATAAGGATATAGTCAAATACAATTAAGACATGTTTAAGTATTGAGAACAGGGAATTGAGGGACATCTTGCAGCATTAATAGACAACATTACATTAAAGCTACAAGAGAATGCGAGCAGTTTAAAGGAGAGTAAAGTTCCATGTAAAGTTATGAGTGATTGAAACTAACACTGAAAACATAGTGTCAATGTAAACCCATAAAGTTATACACAAAGTCTGTGTGACCCTGTAGATTCAAATAAAAGACACATAATAGGTAGCCCATCATTCAGGGAAAGCTTGCCTGAAGAGAAAGGTCTTTGCTTGTTTCCCAAAGGACAACAGAGAGGAAGCAGTCCTGGCCTCTAGTGGGAGGGAGTTCCAGAGTCTGGGTGCAGCAGCTGAGAAGGCCCTTTCATGGATCCCCACAAGACGTACCTGTGAAGGTGGTGGGATGGAGATACCTTAACACCCGAGCTGGTTCATACTGTGAGATTTGATTTTTGAGGTACCTAGGTCCCAGGCCATACAGTGCTTTGTAGGTTAACATTAGCACCTTGAATTGTGCCCGATAGCTGATTGGCAGCCAGCGGAGCTGTTTTAGTAGGGGTGTAAGGTGATATTGGTACCCTGCCACAGTCAGCAGTCTGGCTGTGGCATTTTGGACCAGCTGAAGTTTCCTGAGGCTTTTCATCGATAGCCCCACATAGAGTACATTACAGTAGTCCAGCCAGGATGTCACTATGTAACTTCCTTACACTTTGGTTATTATATAAAACACACTATTTTAAAAGTATTTTAGAAACATTTTCGTGGTTGATTGATACCAAGCAGGATATTTTACTTTTCAATGTCACACAAAGCTTTATGTGCCTCTTCTCTTCTATGCCCCATAAAGGGGTTTTCCAGAAAGTGAGGCAGCATTGCTTCATTTTACCACTAATTCAGAAGCTCTGTGGACATCCTTTTGTTATCACAGTTGTAATGACATTGCTCCCTGAGGCCCATTATGTAATATGCAACATGAAGCCAATTCTAAAGAGAATTTTAGATCATTGCTAATTCTATTAACTGGATGATTAGAAGAACAAGATCATCTGTAAACAAAAGTTGCCAGTATCACTGTAATGTGCGAAAAACTCTTGTTCGTTTTATGCAATTATTCAGCAAATTATGATCATTCCCCAAGCCTGTTGAAAGTCATCAGGTTGGACTCCTTGTGACAGAATGAATCATCCATTGCTCTCATGCTGCTTGGTTCTTTTTCATTCAGTCAACACAAGGGAACTCTTATCTTTACCTATAAAACTTCAGAATCCCTGCATGTTTGGCATGGATGCATTTCGTATCATAGCAACTTAGGACCTATCAACACTGGCAAATAGTTACAATATATGGAACCAAACTACAAACAAAACCTTATCCACTTCTGTTATGACTTAGAACAATGCATTATTTCCCTCTAAGAGTTGTATGGTATGTTTCTGAACTTTGTCTAGGGCATTCATTCTATTTAGCATGATTCAGAGCCCTACAGCCTTGGGGGCAGGAGGGGAAGAGGCAGCAGCCTTCAGGGTGCTGTGCAGCCACCATGGTGTGGTGAGCCTAGTCTCAGTCTCCTGAACTATCCTTCCCCAACTTTTGCCTGGGCCTTGTGTTGACAGTCTGCTCTGAGCCTGTGTGCCCCTCTGACCTTTGTGCCCTAACTGGCTTCTGGTCTCTGCAGTTCAGCTATCCTTGTTTGCAGTTGCTGCTGCCTACTTACTGCAAGTAAACCTAGCTTTGAAGGGCTTTGTAGCACAGGAGAAGAGCATAACTAATAGCTGATCAGGCTACACGGGGTCATTTGCTGTGGGGATACAGGAGGAGCATGCCAAATGGCATATCCCCCTGCCCCTGTGCATCCGGATTCTTTGTAGCCTGATCCATGCCACAGCCAAAATGGTCAATCTGGACAGTGCTTTATTGAATTTTAGCACTTGACATACTGTAAAAGCCAACCATTAGTACAACACCTACTATTAGGGAAACGTACATAAGGTGGAAAAGATGCATACCAGATGAAGTGGTTCAGAGATGTTGCAGTATTCATTCAAAAGGACACTTGAATGTTGCAGTTTTCTAAGCTACTTCTGTATTGATGCTGTTGCCAAGGGCTTGGGTGCATTTTGCTGTTGGTGCAATCACTTACGCTGTCCCTTATATAACCACGACTAAGAAAAGACTCATTTCGTGAAATTGTGTTTGCAAGGTTCATCAATAGAAATTTAAGTAAACAAATAACCCAATACAACTTTAAAAATGTTGCACTTCCTCAGAGAGCTTGAACCTGAGGAAGCTCAACAGATACTGGCTTAAGGTTTGAGTCGGATGTGCACACATAAAAATGCACAAGTGTTTTCCTGCCACTATATGTCTGAAGAAGTGGATGTGTCCACGAAACGTTACATTAAAATATGAAAGTTAGTCTTTAAGGTGCCACATGTTTTGTGTCTTTTGTTTTGTTTTGTTTTTCTTTGCTTTTTGCCAGCAATTCTTGAAAGGATTAACATGGCTACCCTCTCTGAAACAAGTGGTTTTAGTAGTGCATGTTATATTTACAGATTATTCACCTACAAAACCACAATACCTCACTGCAAATAGGAAAAAACATATTTATATATCCTTCCCTGTGGGTCCCGTTGATCGACAAGATGCCTATGATTTAAAGACAAGATCAAACCCTTCTGGGCAAGCTTTGTTATCATGCAGATACTCTCGGAGTCCCTCTATCTCTGACACACTTGATGATACACATGTGCCTTTCCAAAACTAAGGCCAATGGGTGATATATTCTGTGGAGACAAATAATTTCAGATTTTCCTGATTTTCCTGTAAATCTGAGGGCCAGAATACATTATTTAATCTGAAGGAGTAGACCTCTGCCATTTGGAATTTGGCAGGGGAAAAATTCTGTGGTGACAGAAAACTTTTTCAGCCAAAAATAAAATAAAATTGTGAGTGAGTGTAAACTGTACCACTTTCAATTACTTATGCAAATCCATTCCATCTCTGTTGAAGCTAGGATTTTGGGGCTCAGTACCTCAGATATTTCGTATGCCTTGTATGCCTGACTGAAAAATATACGTGAGCTCAATCAAGCGGGAGGATATGTTTCTTTTTCATCAACACAGTTTTATCTGTGTCATAAATGTATATAGGTTTACTGCCCCTGCCTTCTCATACAGTATTGGTAATGCTAGGTGGAAGGGAATATATATCTTTGAGCATTAACACAATTTTATCCAAAAGATAAATTTCTTCATTTCATATATGTTTATGTTTTACCTTCTACACTCATATTGGAAATGAAGTATTCAACTGGGAGACAGCAATGAAGAGTCATTAATTGCTAAACCTTTAATGATAAAGTATGCGTTAATGGATTCTCATTGGTCAGATGCCTTAAAGGTTGCTGTGAATTTGGTGCTCCATCCGTATATCGAAATACACAAGGGGACAGAGAGAAGTTATTCTAAACCAGGCATGTCCAAACTTCAGCCCTCCTGATGTTTTGGACCACAACTTCCATAATTCCAGGCCTATATTGCCTAATATCCAAGCCTAGACTTCATCCTGGAGGGTCAATGCTATATGGGTTATCATGTAAAGATGTGAGGGACTAAATAGGTGCTCACCATCCACAACATTCCAAGTATAATGTGAACTCAAGAAGTGTCTGATCTCGGCTGCTCTCTCTTTATATAAGCTCACCAAGGTAGCAATGAATCAAGATGGGGAACCCCTGGAAGACTGCTTGTTGTGCCAAATGAGACACCAATTTCTTTGCCAAGAATCGAGAGACAGTGATGTATGAGAAGCTATAAAGGCATAATTACCAGTAGGTAGTCACTCTTATTAATGTCTATACCTCAGGGGGGGAAAAGCGAAGCAATTTAAATCCATGATCAAGTGGAAAGGTGCTTTTAGATGTTTTAAATTCATGGGTGGTGGGGGGCTGTTTTTGTTAAAGATTTGTGTGCCTGAAAACAAAATATTTTGCTGGCTGTTTACTCCTATATATTTTACCCCCTATTAGCGCTGTATAAATTATGCACAGGTAGATAAGTATGGCTCGTGCAATGTGAATTTTAACATTTCAAAAGACTTTTCTCATCATTATGGGGAGCAACAATCACATGTCTGTGCTTCCCGATCCTTGAGAAGGAACCTCTGAAGCTGAAATTTCAACAGGGAGCTTTTAGCTGCTGACACAAGCTACCTTTATGGTGTGTCACCGAAAGAGGTTAAATGTTTTTAATGGATCCCACTGAGGAATAAAATAATTGCCGTGGCACAGGCCTACTTTTCTTCCAGTTCCCTTTGGGTTAACAATTGGATGTTTTATTTCCTTAAAGGAAAAAAAAAGACTTTTGCTTGACAGTTTCCCTTTCCGTGGAATGCACTGATATGAGTAGAACCATCGTCAAAGGGAGAAATATTGGTTTTGAGCCGTCTCTAAGGTTGGCTGGAATTCTTTTACTGAGTGTAGTCAGTCACAGCTAGAATAGGCCTGTTTGAATTGATGGAACGTACAGGGGAGTTGAGTCACTAAATCCCCACCGCTTTGGTGGGCCTACTCTAGTGATGACTGACTACGTTAAGCAACAGAATGTGAACCAACCTTGCCCTTTCAAGCAAGGATCACGTTAGGCAATGGGTCACTTTTTATGCCTCCTCTATCTGAAACTTGCCCTCTTTTCCCAACCCCAGGGGAGTTTTATGCTACGGCACCTCTCCAATGAGTAAAAAGGAATTCCTGTGTTCATTTCTTTGCTGGTTCCATCCCTGGCTGAGATGGCTACTGGCTTATGGTTTCATCCTTTCTCTCTCTCTCCTTCCTCTCGGCAAGGATTGGGTGGATGTGAGGGCCTGGTGGCTGTAAACAGGGGCTCCCTCATCTTTATGCCAAGACCATGAGTGGGGCAGATGCCAGTCTAGTAAGCAGTAAATTCAGTGCTTTTCCCATATGCTTTCGAAGGGGATGGGGAGATGCAAAAAAGGAAGGAGAGCTAAGAGGTGAGGTGGTGTTTTTGCTTCCTAATCCCTGCTCAGCTTGGCAGGTTCCAAGTGGTTCTTACTTCTGAGGCATTCGTGGCTGTAGTTATAAGCAAACGCAACCCAGTGCAAGCCATTGGGTGTGTAGCTCCTTTTCCAGGGGATCAATCGATCCTGACAGGAATGTAACTGTCCGGGGAAACTTTATATAGGAAGGGGCGGGCGGGGACGAGGGCGGCAGACAGCACTCTACCGAGAGCGTTTATACACGACCCCTAAGCTCCGCAGCAAATGGCTGCAAGCTCCGGAGCTTAAAAATGTTTCCCCACCAGCTCCGGAGCTAACAGAAAATTAAGTGCGACACCGCCCACCTAAGCGTGACCCAGCACACCTTTCAAGTACCTGCTTGAAAGAGTGAAAATTTTTGATGCGCAGAGTGCCAGGCTCTCCTCGCTTCTTTTTGTTGTTTTTCTTTTGCCTCCCGCCCCTTTAAGAGGAACCAGGAAGTGAACGGGGCTCGAAGCAATTTCCACCGGCACTCGGAGGTAAGAGTGCATTCTTTTCTCCCTTTTTTCTCCCTTTTTTTCTCCCTCCCCTCATGCAGACAGGACAAGGAAGTGCGGAGGGGGTGGGAACGCAGGGAGAGCGACAAACCCTCAAGATCTCTGGTCCGAATTTAAGGGACCAGCAGATTTTAGGGGTCGTGTAAAAAGGCCCTGAGTTGCCTCTGCTTTGCAAGAGGGCAGGGGAGGGGGGATGTCTGCCTGCTCCTCTGGTTTATTTGCAGACTCGGGGCCTTGAATCTCTGCACCCCTCCCCACTCCAAGACCGCCAGGCTTCCCCCTTGGCTGGGCGCCACTGCCTGGGGAGGGGAAGAGGGAGGTGGTAAGGTCCAGCAGAGATGCTGGCCCAAGAACACTCAGTAAGTTTTATGAGTAATCAGGGATTTGAATTTGACTCTCCCTCTTTGAAGGTCAACATTCTAAAAATCTGCTATAGAAATTGTGTCAGAACTAAACTATATTGGTAAAAAATGAGTGCCACAACTAATGTTGCTTGATTTGCATAAGAAGGGCCCTCTGATTTGGAGAGATGGAATGTAGAAAATTATACAGGCCTCTTTTAACTCTCCACTCTGACCATCCTTATCCAGCATCTTGCTTTTACTTTTTGCCACACCATTGTCCTTCCCTTGATAACCAACAGCTTAAGAAATAGCAGCGTTGAAGCTCCCTCTCAAATGTGTGTGGCTATGGTTATCATTATCATTGCTCTGAGACAAAAGTACACTGAAACAGTGAATGCGTCAAAAAACTGTTGCAAGCTCAGTCATGTGTTTCTATGGAATTAATGTTAGACCACTTTCCTAACTCTTCAGTGCAACTGCAAGTCATGCAGCCGCTACTACTGTTTGTATTTAAATACTCTGAAAGAGCTAATCCTAAAATAAAGAGTTAATATGTGAGAAGCTTGGGCCTGACAGGAAATTGGTACTTAAAAATCTGATAAGTCTGTGCAAAATCTAGTCACATCCTTTATTAACATATGTTGACAAAGGGATTTACTTTGCTGAACAGTTACCATGGTTAACAATCATGCGATTAAAAATAAACCCTAATATGTTGGTTTAGTGGTGAACTGTAGGCAAAGTAATTAAGTGGAATTAAAACATTTGTGTTCCCTGTCAGACTAGCTCTCTTATGAGCTGAAACAAGTATTCCTTTGATGCATTTAGACATTTTGAATTTGTTAACATTTGCTGTTATTCATTTGGGGAGCTTTGCTTCACTTGAATCACATTGATATGTCTAGTATGTCTAGAATGGGATCCATCCATTCTAGCAACAGCTTACTTTACTTTGAGTCAGACTGTTTAAAAATTATATGGAGCTGATTTCTTACTCACTGATGCATTGCTTCATAAATGATCTCCAGAAAAGCTATCAAGTTATACTTAGCCAGGGTGTTATTAATGAGCAGTGATTTGTAGTCGTGACTTCACAATTTTCCTTATCCTGGTGAAAATCACCAGTAGGTTGCTGGCCATTATATATTTGACACTGAACATGAAGAGGCTGCATGTGCTTGGCTTCCAGAGAGCCTTTAGAACAAGACTGGCTTGCCACTTTCCATTAAGCAGAATTCAGGTCGGAGTTGTTTTGGAAATGCCTCCAGGAACTGCTGCTAGAATACTGATAGTACGAGCTCAGGAGTGAGTGAACTAAGTTTTTTTTATCATATCATATGCTTAAAGAGTCTGCCCATTTTTTTAAAAAAAAATCTTATTATTTTGAGAAGAAAAAATGAGTACTGTATGTTAATTTCTTGGTAGCTGCACAAGCACCTTTAAGTGTCTTGCATTGAACTCTAGACAAAGCCACTACAAGGAAGGAAAGCTATAGCTGAAGTTGTGTTTATCGCAACAGCTTCTACCACATCAGCATGCAGTAAATCATTACCATTGTGCAGCTTGCCCAAGGCTAAAAGGCTGGCACAGTGCAAAATCAAACCCCTGAGCTCTGGCTCTCCAGCCAAGTACTCAACTCACCGAGCTATCCAGATGGTCACCATTAGGTTAGTCTATTTTATAGTGATAAAAATAGTTCTTGTGTGTACAGTGTGTTAAGCTATGTTGAGTTCTTCCTTTTGTATACAAAAAATGACAGATACACACGGGCAATTATTACTCAAGTCCTTAATTCACTAAATTGCCTACCATTTAACCTCAGTGATACAATTTAAAGAAATAGTATGCCTTTTGCTCATGAACTTAAAAAGCTACAATTAGTAATCATTCTGGTGTTACAGTCTCTTAAATGTGGAGCTTGTTATTAATTCCTATTCGCAACCCACATCCCACGGGTATCTCCTCCTGTCATTTTCACTACTGCGTGCACATAAATTTGTAGCTAAGGAGAAATGGTGTGAGTAACAGTTGTCACACACAGAACATGGAATCGCTCTTGGGAGGCCTTTCAAAGGCTCTAAAATTCAGCCTGAGGCAAGACCGTTTCCTCCAAGCTTTATATTATTTTTTATTAGAGCAATTCAAGCAGAAGGAAGTACTCTCAATAGCTGAGGAAAAAAAATTAAGCATGAGCATGCAGGCCCTAGGGTAAGTAGCTGTATGTGGCAAGAAGGCAGCCACTCTGCTGACAACACAACACCTGTGCTATACACCTGCTGCCGCCCATACTGCGTAATTACTTTGGGTTGTATTGTTCTTTTGCCCTTTCCCTTGAGAAGGAAAAAGAAAACATCTAATTGTAAGATATACAGAACAGGTCATGCCACAGAGAGTTAGTGGTCTAAACAGTGGACACACCTGCTCCTGGGCCACACCTGAGTGTGCCTTCAGGTTGAAGGGAAGTGTGAATAACAAATAGAGGCCCCTGAATCAGGTTTAGGTTATTTCATCCTGTCAGTTCAAAAAGGCCCTCAGCTTGGACAGACCGTTGTTTAGATGGCCTTCTCTACAACCTGCATTTGGCTTAGTCAGAGTTTTGGTGGAATCCTATGGTAAGAGGCTTACAAGCATTGGCTTGTGGGGAAGATACATTTCCCCTTCTGTTCACATGAGAACAGGGAAAATATGTTCAACCAACTCTCTTTTCCATCGACGTCATTCTGAACAGATTTTAAGGGGCACCCACTGGTATGCTGTTTCCCCTGTTAAAATGTTTCTGTGGTATGATTCAGTCTCAGTGAGTGTGGCTTTGGATTTCCCCGCATCTCTTGGGGGTGGAGGCTGCATTTTAAGAAGGATTGCACAGAGTGGCTTCGATTAGATATTAGTCAGTTCTGCTTTTTCATGCTGCTACGCCTTTATTTTTATTTAGTTCAAACTGCTGAACTGAGGCCTAGGTAGGGCTTTAACCCGTTACCCCCTTTTGCAGTCCCAGAACTCTGACATTGGCAGTGCAAATTGCTGGTGCCATTTAGGATTAAGGAGGCAGAGGGACATAAAGTTTATTATTATCCCAGTTTGACCACACTTGTGTATTTAAGGTAGCCCATCTCCTCCTACACATTCCCATAGACATCTCAACCTTCATGAACAGATTTTCTTGAGGTGGCAGGCCAGGAGGGAAATTCACCCTTCTGCCAGCATATACTCTATTATGCCTCAAACTGTGTGTTTTAGGAATCCCATACATGGGGTTTTCCAAGTATGAAACAGTCTGCAAAAGCAGCAAAATCAAGCTGCTACAATAAAAAGTAATCCTTCTCCCGCAATGTGTAGGGCAGTTTCCAAGTCAGAAATGTTTTGAGCCTTTCTCAGCCATGCAGCTCTAATTCTTTCTGGTTTTGTTGCAGACTTAATTATCATTTCCAAATAGGCAGAGGGAACTGAGTAGCCAAATTGGGTAATGAAAGCAACTGCTTGGAATTTATGAGGCTTGCGACTCAACAAGTACAAATATTTTAGAGATCTCATTTTACAATAAAATATGTAATTGTGACAAGATATTCCTTTGTCTGAATTATGATGTATTATTTTATGTCTCATTGAACCAGAGACCTTCACCCTTAACAATATTCCAGGCCTGAAGTAATTAATATACTGCAATTCATGTCCTGCAGTATTTTATTCTTGAAGTGTTTCTTTACTACACTTTTATTCATTTTCTGTGTTGATCATAGTGAATCAACAGCATGATTGAGTACCTGTAATTTTATTCTTTACAAGTGTATGAGTATTGAACACTTTGGAAGCTGTAGTAGTAGTAGTAGTAGTAGTAGTAGTAGTAGTAGTAGTAGTAGT
>JAHTLZ010003526.1:60564540-60581252 GCA_023846285.1 Phrynocephalus versicolor
GTAGTAGTAGTAGTAGTAGTAGTAGTAGTAGTAGTAGTAGTAGTAGTAGTAGTAGTAGTAGTAGTAGTAGTTCTTCTTCTTCTTCTTCTTCTTCTTCTTCTTCTTCTTCTTCTTCTTCACTGATTCCAGCAAATTCATTTTATGTCAGTACAGTTATGCCCCGCCATTTCGTGTTTCATACACTGTGGTCCCAGTATTATTTATTTATTTATTTATTTATTTATTTATTTATTTATTTATTTATTTATTCATTCATTCATTCTAGTTGACTGTGCCAACTTTTCCAATGGTAACTCTGGGTGGTGTACAACAAATAAATATGATATAAAAATACAAAACCAATAACACAATTAGAAATAAAAACAATTTAGATGGTTCCGGCATGGCAAGACGGCAGCAAACAGCTATATCGCGGGACCACAGTATATGAAACAAAGGGCTCATGGGGCAAGCTACATGGGACTGTTTGAGGCCTCCTGCACTTACTCCAGACCTGGTGCTGCCCCAAATGACCCTCCAACAGGCTTCCCAGGCCTGTTGGAGGCCCCAGAAGTGGTTTCCGGTTAACCTGAAGTGACTTCTGGAATACCAGAAATTTTCCACATGCACATGAAGATACCTGCTAGCCTTGCCTGTGTGATCACACACCCCACCTTTGTTTCCTCTCTACACATTCAGGGCTGTATTTGTAATGGATATCCTTTGTGTATGCAGTTGCATCTGGGTTGGCTTCTAGGCAGTTAAGAACTCTGATCTCGCAGGGCTCTTTTTGTTCAGAAATCATTAAGCTGACTTTGTGAGTGATTCAGATTTTGTGTTAGGAGCCAGAAAACCTGGGACCCAAGCCCCATTTAGCCACGAAACCTGGTGATGACCTTGAGCTACCTTTTTGGGAGAAAAGCAGGATACAAATATACAAATATAATCAATTGTTTTCAAAGGTGGGATCCATCAGGACCATCCCACCTTTTTTCTACACAGTTTATATATGGAAAAAACAAAAGCTGAAAAGTACATTTTCAATCTAGATCCATTTTTGACTCAATTATTAGTCCCAATCAGAGGAGAACCATTGATTCCATGGGACTTGTTAATTCAAATACTTATGCATGTCTCATTGACTGATCTACTTTAGATGGGAAGAATAGTTGGAAGTGGCCATGCTGACACCCAGAAAACTGTCTGAAAACAATGTTATTTTACTTAAAATGTCACTTCTGTCTTTCCATTTAATTTAGTTTAGCTGCTGCTTTTCAAGACTGTAGAACAGGGTCTGAATGTTGGCTGGAATGTGGCATTCAGCAGGAAAGGGTAAATTTTACTGGTCATCATTTTGCTTTGAATGAGCTGGATCAGTAAGTCGTTGGATTACTTGTATTGTTGGCAAGATGGAGCTTTGGAAAGCCACAAATTATAACACTGCAGTTAAAGAAACAAAAGTTGTTCTCCCCCTTACCTTTCCTACTGAGTCAGTTTTGCCAAATTGAATTTAATAGTTGCTTATCTTATTGCAATCCTTTATGCCCATTTCTAGCCGTGTATGGAACTTGGAACTGAACAATGAAAGGCATTTTTGTTCCATTAAAATGTATTTTCCTGATGTGCCAGTGTATTTTCCTCTGCCCTGAACTGCCTCCATCATGTCCTTCCATTAGGGGCTAAGTGATGTTTTCAGACTGTTTAATAAAAACATTAACAACTGAAGTGTGTCATTTGGATTTGTGTCCAACTCTGACCTAGAAACATTATTTCTTTAACATCAGCTATATTCAGTGTCTATAGTAATGCTGTTAAATCCTTTGACTTAACTGGGAAACCTTTGAATATGGTTCAATAAAATTTTCAATGTGGTGTTTAATTGTAGGATTCCTTCCTTCCTTCCTTCCTTCCTTCATGATCAAGCTAGAAGTATACACTCTGCCTCAAACCAATCACAGAAAAAAGACATGCATGGAAAGGCAATTAGGCAGTGAGTTTTTCCTCTTTCATTTGCTCATTCCTGTGATTGGATTGCATGCTGGATTTTGCAACCTGTGAAGAAATATGAAAGAGAACTGGATGGCGGCAGGAGCAAATGTTGACATAATTGTTCCTACACAATTGTATAAGTAAAGAGGATTCTGGCCTTAGTGGTTAGCTCAACTGCAATCTATAGCAATTGTCTTGGATTCCATCTGCTTTTCAAGTTCTTAGGAATGTAACTTTACAACCAAGGTCATTCCCATTGGAGGCAGAATTGAAGCTTCATCCTTGCTCATAACTTCCCCCAAAAAATCCTTTGGTGGGTTGGAGGACCCTTAGGGATAGAGTGGACAGTGGTGCTGAAAGGATGCAAGCAATTGTGAGGAGATGGATTTCCCTAAATATGATCTCGGGAGTGAGCCGTCTGGTTCCTTTAGATTGGATGAAGAAGAAGATAAGGAATTGGAAAAACATGTTAAGAGGTTGCATTTGGTAGAGCTAAAAGAAGAGAACAAGGAGGACTGGGAGTGTGAGGAGCACGAGAGTCCTCGAGACGCTTATTGGGTCGTCGAGGAGACGTTAAGAGGGATTGGGAAGCGCACGGACAGGAGGGAGGGGGAAGAAACGGACAAAGGCGATTGGCCGTTAGAAAGAGACGAGACGCGAGAGAAGAAAGAGTCCCAGAGAGAGGTGGTGGACCACTTTAAGGTTCAGAAGGGTGAGGGAATAGCTTGGGCCTTTTTTGTGCGTCCATTACAATGGCCAGAGTCCTCTAAAAGGTTCCAACAATGGAAAGCCAGGAGAGATGTCAATCCGGTGGCTCAATGGGCCAGACATCCTTGTTGCGGCACACAATGTTGGGGCCGGGGATCACCCACACCCCCTCACCCTTAGGGGGATTAGACCCGCATTATTCGCCTGTTCAAGTTGTTTAGGAAGAGCCTCATGTTGAAGCTGACGTTAATATTGTTACACCGAAACTGTCTCCCATGGTTTAAGAATGTGCCTACAGAGATTCAACCACTGTATGTAATAAAAACCCGTTTGACGTTTTGGTAAGAAATGACTTGCTTCAAGTGTATGATTCGGAACCACCGATAGAGAAAACCGAACCCTCGCAGTGATGGAGGGAAATATATCCTCATTCCCCCTATGACAGCTTCTGCTGGATCCTGGCCTGAACCCTGCCAAGTTTTTGCAAAAGGCATAGGTTAATATGTTCATTAACAGTTGTTCTCTAGAAGCAGATTTCTTCTGATGTTTCATTCTATCGGGACCCACCTACATCAACGAATTCCCCAGCCAGTATGGGGCTGCAAAAAAATGTTATGAATTTTCAAGTTAATTCCAGTCTACTGGCTCAAAATGGGAACCTAATCAAAGATCTGAGGAAGGATCTCATTTTGGTGCCTGGCTGAGGGCTGACAAAACAGAAAGGTTCTGAATAATTATGGTGTAGGCAGGTATGTCTTCAGTTGAGGTTATTTTCTTAAAATGTAAAAAATTGATGGCATCAATTGAGGCATTTGGATAGGCTCCCCCCGAAAATCAAATCAAATCTTTGAATAGGATTGGCATGAATCAGACTTGAAGATGGGAACCGGAATCAATGCACAGAAACTTACAGATCTCCTTAGCCTGGCTTGCAAAGCCCATGAGAAACCATAGCTAATGGAACATCTTTGGCCTGGCAATGCACACGTTGTGGCAGAGCATATTTCTCTTATAAGTATTAGAGATGGGCATGAAACAAAAAAAAATATGGTGTTTTGGTTTTTCGTTTGTCGTTGAGAGGTCTGTTTCAGTTCATTTCCGTTTGTCGTGAATTTTTGGAAAAATTTCGTTTCCGTTTTTCATTTTTTCGTTTGTTGTTTCTACCCGCTTTTTGTGCGATTTTTAAAGCATTTCCATGCACAGGCGTCCCCCAATGCCCCAGACCAGAGGGAAAACACTAAAAAAAATGGATGCTGGCAGAGACACAGTATAGACTAGGTACACAGGGAGGCTGCAAAGGCAGCGGCGGGCGTTGCCCAGGGTGCAAGGTAGCTGCAAAGTGACTGCACTGCGGGGCAAGGGAGGGTACTCACCGAGAGGTACGCAGCATGCATGCACACAGTGAGGCTGCAGGACTGAAGCTAGAGTCACAGAGACAGCAATCCCACCCTAACTCCCACCAGAGACTGCAAGGAGGACGGGGGCTGCCAGAGCTTTTTATGCCCTCTGTGGCTGCCAGACCTGCCCAGTCTGCAACCTGGGCATGCTATTGGTTGAACATGATCTCATCACATGGCTTGCCTCCATTTTGTGGCTGGTGGCGACATCCATTTTAAAGGGAAAAGAAAAATACATCGCGATGGGAGAAGACAAAAACAAATGTTTTAAGGACCCCCAACCCCCTGGTAGGTAATATTTTCAAATAATTATCGCATTATCGCTGCATTTTTACGGATGTCCAGGGTGTTTTAAAACCCAAGAAATCAATCAATATTAGGCATCTGGGAGCCATTTTGGGTCAATGTCCCCTAATTCCCCTTAAAGGGAAAAAATACAACGATCTGAGAAAAGACATAAATGCACCTTTTAAGGATCCCCCCCCGGTAGGTATTATCAGACAATATAAATAATTATCGCTGCTTTTTTACAGATGTCCAGGGCGTTTTTTAACATTGAAAACAGCTCATTTCATTGCGTGTCGCCATTAATGGAAACAAAATGTAATGACCACAATTTTTGTGGTTCTGTTTGTTTCATTGCATTTTCATCACAATTTTCATTTGTCGCTTCGTTACGTAATGGAACGACTAACGAATAACGGAAACAAAAAAATGTTTGTTCTGTGCCCATCTCTAATAAGTATGCAACAAACCACAGAGCCTTCTGTACAAATGACTCATAATGTCCATCTGCAACAGCATTTCTTGAAAGAACATCTTCTTGAATGCGTCTGCTGACAATTCCGCTGAGGCCTGTGCATGTGTAAGGTCAGATGGAATTCTTTAGCTGAAAGGAGAAACAACAACCATAAAATGATGGCCATATGTCATTGCATTTGTATAGCAGCATATCGGTTTGGCTCTTAAACATGGAAGATAAATGTATAGTTAATGCCTGAAAGAGCAGAGAATAAGCTAAACATCCATTGCACGTTAACGTACCTGTGTGGTTCAGTAGTCAGCTAAAATTTACATTGTTATGTTTCACTCTTGGAATAAATCTGATTCCTTTCAGGAAGGTCTGATTTGTCTGAGTAAATGTTACACGGCATTAATACTGCGCAGAGAAATGTAGACATGGGGGAACCATTTTTCAGCTCTAAAAATAACCCAAAGGCCACTATGATCTCAAGTTGTAAAAGCAAAATAAATCTAAAAGCTCTGAACTCTAATGGCATAGGAATACATACTGCAGCTCCTTCTTGAATTGACATTTATTTACCAGATTTTGTTGGATGACATATAGCCCCCCTGATTAAACAAAGAAAATGAGAATTTTGTCTGTATTTTTTTTACCTGTCACAATGATCTTGCCTTCTGGATTATTTTAAAGCTGTGCAGGAAGTGGAATATGAAATAAAATTTTATTTTGCAGAATTTGACCAACCTTTATTTTGGGTTGCATTATTAGTTCTGAAGTTCTTAAATATTTTAGTTTTTCAGGTTTTCTTTTATTTTCTTTCTTTTCTTCTTTTTGGTTGTTTTCTCATTTAAATGGGACAGTCAACAGTCTTTGTCCAGCTCAGTACTAAAGGGATTTATTTAGAAATCTCTCCCATAGGTTTTAACAGAACATGCTTCCAAGTCTGCGTGTTTAGGACTAATGCCAAATATGTTTGGGAACACAGCCAAGGTATCCAGGAGTTCCATAGTTAGCACTCTGTCACTGTTGGTTAGCTGACTGTGACAGAAGTAATCTGCCCTTTCGGTGCCACAGATCCAGTTTTTAAGATGGACTCCATATCACCAGCATGTACCAGTGCTAGACAACGTGTACGTAGTTTGTGGGTTGGGTAGGCCTCCAGGGCCCAAATGTAGCCCCAGAAACCCACCAATTTAAAATCTCATCATAAAAATATAGACAAACAAATTTCTTTGTTCCCCCGTGGTACATATGGGGCAATTTGGACATGTTTTGAGTATTTTGTGTTTTAATCACAATTGGCCAGTAGAGGGTACAGGATGGCTTCTCCAGTTTCTTGAAATAAGGGGGACTTTCATTTCTGCAAGACAATGCATTGGAGGTGGGGGGAGTGATAGAAGTAGAAGCAGCTCCCCGAGGTGCAGGGGTGGATATCTGAAAGTGGGCTGCTCCTGTACACCATGCTGACTCCAAGTCTTCTGTTTCTTCCATTGGTACAATCCAAGAACATGGACTGGTGCAGTGAACTTGGCTAGCAGCTGAGCTGCCAAGTGACTGGATCTTTTTCGTATGCCAGATCCAACTCCATGGGTTGCAGCCAATTAAAATGGTGTCTGCTTGCCACCCACTTTGGCCTCATTGCTCCCTTGCCTACAAAAATCATGCCATCTATAATGGAGGCATGTGGGATAATGAGGCTCTGTGTGAAGTTTGAGCCCCAAAGTCCTTTCTTTTCTTTTCTTATCACTGATGCTTACTGTTTTATCTCCTCACTCTCATCATCCACCACTCTCACAGACAATAAAAGACAAGCAGTCCTCTTTTTGAAGACACAACTCAAAGAACATTGGCTAGGTAGCAGTGGACTTTGGTGAGCTGTTGGAGATTCAAGCTGGTTTCACATTTACTCTTACCCTGCTCTTTTTTAAATGAAAGGCGATGTTGAAAATGGTCTACACAAACTCCAAAGACTTTTCACCCATAAGCAAAATACCTGTGTGACTTCTCCCTGCTTGGAGATGGCGTTAATGTCTGGCTCAGGGAGTTCCTCAGCCAAAATGTCTAAGTATTTCTCCCTGCAGTCTGCTTTACCAGTTTCTTCCCACTGGTACCCATTAAAAAAGAGTAAAGTAGGTGGTGCAAAGTGTAACTGATACACCTTCCTTCTCATTTCATTTGCTTGCTGGTGTTCTCCCCATGGCCAGAGCAATGACAACAGTAAGAACAACGAGGGTAGCAAGTCCTTATAGTTACCAGTGGGTCTCACCAAATACTGATGGTTTTGCTTAGAGAAGTGGGGCACGTGTAACAATATATATTCAGAAGGCTTCATACGTCTGAAAGGTTTTTTTTTTTTTTTTTGCAATGAAAAGGCTACAAATGGACCATCAGCCATTTTAAGTTGGGAATCGGGGAACTGCACACGTTGGGGTAGGGGTGGGGAAGGGAAAACTCTGGTGCTGAAGTCAGATTAGCATGAAAGCAGTGGTGGTTGGTGACTTCAGTTCCAGAAGTGCTTTGAATCTAGTCTGGGTTTTAGTCTGCTGTGATTCCTGGGAGTTATCCAAGGTGCTGAACCTATTCAGGAGATCAGGTTCAGCACCTCAGGCAGCTGTTGCAATGTGTACACTAAAATCTGGAAAGGGACTCAAAGCAGCTCTGAAACAGGAGTCATCCATCATATGACTGCCCTGTTGCAATATCAAATTCTCATCCTGGGTTATAAAGAGATTGTTTGCCTCGATGCAAACTGAAATAATTAGGCAGCACCGGAGAGCTTAGCAAGATAGTTGTGTCCTGTAAATTTACAGTTAAGTGGATGAATTTCATTAGCTTCCACTAAATGGCTAGTCCTAATTAATCAATTCCATAATGAGTGCTTCTGGGTGAACATTTGCTGGAGCAAAAGATGGTGGCGCAGCAGACCCCAGTGTCTCCTTTTGGTACAACACTAGACTGTAAACCTACCAAGCTGTCAAGTTGGGTGTGCTGTAGGTCTGTATTGTTATATCCGTCTTTTCCCCAGGAAGAAAGGAAGAAGCAGCCAAGTTTGCTGCAGTAATATTTCAGCAAGGACTAGTAGCTATCATTTAATGGGAAAGCACCATCTGTGTGTAGGCTAATTTATATTAGAGAGACTGCTGCAAGTTTAACTATGGCATTGAGAAAAGCAGTGTTTTAATGAAATATGGAGGAAATGGCTAGAATAAAGGAGCGCTGAGATTGGAGCTTAATGACCTCATTTTTACATTCTTTTTTTTTACATGAGGGAGGGGGGCTGTGTTTTCTTCCAGTAGAAATAGTAAATGAAGAGTCAGGGGTTGTTAGAACATCACATTAAAACTGCATTATTTTATGGGTATACTGTACATTATTCTGTGGGCAGAAATGTGTCATGCCATCCCCACTCCACCCCACCCCCTGCATTTGACACAAAGCATGGCTTTTATGAATAAAGGAACACACTGAAGGATGATTGTTTGTTTAAAGCACCTGACACAACTGACTGTTGTTGTTGTTGTTGTTGTTTTATTGTTGGTGTTGCTGTGTTTAATAGTCAGTGTGCTCCATCTGCATTTTATTAACATTGCCTGCAACAACCTGATATGGTAGATATGTGGGATAATCACAATGTCAGAGACATGGATCTAAGACTCAGAGGCCCATCTAAGGTTGCTTAGAGCAGTAGTTCTCAACCTTCCTAATACCGTCACCCTTTAGTACAGTTCCTCATGTTGTGGTGACCCCTTGCCCTGCTTGGAAGAGGCCACAAGCCCCCTTTGGCAAGTCCCTGTCACAGGTGCTATAGAGAACTTCCCTCTACAGGCACCTTCAGTCAGTCGTAGCATCTGGTGCCATTGACTGACATCTTCTCCAACCTATCAAGCTGTAACTCACTCTTTTCACCCTTCCTCCCCCTCCTCCTCCAGACCCAAACCGTTTGTGCCTTTTTCTTCACTGGCTCATAGCAACCCCTGTGAAATGGTCATTCGACCCCCAAAGGGGTCCTGACCCATAGGTTGGGAACCGGAGGCTTAGAGTACCAACTCGTTTCTGATGGCATTCCTTGTGGTGAAAAGGATTTCTGTGTACACCTGTGTACATGTATGAAGTTTTTAATTGCATGCAGCTAACAGAAACATGCTTCTTAGGTGGAGGCATATGGGTTTAAAGAAAGGTGGTTGTGCTGGACTACTGTGAGAGGAATGGAAGCCAAGTCTTTTCCTCCAGAAGACCAAAGAAAGGAAGGAATGGAACTGGACTTTTGTTGTGGGGGAGGGTGTGCTCTGAATTCCATTTGAAAATATGAAATCCAGTTCTTCGAGGTTTTCGGTGGTGTTGAGTTGTTGTGATTTGTTGGGAAAGTTTGGGTGGAAATAAATAGGATTATGGGGTCCAAGGGCTGAAAAAAAAACAGATGTGGGGATTGTTTTTATTATTTACCTGATTTTATTTGTTTGAGTTTTGTTTGTTTTGGGGCATATTGTTTATTCAGTGATGTGTTGTACACCACCCAGAATTCCCTGTAGGAAAGCCGGGTGGTCAATAAGTATAAATATAAATAAATAAATAAAATATCAAGCCCATGGATGGCTTTTGCTCACCCTGCTGTATACAAATGTGTCTGCAAATAAAGCAAGAAAGATAACGCATAAAGTTAAAACCACATACAACCAACAGACATCATATTTCCCATATAACATATAGGGCAATCTTGGAATGGGATGGGAATGGAGGTGTTTTAATTCACTTGGTTGTTTACTGACCTGTCAACTGTTCCTGCATTTGTATTGTTTCCATGACAGTGTGGTCTTTTCCTAATTTTTCCACAGTCTCTCTTGTTTCTTTCATCCTACATGGACATAATAGATATCGCCAATGGCCGCAATGGGGATTTTTTAAAAAAATATCACAAGGGACAGGGAAATGTAAGACCCTTGTCCTTGTAAACACAAGCTCTGAGACCGAAGGAAGTGGTAGCCTCATTGCTCCCTCAGCTGCAGATTTGCACTAAGTTCAGCAATGAAATTTCCCAATATTATATAGGATTTCTGTCATCTTTGTTTATCACATCTAATTTTTCCCCATTGCAAAGATTAGATGGTTTTCTATATGCCAGTTTTAGGGCTTACAAATCAAGGTCTGGAACATGAACTATGAGGAAAAAAGAAAACACATCCTGATTTGTTAAAGAAGATCATAAAACAAAATTATAGGGCCTTCAAAATTATTTGGTCCATGGCAGTAGGGGCATCATTCATAGCAGCTGTATGGATTTTCTTACACACAGAATGGGAAAAAAATTATAAGCGTTAGCCACATCCCTTAAGAGGTTATGGGCTAGGACCCCAGAGACATTCATTTTGTTGGATGTTATTGGTATGATATTATGATGTATAAAGTTTATCTCTAAAGGGAAGCAAATGAATCTTACAAGGTATGAAAAATAAACACAGTGTCTAAAGCAGCAACTGTTGATAGCAATGCTGGGCTGGAACTCTTTTACTGATAGTTGTTAGGTCGTTCGTATTTCTTGTCCACTTTTTGTTTTCACCCTCCTTCCAAGGAGATCACCAATGTGAGTTTCTCCATGTTGTCTTTAAAACAATTGTGCAAGGTAGACTTGGGAGAGAAAAATAATGTGGGAAATCTAAAATGAAGTAGCAAATTTAATGGCTATGCAGAGCCCAGAACTTGGATGCTGCTAGTTTTTGTCCTTTAGTCTGTCCACTATGGTACATCTTGTTCTGTGTGAAAATTTACTTTGAATTTCAAGGGACTTTGAATGATTGCTCCCTGAAGCTGACTGGTGGAAGACCTAGGTTCAAATCCTTGTTTAGCCAATAAGCTCATGAGGTGGGTATGATTTCAGGCAAATTTGATCTCTGTCAGTTTAACCTCCTCCATGGGGTAGCTGTGGAGATAAACACGATAGAAGCAGGATGGGTTCCTTTTGGTGAAAGACCCCAAAGTTACAATTTTTAGACTGCCTCTGGCAAGCAGAAATGAACATTTAAAATTATTATTAATAAAACTCCAGGGGAAGGAATAGAAGTTCTTCTACAAAATAGCCACTATGCATCCACACAGGTGCACATTAATTCCCCACTGAAATCAAAGTGTCTTAAGTGCCTATAGCTCCCTGTCAGATGTAGATTGTATGAATCTGAATACACCAGAAGGAAAGACATGGCATAATAATGAAGGGCACAATCCTCCCAACCCAGTTAAGCAGATAACATCCATAGCAGTGATGGAGGGCTCAATAGAGGTGTCTTCTTTCCTTCTGGGGTTGCGGTTTGGTCTGCAGGCCTAATCTAGCCTGTGGATAGGTAAGGTTCCAACATATGCTGCTACCCTCAAGATTGGGAAGGCAAATCGAATATGGGGGCATTTATATATTATTCCCAACCACTGATTCTGTCCCATCCCATTGACAGTCCCAGCTGGAAGACAGATGTCATCCAAATGACCCCATGGCTTTCCTTGGCCTCCATTTTCTTTTTACCTTGATCTTTGCCCTGTTCTTATCACCATATCTCCAGCATGTAGTTGCACTTGCAAATTCAGCTGGTCAAGGTCCCTCTGTGAGACACACACATGCTCTTTCCTTCCGGAGCAGGCATGTACACACATCCACACACTCCAGACTGTGACTTAACTTCCTGGTGGAAGGAGAGGTAGGAATCAAAGGCGAG
This sequence comes from Phrynocephalus versicolor, assembly GCA_023846285.1. Taxonomy (NCBI): domain Eukaryota; kingdom Metazoa; phylum Chordata; class Lepidosauria; order Squamata; family Agamidae; genus Phrynocephalus; species Phrynocephalus versicolor. Next base: position 60,576,057 of record JAHTLZ010003526.1, read on the forward strand.
GGAAGGTGGTAGAGAAGGTTTAGGAAGTTCATGGCTCTGTATACTGAAGGAAATATGGTGCCATCCCTTCCCAATTAAAAATAGCCTTGGCATTAATCTATGTCACTGCTTGTTCAAGGCCACTCAAGTCAACTGCCATCACTACATCTTGTGGCACTGAATTCCACAGTTCTGCTGTGCAGGAGGCAAACCATTTGGCCTGGTCCCATCTCCACGAATCCTGGAATTCCAAAATCACCATGATGCAAATGCTACGGAGCAGCATTAAGAGACCTTTTGAATTAATTCAAAAGATGAAGGATGACTATTACCTTGTCATTACATTCAGTTTGGAATTTATTTTCTTAGACTGACCCCCCCCACACACACACACTGAAACTGTGTAGGGATGGGTACTTGGAATGGTCAGTAGGTTCTTTCACATTTTGTTTAGTAAAGTGTTCTGCTTATATACTGCCCCATACCACTTCAAGTAGTCTCTGGGTGGTTTACAGTTTAATTACAGTATGCAGGCTACACATTCCCCCCCCCCCCGGCAAGCTGGGTACTCATTTTACAGACCTCGGAAGGATGGAAGGGTGAATCAACCATGAGCCTGCTACCTGGGATTGGATCCCAGGTCGTGGGCAACTGGGCACAGTTTTACCTGCAGTACAGGCATTTAACCACTGTGCCACGAGGCTCCCTATAGTACCTGCGTATATTAAAGAGGTTTATACAGTAAATGCTTTACAGTTCCATTAAATGACCTATACATTAGAAAGTTTATACTGCCATTAAGCATGCCATGCACAAATCCGTTGGAAACCTGCTGAAGGAGAAAGATCAGCAAGGCCTCCTCTCTGGCCATCAGACTGTTCAATCTCTGCATCAAATGCAACATGTGGTTACCAGCTCATAGTTAAATCCCTATTATTCTGGACGTGTTCAGTGGGGTGACAGTCTTTTAATCAACAAAAGCTGACACCATTGAATGTCAGCAAGATAATTCTCTTCAATCTTTTCTCTGTAGTTCTCCCTGTTTTTTAAAAAAAGAAACAATATGCTAATTAACATCACTCGGGAATAAAAACTAAAGCAATCACTTATGAATTTACCCATAGCTGACAGCTTTATTAATCTCTGTAGCTGCTGTCATTTGATAAAGAATAACATATAATAAAACCTCTGCAAATTACCTAATTAGACATTCTGTAACTACTGCTTTGCCACCCCAACAGCAAGTAATCAGGTAAAAGAGGGAAAAGAGCACCATTATTTTTGTATGTCTTGATATATAGGTGGTGGGGAAAGGGGAGCTATTGATAGTCATCCTTAATTAAGATTATCTGCCATCACAGCAAGAGAGAAATAAAGTGTTCTGCTTATATACTGCCCTATACAACTTCAAGTAGTCTCTGGGCTGTAATTAAAATAATTTAATTACAGTATGCACGCGACACCTTGACCCTCCCCCCAAGTGATCTGGGTACTCATTTTACTGACCTCGGAAGGATGGAAGGCTGAGTCATCCATGAGCCAGCTACCTGGGACTAAACCCCAGGTTGTGAACACTGTTTTAGCTGCAGTACAGGCATTTAACCACTGCACCAGATTAAATAATCTCAGCTGGCCTCATTGAAGTTTCATTTTGGGACTACAATTCCATAATGTCTAGGTTTGTATGACTGTGCTGAATAGGCAACATTAGGAGTACTACCACCACCCCTAATGACTTTACTAGCTTCAGATTTTCTGGAAGAAATCCTCTTGCAAATGGCATTCCGTTTTGGAGACAAATTGCCCTGTATTAAGAAGTCACCACAGACTTTCTCAGTTGCACGTGAAGACTCACAAAACAATATGCAACAGGGATTGTCTAAGATGATTTCTGACCTTGAGAAAATGCAGGTTATGTCATCTGTGTTATTGTGGCCTGTTGAGCCAAGAGGAATCAAAATCAATACAAACAATGTATTGTTCTCTAACATGGCCAGACCTGGGATCCTCTGCGCCAAACTAGAAAAGATACTGAGCCCCCTCCCCTTCTATTGTTGAGATTTCACTGAAAAATTTGCTACTAATTTAATATGTGGACATGTTCTTGTTTTTACTGCTTATCTACTTTTTTCTGTTTCTTATTTAATCAATCACTTGGTTATTTTTACTCTCATTTTAGTTTCATTTTAGTTTATTGTTGATTTATGTAGTTATATTTTGTTTATATTGTTGTATTTTGGTTATTTAAATGTGTTACTTTGTTATGTTGCTATTCTGTGTTGTAAACCGCCCAGAGTAGCCATAGGGCTAGATGGGCGGTATAAAAGTCGAATAATAAATAAATAAATAAATAAATAAATAAATGTGGCCTCTGTCTTGAACCACTACCATAAAGTAACCTAGATAAAGGCAGCTTAGACAGGACACAGAATAAATTGTGTGATGTAGTCCGGCCATTGTTTAGTGCCTCATTTTACGGTGAGGTACAAGATAAGCTCTCCCTTGTCCCAATATTTGGCTGTTTTAATGTACAGCTGGCCATGCCTGGCATGACCAATGTATTATTATGAGTACATGCTTGATTGTGGTCACAGACCACCAAAATCAATACAAACAATGTATTGTTCTCTAACATGGCCAGACCTGGGATCCTCTGCGCCAAACTAGAAAAGATACTGAGCCCCCTCCCCTTCTATTGATACCTGTTGGAAATTACTCTGCTTGTGGCTGCTTTCGGCTATGAAAAACACAAAACACTGCTTGTGATCTATTCATAGGTCTCCTGTCATCTTAGCCAGGTTTGCTTACAGTCTGCAGATGAGGGTTGACTCACTGCTTCCTCGTGGAAAAAAGCAAAGCAAAAACAATATGCCTGTACATGGGAGGATGCTGCAGAGTGAAACAAGGCCTATAACCCCACTCCATGGCATTTGTTTCTTAGGAAAAGCATTTATTTTTAGCATGGAGAAAACTTCCACTAGGTGGGCTGCTTATTATGTTCTCAAGAGGTATCAGCTCATCATTTCTGGGAGTATTATGGCTGCATATCAGCAGCAGTACAGTGTTTATTTTATTACACGTTCTATGCTAATAAGGGTTATGGGAACAATGCATAATGTGTATAATATAAAATCAGAGCTTTAGAAATTATTTTTGGACTGCAACTCCCATGATCCTCAGCCAGCTAAATTACTGGCGATTTTGAGAACTGTGTACCCAGAAAGTGTGCCCCTTTGTGTCTAGCCACAGTGAACATTGTGACAATAATATAACACATCCATGCATGTTTAGTGTCAAAGGAAATCTTACATGAGGTTCTTTTGTTTTCTCCATCCAAGTTGTTTTGGAGTATTCTGCATTTGTGAACTTACCCTGCTCTGGAAATCCGTTAATACAATCTTTTCATGTTCATTTTCCAATGTACATTTCTTGCATTTATTTCTCCTGAGACAAATGTATTTGTCTACATCCATTTTTCAGACATTCATATTCCTCCCATAGGAATTTCTCAAGTGAATGAATTCTTGGGTGCACAGTGTTTTGTTCTGTGAATTGCATCCCAAAGTCACTCCCAAGCCTCACATTGTGCTTGGGCTCATATTCTGTTGCATAAAAATTGGTTAAATATGCATTACAACATGTGTCCAATAAATTTCTCATCCACACCCACCCATGAGACTCCAGAGAAGTGGAATTATAAAGCTTTGCACAGTTGGAGCTCCTGATTCATGAGTAACTTGCATCCCTTCAGGAGCAGGAAGAATAGGGAATGTGCGTGAGAAATTTGCTCTGTCAAGTTCTTTTAAAAGGGTTTACCCAATGTGCCCCTCCCAGGTCAGAGACTGGAGCCAAAAATCGTTTTGCAGTTCAAAAACCCCCTATCTTCAGGCTTCTGACTGTTCCATGAAATACAAAACAAAAACCATATTTTTCAGACACACTAGTGGACACAACAATGCTCAGAAAGCACGGTACACATTTCTGAGATGTGCATAACCATTCTTTAGTCACAGAGGTATGTGTCCATTAATTAAAAATATGCTCAGAATTACCCCTCTCTTTGAAATAATTGAATTAGCTCAGGAAGAGACCCATAGAAGTGGGGAAAAGAAGAAGTCAGTGGGACAGAGTAGATAGATATGCTTATCTGTAGGCAGGAGTGCCTACGACTTTCCTGTTCAAGATGCCTGAGCAGCTTTGCAGCCCCAGGTTGTTATCAAGGCTACTGTGAAGAGTTCTAAACCAATGAATCAATGAATGAATAGTCATCAAGTCAATTTTAATTTAACTTTCCCGGACATTTTAAGGCATAGAGTACTCAGAGGTGGCTTAACATTCCTTTCTTCTGGGGTTGGTCAGGGACTGTACAGCTTCTCCAAGACTGGCTCTTCTCCTGGCAAGCATGATGGGGAGTAGAATGCTCAACCTCCTGTCATCTGGGTTCACAGCCAACTCACTGAGCTATTCATCCACTTGACAAGACAGAAGGAAATGTTAAAGGAACAGCCATGTTGGAGGAGATGTGGGAAAAAGCAATCATTTCTACTCACAGGAAAGGAATTGAACATACTCTCTTCAATTCTTTTGTCTACAGCCGTCAGCCCTAATTTAAACAGCCTGACTTTGTGTCTGCCTCTCAAGGAGTCATTAATGAACATATTAGCTCCTTGGATTAAGTGTTGCTACTCATTCTAATCTTAAATCTCACTAGAGCAAACTACATTAGAATAAATCAAATTGTCTTTTCTTAAGAGACAACGTGGCTAGATTTTATGTGACACTGTATGACATCACATTTGCAGCCCACAAGGGCATTAGGAAGGAATCATTTGTATTATTTAGTGTGACTTTTATTTTATTGTATTTTTAAGCTTGCTCATTGGGTTATGTATTCCTGGGTTTCCCCTCAATTTCTTACAAATCCTAGACTAACAAAATTTGAACTGAAAGCTGCCTTGTCTGGCTGACTTTATTTTAAATGCTAAACCTTTTTTGTTTACAGTTCACTTTGGAACGAGGGAAAGAATCAGGATGTTGCACTTCAGCTGTTTTCATCTTCAGGTTGTTTCGCATACTGCAAGACCAATAGAACACCAACTGCATAAGAAATTATTGATCCAATATGTGGTGGAGGTATGTACAAGAGTTTTTGGGGGAAGTTATGGTAGTGTTTTTTTGTTTCTATCTATCTATCTATCTATCTATCTATCTATCTAT
>JAHTLZ010003526.1:60585593-60619516 GCA_023846285.1 Phrynocephalus versicolor
TTTTCTGGCCCCCATTACCTGGAAGGCCTGGGGAACTGAGAAAGAACATATGGAGCATTGCCTCTAAGTATAAGCAGAGTGCTCTCTGTTAATTAGGTTCTGCTTTTAGAATCTAATGGTATACTGGACACAAGGCCTGTGGTCATGCAGATATGTGTCTTATAGATGGGATTACTGACTGGTGGAATGGCATCAAAGAAATCTGCACTGCCCTACAGATATGTGTCTTATAGATGGGATTACTGACTGGTGGAATGGCATCAAAGAAATCTTTGGTTTGTTTCATAAACCGCATAATTGAATATTCCCTATTTGCCAACAGGGTTGAGGATCTGGAATTTTGCATGATGGAATTAGCTAAATAAATAAATAAATAAATAAATAAATAAATAAATAAATAAATAAATAAATACTGATAATGATAACAACAGCAGCAGCAGCAGAGAGACAAAGGCACAATTGCTGTGGTGACAAAGCTTTGTTTAAGTTGTTAGTCAAAGGAACAGTATGGATGGCCTACAAACTTGGATGCTTTTTATGGCTCCATGACCAGAGTGTTCCCTGATAGGGTGCTATAATCTCATTGTGTATATCCGGGCAAAAATACTATTTACTTTCCAGGCATCAAGTAAGACAGGTACAATGCCGCCTCCCAACACAGAATGGAATTCTAGGGTTGGGGGTGAAGAAGCCAATCAGAATGCAGCAAAAATTGAGGTGCCAGTGGAACAAAAAGTAATTGCTGATTGAGAGTGTGAAATAGACTCACACTCACACTAACCCCAATCCTCCTGGGCTACATTCATGGTCTGTGGACTGCTGTGAATGAACTTGGATTCACTTACTTCCCTCTTTTACTTTTTATTCCCTCAACTCACACAAGCATCCACCAGTGACATCACTGTTTTATTTTAATTCTTTTCCCTTCTGATTTTCCCATCTATATTCTCCTGGATTATTCTACTGCACATTCCCCTGAATCTTCATGAACCTGTTGTGTATGTCTTTCTTTTTCAGTTTTTAGGCTGAAGACTGCTAGACATTTTGGAGCATGGTGCTTTAAATACTGTAGATGGAACAATAGGGGCAAATGGAGTGTTTTATCAAGGGCTAACTGTGGTTGTTTTTACATACCTATAATTTCATTCAATACTTTAATCCAGATTGCTCAAGTTTCCATTTTTCCATTACACTGTGTTAGACATAGAGTTTTCTTTTATTCCTTTTATATTGTGCCTTCATAGAACCATAGAATCATAGAATCATGGAGTTGGAAGGTGGCCTATTAAATTACTGAGTCCAACAAGTCAAATCCCCATATATATTTTTTTGCTATGTGACCCTGAGATGTCATATATTATGAGCCCCATGGTACAATAGTTAAACTGCAGTACTTCTTTCAAACCTTTACTCACGACCTGAGTTCTATCCCTATGTGTTCAGGTTGCAAACACAAGGTTGACTAGGCTTCCATAGGTAAAACGAGCAGCCAGCTTGTGGGGGAAGGGGGAAAACTGTTCCTTGCCTAATTATGTGGAAAACTGCCTAGAGGGTGCTCCAAGCATTATGGGGTGGTACAGAGGTTGAAACAATAAATGCAAGAATTAATTAATATTAATTAATTATTAATATAATAGGCAACTTCTAATATTTTAGAAGGAGCCTTGTGGCACAGTGGTTAAATGCCTGTACTGCAGATAAAACTGTGCTCACGAACTGGGGTTCAATCCCAGGTAGCAGGCTCATGGTTGACTCACCCTTCCATCCTTCTGAGGTAGGTAAAATGAGTACCCATCTTGCTGAGGGGTGGGAATGTGTAGCCTGTATACTGTAATTAAACTGTAAACTGCCCAGAGACTACTTGAAGTGGTATGGGCATATAAGCAGAACACTTTACTTTGCTTTAAATGTTGTCTAGTGGAAGATGGAACAAGATTGTTTTCTTCAGCTTCATAGGGTAGGATGATCTGAGGTAATGGTTTCATATTATAGGGAAGGAAATAACAACTGAACAGTAGGAAGAGCATCCTGATAGTAAGAGCTGTTTGGGTTACCCCAGAGAGAGATAGGATTTCTGTCCTTTGCAGTCTTTGAACTGAAGTTGGATGAAGATCTGTCATGGATGGTTTAGCTGTGCTTTTAAAGTTCATACACCATACTCTATTATGCTAGTGAAAACATGATTTGAGAAAGATCTTTCTGTTTCATAGGAAAACAAATCCCCATCATATTACAGCTTTGTTGTTGCAAGTGCAGTGAAAATTAAGAGCATTTTGCTTATTTAAATAAGTTTGTATTAGCCTTTCATGTCTTAGATAAATGCAAATATGAATTCTGTATCTTCAGCTACACTTCTTAGAGACGATAGCTTTGACAATAGACTGTCTGCCATGCCGAAATTCATGACTCTTTGTGGTACATTCCACCATGATAAGCCTATCAGAACAAAGCCTTCCAGCTAAGAAATAGCAAATCTGCTTAGTGGAAGAAGGCATGGCTTTTTATGTCAAGATTAGCATTGTCTTTAAGAAGCAAGCAGCATTACAGTGGATCTGTGATCCATCAGACATTTTAAATCTGCCTTCTTTCATTATTTAAAGTTTTTATTCTGCTGATGAGAGTTATAATTATTCGAGGATGGTGCATAATTAGTAACAACTGTCTCCTGCTGTTACGCTCAGGGTAATGGAGAGAATATAACAATTCATGGATTTTTTTTTAAAAAAGTATGGTATAACCATTCTAAACAAAACAAAACAAAACAAAACAACTCAGCGGTGTTGAAGGTTGGAGGGTAAGCTAAGTGGCACTGTTCACTTTTAAAAGTGCAAATCACTTGTTGGCTCTTACAAAACAATGGGACATCTAAAAAATTTCAACATGCAGGGCAGAAAGAAAAAAAATGCCAGGGATCTGTCATTCACATCATTTCTGCTTATATCTACTTTTTATTTGAAGGCTAAGCAGAGAAGGTGGACCAGCACCATTCAAATAAGGGAGAAGAGCAAACGAGGTCATCAGCACACTTTCTAGTTACAAATTTAATAGTCTTGAGGCATGTTGGTCATTAAGGTTTGCATAAGGTTTGTGTAACTAACAGCAATAATGGTGTGATGTCAAGCCAGTTCTAATTTATGGTGGCCCTTTCCAGGGTTTTCTAGGTACAGACTATACAGAAGTAGTTTACATTCCCTTCTTCTAAGGATATTGTGTGATGGTGCAACTTAGCCAAGGCTATACAGGCTGATGACTCTCCTGGGATGCACAGTGGGGGATTGAACTCTCAAACTCAGGCTCCACAGCCAGATACCTAACCCACTGAGCTATTGAACCAACCAGCTATGGCTAATTAGAACTGGTTGATGAATGCTACGGTGTGCCTTAATTGCACAACCAGTTACATTGAGGAGGCACAGCTGAAGAAGGCCTAAAACCAACCTCAGAAGGGTAGTGGCCCCTCACCGCCTCACTCACCTTGTACCAGGGATGGGTGGTTAGAGCAATTGGCCGCCACCAGCATTACAGGCCAATGGCCTCACAGAAATTTTTGACAACAGCTGTTGTCATCTGAAGGAGGAAAAAGGAGGAGCTAATAAGGAGACAAGGAAGGGTATGGTTCATAGTGGCTTCTCTATCCTTCCTTCACTGTTGCCTCTGATCAATAAAAAGACTAAATGTTGAACACTTAAAATCCACATTTAAATAACCTGTGCAGAAGGGGGCTGAACTGTGCAGGTCGGGAAGCTTGTTGCCATGAACAGAGCTCAGTTTCAAGTTGATAAGGATTATAGTGTATATGGTTCTGCCTTCTTTTTTGGCCCCTCCCACTCCCAAAACCTTTCTCAGATTGGACTGCGACCTTCATGCCAGCAAAATATCCCCCCACCTTGACTTGTTCTCTTGGGACCAGAAACTCATTAGTTTTTTCTGTGTGGTGGGATCACCATGTGAATCCATTAACACAGGCATGTCCAAACTTTGGCCCTCCTGATGTTTTGGACCACCTCCCAGAATTCTAAGCTTAGATTGCCAATGGCAAAGGACTGTGGGAGTAGTGGTCCAAAACATCTGGAGGGCCAAAGTTTAGACATGCCTGACATGTCTCCTACATGTTATCCGATGTACATGGTGATTGTTCCAGATAGGATAAATGATGTGAAAACATAGCAACGGTGTACATTGTCAATAGTCTGCCTATCCTGTTATGCAGATTACCTGGAAAGAAATGCTTCTAGCCCTAATGAGAGGGACCAATGAACGCCGTGTTTTTTAAACTAATGAGCATCAGCGTTTGACAAACAACATTGTGATAAAAATACATGCTCACTTGAGCATGGGTTTGAAATACCAGCCCTTAGACTTTTACTATGAAGTGATGGGACCTTTTCTGCCACAATTATATGCAATACACTAGAGAAGAAAAAAAATCTGCTTGGTACCCACAAATGCTTCCTAGAGGTCCCTATGATGCATGGGAATGGCTTTTTAACTTGTTTCCCCAGGTATTGCAGCAGTTCAGTTGAAACGACCAAGACTTCTGATAGGCAGGGCAGTGACAAGCAAGCTGCTCTGTCTTTCCCAGGCAGGAAGAATGCTAGAAAAGAGAACTGCCAAAATGAAGTTCACCTAGCCTATACAAATAACAAATGGAAGCTTCCAAGGAATGAAAAGGAATGGACTGAGCCTTGTCCAGTTTTATAGATGACTAGGCAATATCCGAACAAATGTGCAACAGAGAAATGAAAATGGCACTTTTCAAAGCCATCCCACTCTTTTTATATCTTGGCAGAGTATGGACAGACACTCTTTCTTCATGCCGCATAATATACGGTGTGTACTGGCTCTGGCAAAGTACCCATATGCTGGAACGTAATTTTCTGAACTGATGGTTAATGCGGCCATTGCGGACTAGTTTTATGAAATGATGAGCTCTTTGGTTTGGCAGGATCCAAATTTAATCTCCCAGAACCTTGAGGTGGAATAGCAGGGATGTCCATGAAAGGAAATGGGCCTGCTCATCAGCAAAGGAAGATTTTTTTCTTTATAGGAGATTAAATATCTTTTGCAGAACCATTTGTCAGTGTTAGAATACTACAACTACTTTCCCAGCTTGTATAGTAGATATTTTGTTCCATTTATGCAGACAGAAGTAGTATGAATCATTGGTTTATGGACTGTGCATCCATTTTAATCCCATCAGTATCTGTTTGCCTAAATCGGCACTAGGCCCCCTGCTCTGTTATGTCCCATTTCACCAGAAGCCATATTTCATGATCCCAAGCGTATTTATTTAAACCGAGTGCTACTAACTCACAGAACTTCCACTCAAGTTAACCCCTGTACTGTTTCAGCTGTAGCTAGCTACTAAGGCTGTACTGGCTAAGACAGATTGAAAAGTTGTCTCCATGCATAATACCGTGTCGAGTATTTTGGGTAAGGAAGCCGTAACATTTCTTGGAGCTGAGACTCTTAGCAGAAATCCCTCCTGAGATTTGTTGCAACATGCACAAGTACACTAATCAATGTGGACCATGTGAATAAGAGGAAAAATGCATATCAAAATGGTTTCAATAAAAATACCACTTTAGGAAAAGTGTGTACAAACCACTCATGCAATTTCCATCTGGGAATAAAACAAAATAATAATAATTTAAAAATCATTGGAACTTAATTTGAAAAAAAAAGTGGGTGAAATGAGAATCATGATGGGATTCAGATATAATTCTTTATTTGATCAAAGCAGGGTCCATATTGAATGATTTTGTTTGGCATATTCTACAGGTTCAGAATACAAGTATGAATATGACCTGTTTAATTTCTACCCTGCTTTTTTCTCTGTAGAGGAACTCAAGGTGGATTGAAAATGACATTAAAAACAAACATTCAGGAATCCTGTTGTTTTAGCATAGTCAGCTGCACTAGAAAAGGCCAACGAGATCATTGGGGATTTGGTGAGTCAACTTCTCCAGAAGTTCCTTGGATTCAAATATGCCTTCTGTAGAACTATGCTAGGCAACAGGATTCTAGCTATGGAAGCCATTGGAAATATAATGCACTTCAATAAATATATATTTTTAAAAAGACAGTTCTCTTCAAAACTTTTTCCTGAGCAGTGTTTCATTTATTAAGAGCCTGACTGAAAAGAAGGGTATGCTCCGCCACCGGGTGCATTCTGGCGGGCGGGGCAGCTTTGTCTCCTTTCCCGGAATTTCAAGACACGTTAATCTTGTCCCAGGGTGGGGTGGGAAGGATCAGGCTATATAGACTTCTCCCTCCAAGGCTTCTGCGTCTTCTTCAATGCGGCCCCCACACACCCATCCTATAACCAGTGTGAGTTTAGCTGATCACCTATTAGGGCCGGATAGGAAATTTTTATCCTTGTCACTAGATTGGGCCTTCTTTTTCCACCTATCCCACGCTGGTTGGGTTTTTAAACTTTCAAGGAACAGTAAAGCAGTTGGATCATTTATGCTGCTTCAGTTATACTGGTGGGTAGTGTGGAGGGTAAGGCATTGGTGAGTCCACCTTAAACATGTCTTTCTAGTCCATCCAGGTTTATGATGCAGTGGATCTTGAGATGATAGTATCATGAGAAGGATTCTCTGGGATTACACCCCAGGCCAAGGGCTGCCAAATAATGGAGCTTAGACACCCAAGGGGGGTTGTCTTTGGGACATTTTGTCACCCCCTGCATGCAGTTTTTTAGGCTGCACAAATGGGGGTATTGGACTTGCCCAGGTAAGACACTATGATGGGTCTTGGAATTTAATTTGAAAAATTAAGTTCCAAGACCCACCTCAGTGGCCCAGCCATTATTCCACACTTCTGCAGCCCCCTCTTTTGTTGTTCAAGTTAACAGTTGAATAAAGTTGATTGTTTAATAAAGCATGGCCCAAGTTTGCCCCATCACTAGTGTCTCACCTGTTATTCCAGGGTTGGAGGGCAAAAGTCTTAGTCTCCCACCAGAAAGACAAAATGGAGGAGGCAGCCTGGTTTCCAGTGACAGGGAATTCCACAGCTTGGAAACAGCCACAAAATTGTCTTTTCTTGTGACCATATGAAGTGTGCCTGTGAGGGTTGTGGGGCTGGAGAAAGGCCTGCCCTGAACATTTTAACACCTGGGAAGGCTGCTGGGCATATATGGTCCATCTTTCCAATGTTGTTTCAGTTGCAGTGGCTCATTGTTTCTGTGTTGAAATTAAAGTACAGTATTGATCTCAGTTTCTAAGGTCTTAAATAGTTCAATAATACCTGAGTGTCATCAAGTCAATTCTGACTTAGGGCAACCCTAGGGTTTCGTAGGCATACGGTACTCAGAACTGGCTTACTTTTCCTTTCTTTGGGGGACACACTCAGAATATGCAGCTTGCCCATGGATCCACAGGTTGAGTGTTTTCCCTGGGAGGTTCAGTGGGGAATTTAACTCTTGATCAACTTAAATAGCCTGGGTCCAGGTTATCTAGGCCTGCTTCTTTACATGTTTGCTGGACACCTCTATTCGATAGTGGTGAGACACTGACAGCTCATAGTGTAGTTTTTGGCACAACACAATTTCTTACTGTTTCTCATTTGTTTTTTATATTTTCTTTACCATGACACCCGTACTGTGTAACAGCCCCTTAAGTGTCACATGATTATTTCTCTGATACAGTGCTGTTCTTCAATAATATTTTGTCCTTAAGTATTGTAAATCTTCTTTGACATGTTTATTTATTTAGTAGGAGCCTTGTGGCGCAGTGGTCAAAAGCCTGTACTGCTTTGTGACTGTGCTCACGACCTGGGGTTCAATCCCAGGTAGCCGGCTCAAGGTTCACTCAGCCTTCTATCCTTCCAAGGTTGGTAAAATGAGTAACCAGCTTGCTGGAGGGGGGCAATGTGTGGCCTGTGTGCTGTAATTAAACTATAAACCGCCCAGGGATGGTTTACAGTTTATACCACTACTTGAATTGGTATGGGGCGGTATATAAGGAGAACACTTTGCTTTTGCCTTTTATTTATTTATTTATTTGTCATGCTTACAAACTGTATTTTCTCTAATGAGCCAAGGGCAGCTCTCCTCCTGCTCTCTTGTATCATGACAGTAACCCTGTGAGGCAGACCAAGTGAGAGAGTGTGACTGGCCCACCATCAGCAGGTAAATTTCACAGCTCAGGAGTGACTTGAACCTTGGTTTCCTATGCTTTGACTAGCACACCATACAGGTGATCAAGAATACAGGGAAGATAAATGGCCATGGTTTTCATGTGAGTGAAGGTGCTGTCTGAATGGATCCAGTGAGCAAAAGGCTGGTTTATCCTTACTCTCCTTGAAACAACCTCTGGTCACCTTCTCTTCAAAATACCATTTATTTTGCCTGTACTAAATACCATAAAATAAATTTTATGTTAAGCCAGGCATTAAAACGTTACGCAAAAAGAAGCCCTTAAAAATGGATTCCATTCGTAAAATAGAGATTATTCCTGAATGTCATGTCAAAGACATAATCCATGCAAAATTGCTTAAAGAGCTCAAGCAGACATGCTAAGAGAGCTTTCATTTATATTCAATAATCCAAAACTATTCTGGGCAACTGACCTGATGAGACAGCAAGAAAGAACCTCCTTTTGCCAGCCTGAATGCTGTCGGAGGTCACTTTTTGTTCTTTTCCCTCTTTCCATGTCTCCTTAATCCTGGCAGTTCTTCCTCTCTAGGATCAAATGCAATCAAACTTCTACCCATCTGTTCTGCACTGTAAAAATGAAACACTGGTCTTATTTTTTTTTTAAAAAATACATTTTACAGCACTTGTCAGCAGGCAGATGAACATTTGGGGCAGAAAATTCACAACTGAGTTACTGAAAAGCAGAGTCAGGCATTTATGGCTTTCATTTTTACTATGGCACTTTCCAGATATTTTGGACTACATGTCCTATCACTCCCAGCATGCATAGTTATCAGTGCACTCACTCGAGATGACAGAACCAACTCAACACATCCAGAGTGTGATGGCTTGGAGAAAGTTGCATGATCAGCTTGATAAATATGGTTGCCAGCTAGTTTTTCCAGTTTACATACCTTTATTGTTTCTAAACCAGTGTGGTAGTGTTCTGAGTTGCTTCCTTACCTTTATCTATTATTTTCAACACCAAGGTCAGGGACATGAAATGATAGATTAGCACCGTTGTAAGAAAAGATCTGTAGGATTGCAGGATTGCTTTTCTTTTTGGTATTATATAAACTAATGGCTTCTGATCCTCTGATAATGGGCTAGGCCTGGTTAAGGTCAAACCAAAGAGTTTACTAGTAAAATTACTTAATTAGTTGATACGTTGCAGGTCTATAAAAACCTAGAAGGCTCTGCAATTCTAAAATGCTGCTGCTGCTGTTGGTACTACTGATGATGATGATGATTTATTAAGGAAATCCCTTTGAACACAGAAGGACATCATTATGAATGATGATATATATAAGCTGGTTGAAATTCTATTTCTTAGTGCAGTATGTTGCACTAAAGTATGCCCATTGAACCACAGGGGATTAAGTGATTTTATTCCTCCATAAGTTCCATTGATTCAAATGAACCTACTGTAATGCACCTTACTACATAAATTAACAGGATTTCAGCCACGATCATATGATGACACTTTAAAATAAAAATACACTATGGCACCACCAAGATCCCCCCCTCTCCTTGCCAGAAGATTGTATTAACAGGACAGGCACCATCTCATGTGAATTAGATTCCTTCTACACACACCCTCATATTGTGTCAGTTCTAGCTGTTACGCATATTTGATTACTGCTGAGGATGGGATGAAGAGCTATGTTCAGATGGGGTGGGTATCAGTAGATGTGGGATGATGGTTTGTACTATTTCACTTTAATAAAACTAATACAAATTTAAGATTTCCAAAGAGTTGTGTTCATCTTGTCTCAGCATGCTGTCAACATTATAGGGAAACAAAGAAAAGAAAAACAGGGGGAGGGCAAGGACAAAATATGGTAGTGCTTTAGAAACTTACACATTTTTTTTCAGTTTGAGTTTTAATGGATTGGTACTCTTCTGTACCAAACACTTAACTAGAAACAAATAGCACTATGGTGCTGTAAAAGCCTAGGATTTTCTCTTTTATGCCTACAAGGTTACCCAAGGAAACCTTAATCCCCTTTTCTACTGCACCAAACATTGCTGGCTATTTTACCTCAGAGGTTGGCTCAGCTTCAGGATTCTCAGATATATTTCACTGTTGTGATTTTGCTGTAGAACGATGACATTCATGAATTGGCTCCTCGTGCGAAACAGAAATCTAAAGATTCCTATTCACCCACCACTTAATACCAGAAGTAATCACCATTCATGGTCCTTCCACACAAAAATCCACTCTTTTGTGACTTCCGGTTTCCTTCCCACCCACTGAAGTACACTTTAGGGAGGCCAGGAAGAGAGGAAGTCTGTTGTTCCTATAAAGTTGCCACTAAGCTGAGAGTCAGAAATCCTCACAGACCTATTGCAGATCTCCCAGAGACCTAACTCCAGATTTACCTTCTCCACCTTCTTACTTTACATTCCCCAGTGCTTGACTGCATAGCATGTAGGTGATTTCCTGCAACAGTGATGAGTTCCTTTTTTTCATAGAAAGCACTTGGATGAATTTTTGCTGTGCTTTCTCCCACTGGGCATACCATTGTTCACCCCACCATCTTTCAAATCATTTCTCACACTTTCCTTCACAGACTGAAGCCCAGCATTAAAGGCATGCTGCTGGATCTTCAGAGAAGCAACTTAGAGGATACAGTGTGCTGTGGAATTCTGGGAAGCAACTAGGCCAATTTGGTGAACTTCTTGAATACAGGGCAGTTCCTTACATAAGCGACAGCTGGCAGGTTGGCTCAGCTGCCCTGATTGCTAAAACAAGAAGCTGCCCTGCACAGCCAGAAATGAAGCCATATGTTCTGCTTTCGACAACATAACAGACATCCGAGCCATGCCAAGTCTTGGCCATTTCACTCACCACTCTTGATGGACATAATTTCTAATGGAATTTGAACATTGAGCACTTTGGCATCTGTGTTGTGCTTAACATCGAGCTCTATTTGAATTTTCCCTGCTTTTCTTTTCTCTCTCTCTGTTTCTCTTGATTGAACCATCAGTGCTGAGAGTTTATGTTCACAAGTTCACACCAGAGACAAAACACAGATGTATAATATTCTAGGCCAGTGATGGTGAACCTATGGCACGGGTGCCAAAGGTGGCACTTGGAGCCCTTTCCGTGAGCACCCAACATCACCCCTTCACAGCCACCTGTATTCAGGTTAAATCTGCTGTGTTGGCACTTTGCGAAAAATTAGTGGGTTTTGAATTGCAGTTTGAGCACTCGGTCTCTAAAAGGTTCAACCCCATTGTACTAGGCAGTGCACTTAGCCAAAATGAGATCTGAAATGTGGTCCTTGCTCCAAGAATGGTTTCATCTCCCCATCCACTGGGCAACATGAAATTCTACTTTAAGATCCAGGATGCTTAGGCAGAAGCCAAGGTCTGTATTTTTGGAAGGCTAAAGCAAGCAATTGTCTCTTCCAGAGCAGCTTCTGCAGCTGAGCTGCAATTTTGGCACCCAAGACCTTGCTGCCTGGTTGATGAAGACCGGTTTGTCCAAGTTTGGTAAATGCATGGAGAGATCAGAGGAAAGGGAGGAACAGCAGGGTTTGAGCGTGCAGCAACTCTACTGGTTTGATACTGATTTCACCCATTTTGTGTTTCCTCCTGCCAGAGTAGGAGCATTTGGTGGCACTGCATGGGTTTAGGACATGTTGGGGTGAGTACTGACAGGTCTTGCTCGGAAGGGTTGCTAAGCGATAAAGCAATAAAATGTTAAAACACCAGTTTCACTCTCTGAAAGAGCAAGAGAAAATTTATGGCCCCGAGCCTCTGCTTCCCTCCTTTAGGCAAAGGCAAGCGAAAATAGAACAGAATGGAATCATGTCACCACTTGCCTCAACCCCCTCTTTCGCATTCCACAGAGAAGGAGGGTTGAGTTTAAAAGGCCACATTTTCCCTCCCTCTTTTTCCAGGGGGGACCCACTTTACAGTTTAATAACTCACCTTCCCGAACCCAAAACCTCTCCAAATTTGGAGGGCTTACAAGGAAGAGTCCAAAGAAGCTATCCGCTACCACATTTGGTGCCTCTAGGACCCAGGGGAGCCATTTTATAGCATAATGGATTGTTTCATTTTGTGTCATTTTGTTCCAAAAATTCTTTTAAAATTGTTTATTAACTAAACAAAAATGAAAGCAAAAAAACCCAAAATGAAACAAAATGCTATATTTTTGTTTGTGCCCATCTCTAATTGTCAGGACACTTAGGGTATTTTGTTTTGCATAGATGAGTGTGTCATCTGTCATTCATTTCTCTGCTCCTCAAATGAGGTGACCTGGATGCATTTCTTCTCAATTCGGGGAATAGAGACTACACTCCCAAGAAATTGTGAATTGGCATGTCTGTGATGAGGCTGCATATTTCACATGTGGCCATGTGTGCATTCATACTGGCACATACACTTGGTATGAATCACCAGCATCTTGGATTTTACAGTTTAATAACTCACCTTCGCAATTCAAAGTTTAGCACAATGCCATGGTCCCTCAGTCATTAATAGGGTCTTCCTACCTCTTTGAAATTTTGAACAAATTGAAATAGAAATTGATATTCAAAGTGTTGCTATAACTACCCAGTGTTTAGGCAACTGGATGCAAAGCCAGAGGTTGAGAGTTTGATTCCCTACTGTGCCTCCTCAACAGAGCCTGGACTTGATCCATAGGGTCCTTTCAGCTCTTCAATTTTAAGATTATTCTAAGATTATTCTAACCTAAGAATGTTTAAGTGAATGCTGTCTCCTCTAGTTTTCCAGGATTGCATTAGAGTGGATTACCCTGAGCATGTTAACATTGTCATTCAAGTTTAATCCATAAAGAAAGATTGCTTCCCTTTCCCTAGCGGTATCCAGGAAATTATTTTTGATACTGTTGTGAATAGTCAACACAAGACTCCTGGAAGCAGCAAATGGGCTTTGCGTAAAGTTATGCGTACAAGATGTCAAATTGGTTCAGTCAAGAAGGTTGTAGTGAGCACAGTGGTGTGAAAACTAAATCTTTTCAGCAGGGCACATAATGCTGAAAGTAAACAAATCATTTTTAAGAAACAGAAATCATATTAAAATGCAGTTAGGTTTCAGGTGCTCACTTCTACATCAGTTCTCTTGTGTCCTTCCTTTTGTGTGTTTCACTCAACACCTTGTATGTGTATGCAGACAAGGAATTGAGACACCCACACAATCTTTATCAGGCAAGCAGACAGAGGGACAGGAAAATAAGAGGGCAAGCTAGTTCTCTTTGCCCTTCATAGAGCATAAGGTGGGAAGAGATTTCTAAATGGGAAAACCCCTTGAAGTGGGGAGGAAAATGTCTAACCCTGTAACATGCAAAGGGAAGGAGACTGGAATCTCAACATGGTACCATTAATTATATGTCTCTCTTGAGAATACCTTAATTTTAGAATCAATTCTTTCTAGAATTTAAGATATGGAAATTAGAGTTTTACTTTAATTTTATTTTTTTCTTCCCCCAGTGAAGAATAAGGTTCAGAAGTAGAGAGGTGCACAAAACCTGTTTGTAAAAAAGTGTTTTGTTTATTTGGTTACATAGTTTTGCTTAGTTAATATTATGTTTGATTACAGTAACCCCTATCTATTGTTGGGTTAGGGACCTGACCCGAGCCACAATCATTGAAAATCCGCAATATGCAGATGCAAGTTGGGTCGGCCTGGGGGGGGGGGGAGGAGGCAGTGCACAATGTCTAAAATGTCTTTAAACAATGGAGCCAAACACCCCGGGGCATAGGGGAGTGGTATGCAATGTCTAAAATGCAATTACTGTTATTCAGGAGCCTTGTAACGCAGTGGTTAAATGCCTGTACTGCAGGTAAAACTGTGCTTATGAACTGGGATTCAATCCCAGGTAGCTGGCTCAGGGTTGACTCAGCCTTCCATCCTTCCGAAGTCAGTAAAATGAGTACACAGCTTGCTGGGGGGGGCAATGTATAGCCTGCATACTGTTATTAAAACTTTAAACCACCCAGAGACTACTTGAAGCGGTATGGCATGGTATATAAGCAGAACACTTTGCTTTAAGCAATGGAGACAAGCACTTGGCTCTCTTGCTTAAAGACATTTTAAACATTGCACACCGCTTCTCCCGACCTCCCCCCCCCCAGGGTGCAGGGGAGCGGCATGCGATGCCTCCATGGAGGCAAGCCCTGGGCTCCAGCTGATTGGCACTGGGATGGCAGAGAAAAACCTTTAATTCCCCACCCCAGTGCCAATCAGCTGGAGCCCAGGGCTTGGGGAAAGGGGGGGAAAGGTTTAAAAGCTCAGGCTTGTAAAACCTTTCCTCCTGCTCCCTCAAGCCCTGGGCACCTTTCGGGGTACCACTGTACTGCAGTCCCGCAATATAGCGAGACCACAGTATATGGACTGTGAAAGGGTGGGGGACCACTGTATAATTATTTTTATGACTGTATGTTTTATATAATTCATACTGTTGATTAGATTATAGATTATTGTTACTGTTCTCAATTTGTACTCTTTGTATGTAAAACACCTAGAATAGCCTTTATTTGCCTCTCTTATCAGTTGGAATTGTATAAAATTCATATAAATAAATAAATAAATAAATAAATAAATAAATAAATAAATAAATAAATAAATAAATCCCTTCACAGGTTCTGCCCGCATGTAGGCAAAAACATAATCATTTCTATTAAAGTAAATCAAATGTATAAATAAGGAAGTAGCTTGGTTGGGAAAGTCTCTTGTATGGAAGGGGCTGGGGTCCTTTGGTTCATTAACCTAATGCCACTGGGATGGTTCCTCACATACTTCTTTAGGTCTTTACCCTGATTAGAGATGGGAAATATGGCACTATTTTAGTTAGCAGAAACTTAAGAAATGAGCTCTGGTTTGCAGCGCTGGCATGCTATCCATGGAACAGAACCTTTCATTTGCAGATTGACAAGATTTTGTAGGGCAGAGGTACTCTTGTTTGCAAGCTGGAAAAGATTCTGCATGCTTGAAAGCTGTTGCATTGAGGCAAATTGGTCATATTTATGCCATGCCCCAACTATTTTGCTTTAGCAATCAAGTCGTCGGTACCTTAGATGTACCAACCACATGACTGCAACCTCTGAGGTCTTTCCAAGTTTGGTATTCAATGTCCAAGGTCATGTCGTGAAGACAGATGCAAAGAACTCATTTATTTTCTCTGCAATTTCCAAGTCCTCCTTTACAACCCCTTTTCCTCTCTTACCATCCAGAGGGCAAACTGGTTGTCTGGCAGGTTTTCTACTTCTACCATATTTAAAGAAGCCTTTATTATTTCCCTTTATATTGCTAGCCATATGTTCACCAAAGCCTTTCTTTGCCTCTCTTATCATCTTCATACATTTATTTTGCCAGAGTTTGTGTTCCTTTTTATTTTCCTCATTTGGGGAGGATTTCCATTTATGGAAAGACCTCTCGTGCTTTAGAGCTTCTCTAACTCCACTTGTTAACCATGCCGACACCCTCTTGGACTTAGATGAGCTCTTCTTTCTTTGTGGTATGCACTTGTGCAGAGCCTCTACTACCGTTGTTTTAAACAGGCTCCATGCACTCTGAAGAGACTGGATTCTTTTTACCTTCCCTTTCAATTTCTTTCTATCCATTTCCACCTCTGAGGGAAGTCCACCCTTCAGAAATTAAGGATTTTTGTGTCAGATTTGCTTGACACTCTTCCCCTGACATGCATGGCGAAGGAGATTGCAGCATGGTCACTGTTCCTCAGAGGCTCAGTGACATTCACATCCCTGACCAGGTCCTGAGTATCGCACAGTATTCGATCCAGAGTTGCCTGCTCTCGGGTGGGCTCCATGACAAGTTGCTCTAGGGCACAGTCATTCAGCATGTTGAGAAACCCAGTTTCTCTTTCTTGCCCTGAGCTCACATTGGCCCAGTCAATGTGGGGATAATTGAAGTCCCCCATGATTACTATTCTGTCCCTCTTAGGCGATTACTTCATGTCCTACTTAGTTCCACGATTATGTTTGTTCCGTGACAGTGCTGTTTGCGGTCATGTGGTTTTGTCCCTGTTCAATCCCTGTTTTCATTTACCCACTGGTGTGATTACTTGTCTTATGACAACTATTACTTCACGTCCTTGTTTCATGACAACTACTGGATTTCCCTGGCTTAGTTTAGCCTTTTTAAAAATTGTCAGGCTTCCATTTTTCGATATTTAGAATCCCCACTGCGGGCGCACAGTCTGTCTCTGGAAGCCTGGCAGGAGGAGCCAGGCAAGCCCTTACCACTTGCCGCGGCAGCAGCAGCGGTGGTGGTGGACGAGACACCCTCGCCCTGAACTCAGCAGTCTGTGGGCTGGCAGGCGAGCAGGCAAGGAGAGCTCAGCCCCACCTCCAGGACCTGAGGAGGACGGATGTACACCTGATAGTGGCTCTCCACCAGTCCCTTCAAGAGACGCCTTCTCCTGCAGGGACAGGCGGGTAACCGAGCCTAGCCTGGTGCAGTAGTTCCTGTCAGCTTTCTCGGTTGTCAGAGTATTCCTAGAATGAAAAGGGGAAACAACCATTGCTGTTACTTCACGTCCCTTGTCTCGGAACAGGAACCAGGAACAAAGCATGACAACAGCATTCCGCAGCCCAGGGGAAGGTATGGCTTGTCACGGTCTGTTCCCAGTTCAGGGGGCGTGGTCAGGATGAGATTCTGCTATCACGCTATGGATGTGAAGTAACCTTTTTTCATACTGGTCCCAAGTGGGATAGCAAAGAGTGATGAGAGGGACGTGAAGTAACGGCCTTAGACAACTCCATGATTTGTCTCCTCATTTCAAGGTCCCCCTCCAGCTTTTGATCTGGTGGATGATAGCACCCCCCCCCCCACTATCACATCGCTCCTTGAACCTGGTAGTTTAACCCACAGTGATTCTATGGTGGAGTCAGACCCATCGTCAATCTCCATTTTACCCCTTCTTTGACATAGATGGCCAGTCCACCTCCAACCTGTCCATCTCTATCCCTTCTATAGAGTTTATAGCCTGGGATTGTGGTATCCCACTGGTTCTCCACATTCCACCAGGTTTCTGCCAAATGTTTAAGTTCTCCCATCTTTGCTCAGAGGCTTCAAGCATTTGCGTAGAAGCACCTGTACAGTGGTTCCCTCAACAACAGGTGCTTCTTTGTTCTCTCCCCCCTCCACAGCTTTTAATTCCAGTAGACAAACTATCACATTCCATTATTCTCCCAGGGCTAATATCTACTATGTCATCACTTTGTGATTCTCTACCGTCTCCAACCTCGTTCCACGGGGATGAGGTGTTCCGAACCGGATGCCATTCAGCTGTTGGCTTTCCCCCAGTTTTCAGTTTAAAAGCTGCTCTGCAGCCTTTTTGATGTTGAGTGCTCGCAACCTGGTCCCATCATGGTTCAAGTGCAACCTGTCCCTCCTGAACAGGTTTGGCTTCTCCCGAAATGTTCTCCAGCTCCTGACAAATCTGAAGCCCTCCTCTCTCAACACCATCTCCTCATCCATGCATTGAGGCTTCTGAGCTCTGTCTGCCTGATGGGTCCTGCACGAGGAACAGGCAGCACTTCTGAAAATGGAGAGGTGAAACCCAATGCTTAAGCAGCTTTTACAACTGCCCTCCTACTTGCTGCCTCCAACAAAACTCCTTGCCTGATGTACAACATAATCTAGCCAAGAACTCAATCAACATCATCTAGCCAAGAACTTTTAAGAATAACCTGGCATAGAACATATTTTGCCATGTTTGAACATTTGGGACCTGCTTTGAAGAAGAGTGCTATGCACTCAAAAGGTTGCAATGTTTTTTTATTATTTTTATTTGGCTATAAAGGTATCAAATGTAGCCTATTTTTGCATATATTTCTGTTTTGTGATGGGCACGTGGCTCAACCCCTCTTTTGCTTTGATGGAATTGTGGAGGAGATTTCATTCCAGAATTATTCCAAAAGGCACTATGATATATATGGTGGTCTATATCTCTAACGTTGCCACCTATAAGTGCAGTCCGCAGCTAGTTCTTTTAGTTATAATTGTTAAAATTGAACAAGAGCTGTTCCTTTCTTGGTTTATTTTCCACTTATGTACTTATGCTTATTAAAATATACTGTATATGTATTAAATCATACATAGTGATAGAAGCATGCACATTTTTCTCAACCATCTAAAGTATATCACTAGCTGAATTGCCCTCCCCCCAAGGAGTGGGGGGGGGGCTTCTATTTATGGAGAACATGTCAGATCAGTTTTGCAAAGTCCCAATAGAGTGTATTGGTGACATTGCCAGGTACATTTTAAATATAAATTTGAAACTTCAAGGTGTTCTAATGCTGCCATACTAAGTGTCTGATTAGGTGGATAAACAGATGCTCCAGAAATGTCAGGCCAAGTAAATTGGCATTAATTATATTTGTACTTTTATGAGTCATCCCTCTAAAAGGGATTCACATTGCTTGTAGCACCTTACAGGTCTATTTGTACCACTACTTCTTTTCATGAGTACAAAGTATTTAAATGCTGGCATTTCACTGATTAGAACTTGGTTGTTGATTTTTTTTTTGTAAACACCCCAAAACAAACTTGAGCATGAAAAAAAAAATCTAAGCTGTGGCGAAAACCTGCTGCTTTAATGAAACCCCAGGAGTTATTGCCCACCAAAAAGAAAGGAAGGCTATTTTGCCTGAAGAAGCAACTAAATTACATATGTAGCTGAGCAACTTTAATAGAGGTGGCTTTGAGCAAAGTAAAAGATATATGAAAGGTATGATCAGAGGAAATGACTGTAATTTTCCAAAAGAAAGAGGGCATGACACAAAAATGAATGGATGAGAAAGCTCACAAGTGGCCTCATAATAATTTTACCTCATAGTTCTTTTTATTAGGATGAATCTACAGAGGTAGTGTGTAGATTCATCACAGGCTCTTACATGTATTTCACTTACTGGTAAGATCCACTTTGTTCAGTGGAATGTACTCCCAAGTCCCAACTAAGGCTGCATATGATTGCAGCCAGGGCGATTTATAAGAATCATGGGTTCATGCTAGAGTAAAAGAATTTACCTAAATCATCTAATGACTACCCCATGAGACTCTTTAGAACAAGGCATAAGATCCATTTTAGTTGAGATTTCATACAGCACAAAATGGGATATAAAATGTCCCGATGCCTGAGTGAATTAGGTGTGCTTATGGTAGGCATTTACCAACATTGGTGTAGAGGTACAAGGGCTCCTAGGCTCGATGATCTTGGATTTGTTTTATGATCTGAGATAATGACATCTTTTGGAGCTTCCTCAAGCTTCTGGGTCCATTCTGAACTTACCTGTAATGCTCACAGTAGCTGGGGGAGGTAAGGAAGGAGGAAATGGGTTGTCCTAGCAACAATATATTATGAGGTATCCTTGCTGTAATGTGAGGTATTGACAATGGAGAGATATTAGCTTTGCATGCTTATTTGCTGTAGTAGATTAATATACTAAAAATGCTAGGTTGCAAATCTAGGAGTTTTAGTTTAAGGGGGGGCATGTCAGGGAATTAGGACTATTGAATGGGTTATGTAGTAGTTTCTCATAGATTTGTAACTAGTGCAGAAAGCTCAAGGATTTGTAGCATGTTGTTTTGCAGCTTTTTGCAGATGTCAGCTTATCAGCACAGAGAAGCACAGAACTCAGAAAGAAGACAAAACAAAGCCAGATGGTGGAGAATTGAAAAATCATTTCCGTGGGAACTGAAGGTGGGGATAAGAGCCCAGAGACTTAATTTAATATGCAGATCTTGGGTCAAGAGAGAATGCTTGGAAGCATCAGGAAGAAGTGTGGAGAATGCTTTGGGGAGGAAGAAGGACTTTGGGAGAGTGTGGTTGAGGAAGCTAGAGAGAGCTGTCCACATGGCATTGCTTTTAGAGAATGTTTACTCTGTAGTCAAGATGGATACTGCAGTCCATCTTAGCAGAGTTACTTAGCTAGAATTCCTTGTTTTATGGAATTGGCTTGCATGTCATACATTACCAAATTGAATCTTATTTTCTATATGTTTGATTTTACAATTTTTACCTGTTTTTATATTTTTGTAATACAGTAAACCCCTGCCTATTGTGGGGGTTAGGGACCCAACCAGACCTGCGATAATTGAAAACCCATGATATGCGGATGCTGGGTCGGATCAGGACTGGAGGGGCCTATCTGGGGGCCCTACACTTACCTGAGGGCTGATGCTTCCCCTAACAGATCTCCAATGGCGTTCCCGGACCTGTTGGAGGCACCAGAAGTGCTTTCTGGTGAGCCTCATAAACCCTAGAAGAGACATGGTGAAGTGGTGAAATTAAACTGAAAGGAATGTATGGATACTGCTGAGAATAGTAGCTTCACAGCTTGGTTTGTATGAAGTTTTCCAACTTGGTGCCTCTTTCCTTCCACATGATTTTTACATTTTCATTTCTGCCCTTTATTAAACCAGAGTTGTCTGCTACTTGTCTGGGCAACTCATATTAAACCTCAGTGGACTAACTGGGACAATAAGGCCAGGATCTGACCCTCCTCTAAGTAAAGATGGAAGAAGAGCAAGGAAGTTTTAAGTTTGACACTGATGCTCACGCTCACCTTCATAAGACACAGGCTGGGAACACATGGATCTCTAGAAGTGGCCAAACTGAAACTCCCATCATCCTTTGCCCTTGGTTGTGAGTAACCACATGTTTCCTATGGTGTCTAGGACCATCCCGAGGCTCCTTTTCCAAGCCTATACTTGGCAAAAAAAAAAATAGGCTTGCTTTTGCAGAATATATAATATATTATTGTATTCTTTATGTAGAAAATGGATGACTGTGTGGCCCACAGGCTGCATCAGAACCTTCAATGTCACCTTTCTGCCACCAAGGCACCCCCTCAGACTTCCAGTTCCCAACTACCTCTTGTTTTATTTTTCCAGAAGGCACCTTTTCTCTTCCAGAAGGCCTCAAGATGTAGTGAAAAGGTGGTGCCCAGAGCCTTACAAGCTAAAAAGGAAAAACAAGCAAAATCCGATTTTCAGACACTCCTGCTTTCTGTCTTCTCTTTACCTGGTATATTTCCATGGGTTGTATTTCCCCTGGTGGTTCCTGGGGAGGGCATAAGATTGGACCCCAGGTCCTCACAAGTTGTTCAGATCTGATGTGGAAGGAATGGACCATAGATGACTTTGCTCTGGGATTCCAGTCAATGCCCAGATCAAAACTTTTCACTCAAAAGAAACCCAGGGCAATTGGTCTTATCTTTGTCCACTTCATTGTCAGTGCCTGGACAAACATTTTGTTGTTATTGCATACTGTCAAATCAGAACTGACGTGCAATAATCAAATAGGATTTCTAAGTCAAGAGAGGTATTTAAGAAGTAGTTTTATTAGATTTTGGAAGCTAAGCAGGGTTGGCCCTGGTTAGTACTTATATGGGAGACCACCAGGGAATACCAGGTGCTGTAGGCGCCTGGAGAAGGAACTGGCAAGCCACTCCAGTATTCCTGCCAAGAAAACTCCATGGATATGGGATCATGTAACGACACAACACACACAACACACACACACACACACACACACACACACACACACACACACACACTTCCCCATGTGTTTCCATGGCAGAATAAAATCCAGGTCTCCTGAATCCTAGTCTAGCAACTACACAACATGGGGCACTCAATGGGCAGACATTAGATATGAAGAAAAACCAACTCTTCCCATATGAAAGTAGTGGACTAAGAAAACCTTGAAAATATCCTATGTCTGAATAATTTTGCTCATCTGTCTAGAAGAGCCAGTTCAGTCACTGTCGTTCATGAGGCATCCTTATCAAGAGTGGTTTCCCCATTCTCGGCATGGGCTTATTACTTTCTGTGACAGTACAGTCCAAGCTATCAGACAGAAGCAAGTTTACCAGAGGCCTGACTTTGAGATTAACTCTAATGTGCAGCTCATTGAGCACATTTAATCTTCTCAATTCCCTGGTATTGATTTGCAGAATGGAAGCTTATGTCTGTTGATAGAAATGTATTGCTCTTGTTCAAGCAGGTGATAACTCTCACCCTTGCATACTGCTCGGTTTACTAAGTCTTTCCCTTCCCCTATTCTTTGAAAGGTTATTATAACATCTCTTCAAACTTTTAAAAAGAGGTGATTTAGTTGAAAGAAACTAAATGGTCCTTGACACGGAGGCCACACTGAAGTGCTGTGTCTCACTCCTTGTTGTACCAAATTCCATTTCCCATTAGGAAAACTACTGGAGTTCTCAGAATGGTAATTTGCATTATTTATTTATTTATTTATTTATTTATTTATTTATTTATTTATTTACTTATTTACTTATTTACTTATTTACTTATTTACTTATTTACTACCTTCCAAAGAATTTCCAGCAGTTTGTATACTATGAGCCTCCACAAATTAACTTTCTTTCATTGTATAAACACAAGGTGGCACTTTAGGATAAGAAACCAGCTTAGTCCTCAAATTATTTCCTCTCTGGGAAACCCCTGAGTGTGCCAGGGAACCTCTAAGCACCATAGAACATTCTGGGGCATGTCCTAAATTGCATAGGGTATCTATATAGGGTGTTAGTTCTGCATATTAGGTTAGAACATTGCCCTTTGGGAACCCACCAAGTACATCCTAAAGTATTCTTAGATCTCTCTCATGACAGTGTACTGCAGGGAAGAATGACTGCCATGAACCAAGCTATCTTTTAGAGAAGTAGGTTCTAGATTCTTTCATTGAGGTCTCTAGAGAACATTTGGGAAAACATTCACAAACTTCTGCGTGAAGAATATGCAGAAGTCTGGAATATGGGAAGCCGTCTCATCACTAGTAAGACCCATGGTCTATAGGCTCTTCTTGTTGACACTCACGGGCAGCTGCTCTCCCAAGCTGAGAGGTTAATGCTGGAAGCTGAATCTGAAGCTCTTTTCATGCAGGACATGCTCTCCACCAGGGAGTGGCAGCTTTCCTTAGAATCTGAACTCTTGATTCTATGACTGCAGTAGGGCATTCATTGATACCAACACATCAATTGTAGTATGAGACATCTTTTGACATTCCATGGGACAGGGTGTGAGAGTTTCTAGACTATCTATTGCTTGCAATCTCATAACATATCACTACCAGTGTAGTTTTAATTTTCTTCCTGTAGAAGAAATGCCCAGAGAGTGCCCTTAAGCTGTCTTTAATTTACCGCATCCCAGAAATACTCCATATGGCAGCTATACGCATGTCTCTGTCAATCTATACTGGATATTAAAGGCACGTGCCTGCATATTAATGCTACTATGATTGAGATATTTGAAAATGGGGATAGATCTGCCGCAAAGCATAATTTATTGCTGGTACAATAGTCCAACGCCTCATTCCACATGCTGCTCATCCTGTGGAGTGCCTCATAGCAGCTCCAAGTCATTAAAATTAACTATAACACAATGTGAGCAGGAAGAAGTCTGTATCTTATGAGTTCATGTCCTCCAGCAGGATTAAAACAAAAACCTTGTCTTGAGTTAGTGTGGGTGTATTCTCATATTCTTATAAGAACTCCAATGCTTCAAGCTAGAGCTAGGATTAAGGATTTCACCCATACTTCTTTTATTTCCTCATTATAATGGGAGTTATGGTGTGTCCTGCCCTGCCACTCCCACCTGTCCAACATAAGCCCTGTTCTGTTGCTATTCATGGCTATGTATCATCAAGTCAAAACTGATTAATAGCAACTCTAACAGGTTTTTCCAGGCAAGTGAGATATTTAAGGAGAGGTTATATCAGTTCCATCTTGTAAAGCCAGGGAATCCAACACATATCTCTTACTCTCTTACTCTCTCCACTACATCACATGAGGTATTTCATTCCTGCTATATGTTTACCATAATTTTACCCTCTCTAGTTCAAGTACTGGCACCTTCATACACGTGGAAAAACAACATGTTTGCTGAGGGGAGCCTCTGCTATTTATTGGGTCCCTCCATGTGAGTCACGATGCTGATTCTCCAGGGTGCTGCTTCTTTGGGTCTAAGCCCCGTTGTGGCACACAAATTCTTGAATTGGATGTGCACTCCAGGACAAACTTATGGACCACCTGGCCTTGGTGGAAATCTAGCCTGAAGCCTTCCCACTCTTGTATAAAGAATTTTGCTTCGAGAAATTTGGTCTTGATCCCTGGTTTTGTTGAAATTGTACAGAACTGTCTTGAGTTGGCCACCAGTCATCCTGCCAAACTCTGGTTTGGGGGGAAAACCTACAGTTTAAACTCAGAAGATGTGCTTCTACCTGAAGCTGCATGTCACAAGAGAATGATATCCCAGGGCTGGACAACTTATATCCTTCCAAATGTTGGTGGACTGCAACTCACATCAGTCACTGTCACAAGTGGTAAAGAATGATGGGAAATGATGGGAGATGTAGTCCAAGAACACATGGAAGGCTGTTAAGTCTTTATTCATGGCAAACTTTGTTATCATTCCCACAACAGTTGTAATCTCAATCAAATGTAGTTATTTGGTTTTGAAATCAATGAGGATCTAGTTTTAGATAAATAATGCTCTTTGTGGTGTCAAGATGGTCACTCCTCCAATGCAATGAGGACCAGAGGACCACTATAGTATTCATCCACATTCAGATGTGCATTAGGTGCTGTCCTGCAAAGGCCAATGGGAGGTTATTTTGAAATTTGGTGACTGCAAACATGCCCATGGAGAAAGCACACATCCTTATTAAAATGACAAGAGAAGAAACAGTAGAGCAGAAAACATAAGCAGTGAAACAAGCCCTTATACACCTTGTTGAGAAGTCCATCTTCTGATTGCAAACAAATATCTACTTCCTGGATGTGTAGAGTTCACTAATTGGTAAAACGACAACCAAGTACCTAAGCAATGAGCAAACTGATCAGCAGATATCAATGGATGCCGGCATTGGATATCAAAACATAACACCTGCTAGGACTCTCTGACCCAAGTACTGTACACCTTATCATTTTTCAAACTTCTTAACCAGAACTTCCAGGGTAAACAACTTTGCTACTTGGGTAGATAAGACTGCTTTCTGCAAGCTTTCTGCAGTTGAAATCTTCTCCAAGTAACCTACAATAGCCTCTGATGGCCTTTTTTTACATTAATTTGAGCATTTTATATTGGACACAGAGGAATTGTGTTGCATTTCCACACTGTGGTTGAAATCTTATGGCTCAGCATAGTCAGCTGTAACAAAAGTAGGTCCATTGAATCAACAGAACTTATGTAGGAGTTGACTTCCCACTGATTCAGCTGGGCGCTCTCTTTTTACGACTTAACTATACTAAGCAGTAGAATTTCAGACTACTCCTGTTCTTCTGTCTGAGCACCATACCTGCACACATGGGGAACAAATTGCTTCTTTTCATAGTACCTCCCAGAATCTCACAGCCAGCATCCCCGCTACTAGCTGTTGGGATGAAATTTGTGTAAGATCAAACTATTTATTTATGTATTTTATTTTAGAATATTTCTTGTGTTCTGCCTACTGTGGGTCCAGGTCATATTTTCTTCCAGGATCCACAAAGATTTCTAATAGCCAAATTACACCGTTTCAGAATATATTGTGATGAAACTACATGGGAATGTACTGCAAGGGGGGAGGGAGATTCCTATAAAATGCAGCTCTGAAAGGGAATTTATTTTTCCCTACTTACAACTTCACAATTGTCTGAGACTCATTTCCTTGGGCTGTTGGAAGAAAAATTAGTCTAAGGGTTAAAATGCGTGCACACACATTCTCTCTCTCTCTCTGTCTCTCTGTCTCTGTCTTTCTCTCTGTGTGTGTCTTGTACACGCACAAATGTGGAAATATTGAAGTTCATCCCAACAGCTCACCGTCAAAGATGAATCTTTTCAAGACGGACCAAGTGAAACAAAAGGCGAATGATCAGAGCTGCCGAGCGCCGCTGGCAATTATTGTCAATGACAGGGCATTCTCATTGCACTTGGATTATTTTGTTTTATCCCTCAGACGAGGATGAATATTAAAAAGCTTCAGCTTGGCAGTTTCCACATTGCTTCTAAAGCATCCATGTCCTTTCAGATTTTCCCCTGCCGCTTTGTGGTTTATTCTCCCTCTGACACTTGAGTAATTGTTACATACCATTTCCATCTGTGATTTACTTTGAATTTCTTCTCATAGGTGACGGTTAATGCATCTTGTCTGACACAGTGAAATATGCAGAGGCCTCCAAAGTACTAAAAACAAACAGAGGGAGTGATTTGGACAGAGGAAGTGGTTTTGCTTTCCTTTATGCTTTTTCATTCATTTATTGCTATTTTGCCCCTTTTCTTTTTACTGTTGAAGTTACTACAATGATGGCTAGAATCCTCTTAGTGTCAACGTAAAGTCTTTGTAACTTGCTGCAATGAATTGAAAATAATTGTCGAGGAGCTCGGCCGCAGCTTAGTTGTGTGTCTTGTCACACAATTGGATGAACAAGATACATCCTGGCACTTTATCAATTGGCAATCATTAGCTGAGTCAGGTTATTAGAACTTCAGATGAATATCAGTACAATTCCAGTCCAGAAATATTGGAGGGCAATATGTTTCCTTTTGGGGGGCCAAAGCATCCAGGATGCCTCTGCCAGCAATGACCAGTGGCCAGCCAAGCTGGATTAGTCTTGGAACAGTAGTTCAAATTTACCTGTACCGGAACATAAATGGGTGGATATTGGATCAGTTTGCTGAAGCACAGAGGCTGCACTTTCTGGTCTGGCTTCTTGACCTCTTGTTTGCATGCCAATTAGACATGGACACGACTCGGTGAAATTTCCGTTTCCGTTTCCGTTTTCCGTTTCCGTTACGTAACGGAAACGGTAACGATAATTAAGCCGTCAGAACTCGAACTCGAACCAAAAAAAGAAAAATTTGGTCGGGTTTTTTGTTTTCGTTTGTGGCATCACGGCGATTGTGCAATGCAAAGCACAAAAAAAGTTTTTAAATTTTTTTTTAAAAAAACCCAACCCCCGGGCAAAAAAGCAGGCGAAAATATGCCTGCCTGAGGCTTTGCCACCGACCAGAGGGGTGGTTTCTGGGGGGTCCCCAGCCTCTCCCTCCCTCTTCTCCTGTCCTGGGCTGCTTGCACCAGGCTGGGGGGGTGTCATCCTCGTCGTCTCGCCATGCCATGCGGTGGGGTGGGATCCAAAATGGTGACCACAATTTTTCTTTTGAAATCGTAGTCAAAAAACACACCAAATCACCACAGAAACATGTGAAATTTATTTATTTTAAATGCCTGATTTTTAATAGTAGCAGCAGTGGGTTTTTTTTATAACCATAAAGCATCGTATTGATTTTATTTTATTTTATTTTATTTTTAGACCTGCCCATTTGGGCTGGGCATGGGATGGGACCATGCAATTTTTTTGAACAATTCCACCAATGGCATCGCCAGGTGACTGACACTTCTGGATGTCTTGGAGTTTTGACTGACACTTCTGGATGTCTCGGAGGGCATAAAAAGCCGAGGCACCTTCCAGAAATCGCAGTCGGGTGTATGGATGTGGTTGAGGGAGGAGGGCTGGCTGCTGGTGCTGGTGTGATCCGATCGAGATTGAGGAGGGAGGCTAGAGGCTTTAGGATTTAAGTTAGGCAGGCAGGGAGGGAATTGAATTTAGAAAAAAAATTCTTTGATTCCCTGCAGCTTTGTCTGCTGAAGGGAATAGCAGTTTATTCTTTATTTCTTCTCTGGCAGTTTGTGAGGATTTTATTTTTCTGATATTGGATAAAGTGGGAGGTTCAACTGGGAGTGGGAGGTGTGAATTTATTTTAAAAATATATTGTATACTACCATTTATTTTCTATTTTCCCAACTTCAATTTGCTTGCACACACACACATTTGGGGTTCAAGCCAAGAACAGAACCTCTATCCTAAGTGATATCCTAACTGCCCACTCGCCCGCCTGCCCACTCGCCCGCCCGCGCCTCCCCCTGCTGCTGTCACCGGCCGCCCATGGCCCCCCGCCACCGCCGCCTGCCCGACCCTCCCCCGGCTGCCCCCGTCCCGCCTGCCGCCTAGGGTGCAAAAACACCTAGCACCGGCCCTGATTGCGGGACGCCCCATGCTCTGGGAAGTCAAATTGCATTAAATCATGGTGGAAATGACAAATGACAAACGAAATTACAAAACAACAAATTTTTGAAAAATTTCGCGACAAACGGAAACGACCCAAAACGGACCCGTTTTGACAAACGAAAACTCGAAATGTCATTTTTTCTGGTCGTGCCCATGTCTAATGCCAATGTTGCACTTCCTTTTTTAAAACTCCCTATTGCAAGGTTGAAGAAATATTTAGCCTGGGGCCTGCATTTCAGTTTGAGAATCGTTTCTGGAACTGCATCCCAGCATAGATGGGGTTTAAGGAACAGAGTGCAAGGGACCAGATGTAATTCTTTTCCATTTAGGCCTTTTCCCAGCGGGCCTATGAAACGCAGTTCGTTATTTTGCTTTGTTCTGATTCCTGGTGCAAACATGTCCTCGTCCCCTTCCTTGTGTCCTCTCAGTCCTAGCTAGAAAAAATCCCAAGTTCTACCCAGCTTGGCCTTTTGTCCCCAGCAATCACAGTGCAAGCGTTGTCCCCAGTTTGCCTCAAACATCTGCTTCTTAGAGATACATTGCTTATGGAGAGTTCTATTAGGTTTTTGTGAATGTCACTGATGAATTCTGTTTTGTTTGTTCATGCATTTGTTCAATTTATTTCTATTCCACTTTCATCCCCCAAAAGGGCCCCTGGGAAGCACTTTGTTTTAAAGAAGCATGGATTCTCCATTGGCTGGCCTAAAGATAATTCAAAGCACATACAATGGGGCATATTTGTTAATGTTGCTCCAGTAGTTCCTTCCATGTTCATTCCAGGGAGAACTACAGCAGACTGAAAACCCTGAGGATGGTGATTCTTGAGGAAAGCCTACGAAACACCCCCCCCCCGTCAGAATGTACAATGGCTAACCCAACCAAGGAATTATTGGCATTGTTGTCCAGAACGGCAACAAAAGAAGATTTCCTAACCCCTTTCCTAGAAATCTGGTGAGACAGTTTTTGTGGGGGATGTTTGTGGAGATTACATTATAGCTGCTGTAACCTTTAAACACCGCCATGGCTTCCTGTTGTTTGAGGCTGGTATTCCACCAGGACTTGTCAGCATATCAGCCTATCATGAGCTCATAAAACTGCAATGTTTCTGGCCATGTTTTACTACCCATTTTTGCCACCTGCAAAGAAAGCGATCTCACTGGCAAGAGAAAATGTTGGCTGCATTGGAAAAGTCACCCTGTTACCTGGAAGTCAAATACAGGTAAATGAAATAAACTGGACTCATCCATCTAAAATGAAAACCGGTCTCCACAGCTGAGATTAATGACATTAACCGTGCACTTGGTTGAAAAGAGCATGGAGTTTTTCACTTCCAAGGCTGTTCCTTAATAAACACAATTCACTCTCTTGTTTTACAGATTTCGACAGGGTAGTGAAGCCCATGTACAAACCTCTTCTATTAAAAAAAATAAGAAATAAGCTTGATTGGATTGTGTTCTTTTCTTTGAAACTTTGTACAGTAGTGGTGACAAATGTGAGACTCAACAGCTGAAATCCAATAGAAAAATCACCACTAGAGAAAGCCCATTGAACCAGTGGGGATTTGGTAGGTCAACATCACTTTAAGTTCTGTTGATTCAGTGGACCTACTCTAGTTGCAACTGCCTATGCTGAACTGACCCATAGGATTTCAAATATAGTGTGGCAATGCAACAATATTCCTCTGCTTGTGCAATATAAAATGCCCCACTCTGTAAGTTTCAATGATGGGCAACTTCCAAGTTGCAACTTGCTGCTGAATTTCAGCCAACCTGTGCAGCTGTAAATGAACCACAAAAAAGGTCTTTCTTGTACATTATATTAGACAAAATAGACGATAGGGCTACCCCCTTGTCCTCATCCTTGTTGTCTTGCAACTAATAAAGCTCAGATTTCAATTAAAATAACCATTATTTGATGCAACTGACATACTAAGACAACCTCCTCATGTCCACAATGTCAAATCCTAAAGCAGTGGTTCTCAACCTGTGGGTCCCCAGATGTTCTTGGACTGCAACTGCCAGAAGGCTCCATCACTTGCTGTGCTGGAAGAGGTTTCTGGGAGTTACAGTCCAGGAAAATCTGGGGACCCACAGGTTGAGAACCACTGTCCTAACAGAATAGAAGGTCATGTAAATAAGCATCCTTGGTACAAACCTATGAGCTCCAGAGATACATTAGAAAACCATCATGCTCAGCTCCACCCTCATCCTTCTAGAAAAAGGAGATGTTGCTGACCTGCTTTTGAGGGCTTCCAAGTTCTCATGGCCCTTTCCAAAGGGCGTCTAGGTTTCAAATATTCAGAAGCAGTTTTACTGTTCATTCATGCTTAAAGCGCTCTGGGACTGTGTCGCTTGCCCGAGGCTGTACAGGTTGGTTCTTCTCTTACAAGGCACAGTGGGAAAACAAACTCACAGAGCTATCCAGCAGGGCAGTCTACCATTTATATTTTCCACATCTCTTGGAGAAAAATTACGTGGGGAGCTTTGCTACATGGTCGACAGCTTCCCGTCACCAGACAAACTTCTTATGGTATGAAGGGATGGTTGCACCAAGATAGTAACAGCACCGGTGGACCCTTCTGTGGGCTCAAGTTGGTAACACTGGCCCTGAAACAGTATATGACAGGCATGTCCAAACTTCGGCCCTCCAGATGTTTTGGACCACAACTTCCACAGTCCCTGGCCACTGGCAATCTAAGCTTAGCATTCTGGGAGTTGTGGTCCAAAACATCAGGAGGGCCAAAGTTTGGGCATGCCTGGTATATGAGAAACACTACAACTATCTTAAGGTGGCAATGCTGTGTGTATGGACTTTGAAACAGAGCTGGGCACCCCATTTGGCAGAGTATGCCCTAACCTCAAGGCACATTGCCCAAGGGCTGAGTTAGGCTCTCAGCTGTTGGGATACCTCATCTTCCCTTTCTAGAAAGACTGAGAAAGGAAGAGGCTGGGGCCTTTGGAGCGCCACACCAGCTGCTTTCTTGCAGTGGCTTGGAAGGATCCCCACCCCCTGCCAAGCAAGGGATTTGAACATGGCTAATTCTGGCAAGAGCACTGCTGGCCCATTTGTTTTGGTAGTGTTGCTCTTCTTACAGCCCAGCTAGTCTCTATCTCACTCTCAGCACACACTGATGATGCAGAGCCTGGTGGCACCATACAAAATCAGCACTTCCCTCATACCTCGGGTTACTTTCACTTAGGAGCAAGTGCCATTTGATTGGAATAAAACAAAAAGCAAAGGGTTCCATGTCGCCATATAAAGCTATATAGAACTGTAAATAAGTATTCTGACAATGGCATGACTTAGGTTGCATGCTTCATTTATTTAATGCTTAAATGTCTCCTTTCAGCTACATCTAAAGCATTACATATTGAAAGCATTGCCTATTCTTGGACAATCTGGTTGTTTTATTTTTGACCACCCCCACCCCCAAATGGATCAAGAAGCACATACAGTCTCCCACTGTGGTGAGTTCGCCAAACACTTTTCAGATAAAATCAATCAGATTTGTCATGACTTGGATGCCCCATTGGCATCTACGTCTGTTGATGTCGCCCTGGCAACTGTCTGTCCAGTTTTGTGGGATTCTTTTCAGCTTGTACAGCCTGAGGATGTGGACAGGCTTCTTTGGAGTGTGAGGCCGTCCACCTGCCGGCTCAACCATTGCCCAGTGTGACTTATTAGAGCTTCCCAGGAGGGACTGGCTGAGTGGACAGGGAGGGTGGTTAATTCCTCCTTGATGGAGGGGGTTCTCCCACCTGCCTTGAAGCAGGCGGTGATTCGCCCCCCCCCCCCTGAAAAAGCACTCCCTGGATCCTACTGTATTAGATATTTACCAGCCAGTCTTTAATATCCCATTTTTGGGCAAGGAGATTGAGCGGGTGGTGGTGTCTCAATTCCAGAGGTTTATGGATGAAACAGATTATCTAGATCCTTTTCAATTGGGATTCAGGCCAGGCTATGGGATGGAAATTGCCTTGGTCACCCTGGTGGATGATCTATGCCAGGGACTGGACAGGGGGAGTGTGTCCCTGGTGGTCCTGCTGGACCTCTCAGCAGCTTTTGACACCATCGACCATGGTGTCCTTCTGGGCTGATTGGCTGAGTTGGGAGTTGGATGTACTATCTTGCAGTGGTTCTGCTTCTGCTTGGAGGATTGGTCCCAGATGGTGGTGCTGCGGGATGCCTGTTCGGCACCCTGGCCTTTGAAGTGTGTGGGGCCACCAGGTTCTATTCTGTCTCCCATGCTATTCAACGTTTACATGAAAATGCTGGGAGAGGTCATTCTGGGGATTTGGAATGGAGTGCCATTAATATGCTGATGACACCCAGTTATCGCTCTCCTTTCCACCAGATTCCAGGGGGGTGGTTGAAGTCCTGGAGCACGGTCTGGAGTCAGTGGGATCTGGATGAGAGCTAACAAGCTGAAATTGTATCTGGACAAGAAAGAGGTATTCCTGGTTCAGAAAGCTTCAATGCAGGTGCTGGAATATTGTCCTGCTCTGAAAGGGGTTGCACTCCCTCTGAATAAGCAGGTCTGCAGTTTGGGGGTCCACCTGGATTCAGAGCTGCTCCTGGACTCTCAGGTAGTGGCTGTGGCTGGAGGGGGGGGGCTTTGTCCAGCTTTGGCTGGTCCACCAGATACGGCTGTACTTGGATCATGCAGACCTGGCCACGGTGATCCATGCCATTATGACATCAAGATTAGACTATTGCAATGAGCTCTATGTGGGGCTGCCCTTGAAGATGGTTTAGAAACTACAACTGTTACAGGATGCAGTGGCCCATGTAGTTACTGGAGCTAAGCAGTTTGACTCTATTGGGCTGCTTCTCCAGCGACAGCATTGGCTGCCTATTCATTTCTGGTCCCAATTCAAGGTGCTGGTTATGACTTTTAAAAACCTATACAGCTTGGGACCAGGATATCTGAGAGACCACCAACTTCCATATAACCTGGTCCATCCCCTTAGGTCATCAGAGAAGGCCCTTGTATTGAGTACCACTGCCCAGGGAAGTGCGAGGGGCAGCGGCAAGAAATATGAATTCGTTCCCTTTGAGTTGAGAACTGCCTCCTCCTTGGAAACATTTAAATGAGGCCTTAAGACTTTTTTATTTAGGCAAACCTGAACCTACAGCCTTTTTACACATTTTATAACATCCTAATTTATTAATCTTATTGGCTGGGGGCCTTTTTCAAACTCTGCTGCTGCAGTGAGTGTTTTGGCTGTTTGGCCATGTTCTGGAAGTTTTTCTTCCTGACATTTCACCAGACTCATAACAACTATCTGCTGCTGTGGTTGTTTTTTAGTATTGTTTTTATAGTGTAGTATTGTGTAAGTCAGGCCTGCCCAAAGTCCGGCTCGGGGGCCAAATCCGGCCCGTCAGGCCATTCTGAGTGGCCCGCGGCTGGCTGGCCTGTCCCTCCCTCCCTCTCCTTTGCTTATGGGTCAGTGGGTAGAGCTTGCAGTGGGATGGCAGGGTCAGGGAGCAACCGGCCCCTGACACATTCTCAGCCACCAAATCTGGCCCTCCTTACAAAAAGTTTGGGCACCCTTGCTATAAATATTTTACAGTATTGTATTTGTATTATATCATATGGTATTGTTTTTATAGTATTGTAATGAATTACTGTTGTAAGCCGCCTTGCGTCCCTTCAGGGAGAAAGGTGGCATAATAATAATAATAATAATAATAATAATAATAATAATAATAATAAT
>JAHTLZ010003526.1:60643917-60680843 GCA_023846285.1 Phrynocephalus versicolor
ATCATCATCATCATCATCATCATCATCATCATCATCATCATCATCATGACAGTGAATAGAATCCATGAAAAGAAGGCACAATGTAAAAGAAACCAAAAGGGGAATCCAATGAACTTCTAAACACAATGATGAAATGAAAGGTGTCATGCAGAGCAATCTGGATTGTGCTGAATATTAGCTGACATTTTAGTTATGCAACAGCAACAGCATATAGCAAATCCAAAACTGGAGCACAGTCAAAAATGTGAAAAATTGTTACCCATCACTCATTGCCAAAATGGGTCAGATTGCCCTACAATAACTGTAATTTACCTTCTCATTTGGACTTTGTGAGATACTTTCCTTCATCAAAACCCCAATTGCCTTTGCAGTGGTGCTGTATCTCCATGTCATTGGAGAACCTAGATCATCCCCTCTTTGGAACTGTCTCAGTTAATAAGGCTGATGGACCTCTTCCTGCGGTAACTATTTCACTTCTAGACTGTATCTCTGATGTGAACATCAGCAGATAAACTATTTCCTCCCACCCAGAACATTTGAGCATCACAACCCCCCCCCCTTTGGAAAAATAAGAAACAATTTTTATCCTTGAAAAGAGAGAGAAAGAAAAGATACAGTAACTCTGCAATTTGGTGGAGAGAGACAAGGCAGCTTTGAGTGACCCTGCTGTGAAGTTTGTCTGTTGTCCCTAGCAGAGTTCAACCGACACAATTGCTTGTGCGAACAGTCAAAAAGAAGCCTTTTTTTAAACAGGCTTTTAAATCTCATCCCAGCACCTTAGAGCTAGGTCCGTCTATTACTGGAATTAGGAAGAATAGCACTGTTTTCTTATGGCCATCTAGAATTGATTTGAAAATGGCAAATAATTGCTCTCAAGTGACAAGATTGCACCGTTAAATTCTGAAGCATTTTTACCTGAACAGAGTTTCATTTAGAAGTAAGCACTTTGTCCGAAAGCATCTAACGGATATATTCTGGACAGTTTAATATGCTTTTATCAGTGAAGTTGGGTTCCCTCAGAAGTCAACAGAAACATTTCTGCCTACTGACAGAGCACGACAGTTCCAATAATTGACCAAAGTGTCTAATCTCATCCCATTACAGTTAGAGCTGAAATACACACAATGCTCAATGGCCTGCAGTTTTCCCATGACCCCTTCTTTTGCTTTGACAAAATGCATCCATGAATACAGCTGCCACTCTTACCACGTGTGCAAAGGTTTACAGTCACCACTTAGGCATCACTATATGCAAAACAAAAAGGCAGCAGCAGAAACGAAGGCACTGAGGGAGCCTGCCTCACAAGAGATTTGCTTGAGTTCATTTTCTAACATAGGGAATGGGATACAGTTAATTATTACTGGGATGCATAGCAATTAGGGATGGGAACAAACCCCCCCCCCCCAAAAAAAAGAAAAACACACCCTGATGAACTGGGCTGAATCATGGTTCATTTCTTGACCCAGTTTCTTGATACTGTTTTGCTGAAATAAAGTGTAAAGCAAAACACACACACACACACACACACACACACACACACACACACACACACACACACACACTGGCTTGTCATTTGTTTCAACAAAAGGGGATGCCTCCTACCCCTGCCCTGGTCCCCTCTGCATATGTGCTCCTGCCACCTCCTCCACTGCTGCTATGGGTACCTTCCTCAGAAACCACACACCTGGTGTCCCTGCCAGCATTTGGGCTGCTGATTCTGATCATGAGCCCACTGCCCAGGTGATAGGTGAGCAGATGAGAAGAGGCAGCACCTGGCTTTCCTCACAGCAGTCAGCCACTGCCTCTGGGTATGCCGCCATGGTGGCTCCGGCAGAGGATGCAGAGGCAGAGGCAGAGGCAGCAGGGGCAAGTGACCCCTCCCAGCACAAATCAGAAAAACGAACTGTGAACCACTTCATTTTTCCAAGGGTTCATGGTGGTTCGTGCATTCACTTGTATTCCAGTTCGTGCCCATCTCAAATAGTATATACAATGTACTGCACTATATAAAGGAATGTTCTGACAAGATGTTCTCTGTGCTTGCCTTCTTAATCTTTGGTTCAGGTTCATTGGAAATGCCATGATTTTAACTCTCCCTTCTATTACAGAAGCACCATAGTACCATTAATACACATATCGGCAAAATTGCACCCAGTAGCTGGCAGCATCAAGGGCATTTGGGGTGATTAACACCAAGCCTTCTATGTTTTATTTATTTATTTATTTATTATTTATTATTGAATTTATACCCCACCCATCTTCCCGGGCGAACTCTGGGCGGCTTCCAACAGGCTGACCAATGTAGCAATATTCATATACAAAATACAATATAACAGATGCAAAATACAGCTACAGTAAAACCACAGACTAATTAGAGTTAAAAGCACAGGCTGCGCCCTTGGCATACGAGCAAATGTGTCTCAGCAGCCCAACAGCTTACTAAGAAAAATAGACAGCGAATGGCGGATGGTGGGATAAAAAACAAATAAAACAAAACCTGAAATAAATTAAGCTTGGTCACCAAAGGCCTCACAATAGAACAGAGTTTTCAGGGCTCTACGGAAGGCCAGCAGGGACTCTGCAGAGTGCACTTCACTAGGGAGGCTGTTCCACAGCGAAGGGGCCGCCACCGAAAAGGCCCAGTTATGGTAGTTTTCCGGGCCTTTCTAGGGGTGACGACCCGGAGTGAGTGCGCTCGCGACTGCTGAACTGGTCGGGCCAAGGTTGGTCACTAGGAGACCCATATACACATGTGAGACCCATATACACTGACATTGGTATAAAACTGCCTGTGCTTCCCAGAACTCACAAAGGACTGTGTAGCATGTTGGTGCAAAACCACCATTTTCTTGGATTCACTTTGTTCCCCCCAATTCTTAAGATATTTCCAAGTGGCTT
Source organism: Phrynocephalus versicolor (assembly GCA_023846285.1). NCBI lineage: Eukaryota > Metazoa > Chordata > Lepidosauria > Squamata > Agamidae > Phrynocephalus > Phrynocephalus versicolor. The sequence continues at coordinate 60,646,816 of JAHTLZ010003526.1, forward strand.
TTTGTATGTGAGCAGGCACTAAATTTTCCTGGGGTTCAATCAATTCCAAGATGTGGCCGTCTACATTTTAGTCCTAGCATTCTCTGCTCTTCCTTCACAGTTCACATATGAATTAAATAAACGTTTTCTTGATTTTAATCTTGGAGGGGTGGCTTGGCAGCCGAAGAGTGCATACACATTTGATGTAAATTTTGTGAATCTTTCACTGTTACTTGCTACCTCTCTCCATATGTCACTGGTCTCAAGGGCTGCTATTTAATTGATTTTATTAATAGGGTATTTCTTCTCACTGCTGTATGAAGTAGGTTTGGCTGGGATAGAAAAAAAGGACTGACCTCTGTAAGGTGGGTCACATGGCCACCTTACATAATACTAAGCTCTGGGAGGCAATGAGGGAGGCAGATTCCAGTCGCACAAAAACACATGATAGCTACTGGTTAGTATCCCTGAATAGTGATAGACCATAAAAACTGTACATTTAATGACCCAAGGAATGCATGGATATTGCTGGCATGACCACATTGACAAAAAATATGGGAAATACTATGGGTTTAGTGCAGATGAGTTGCATTTTTTTCTACTGAACCAAAACAAATACAAAAGTGGAACAGGCTACTAGGAAAATAACAAAAAGTTTCTAATATTCCAAAGGCAAAACACCCTTCCTCAGAGTAGTACCAATAGGTTATAACATGGCAAAAGGTGGATTTGCCAGGAGTTATTTCTTAGATGTAAGGTCCTTGGCAAGATGGAAAAAAAGCCAGGCAGTTTCTTAGTTGAGGCTCAGGGCTTGGATGTTGTTAGGCTGCATCCGAAATGAAGGGAGGGAGGTGTTTTTATTGCCCCAGTCCTTCCAAAGACATGTCACAGCTCACATACACATATTCAGACCTCTCCTCAATGTGGCTCATTGAGGCCAATGGCCCCTGCCTTGCCAGTGAGGGGTGAGGTGTGGTGGTGCAGAAGGCCCATGCATTTCATTTGAGGATTGGGATACATTTTGGAAAAGCCCACTGAGTGTAGCCAATTGGATCAAATAAAAAGGAATGAGATTACCAAGTGTTGCAGTCTTGTCATGTCTCCGTTGATGATTGAAATCCATTGATTCTGAATCCTTTCGCATTGGTTAAGATGTGTGATCACTTGACCTGGTGTAGAAAGGGACTACACACACAGCACTTTCCATCACACCTCTTACCTTATGAGGGTGGAAGAACATACAAAACATAAGGCAGTTCCAGCACAGAGTCTCCCCCAGCAAAGCCTCTCTCCCAAAGTTGATTTTCAAACATTGTTCTGACCACTACAGGTGAGAAAGTACAATTAATATAAGATATTTGCTCAGTGCTGTGCACATTCCTTGTATAATGATGAATGATATCAATGATTTGTTTCTGCGACAGTGCTCATTTTTAAAGAAAATAGGACATATTTATATACATACCATGGAGAATGAAGTATATATATTTGATAAAGCAGCCTATTGGAGGGAAAAAAATCACCTCATGGTGGACAAACACATGTTGCGTTGTCCTGCTACCATACATGTATTCTGATTTCCCCCCTCTACATTTGATATGAGTAGACTTCAAAAGAGAGAGAGAGAGAGAGAGAGAGGAGAAAACTAACGAATATAGAATAGGACACCTTATCAAAACTCTGTAAATTATAGCACTCTGTAGCTTGTGTGTCTGTCCAATGAAGGGCTATGAAGATGACAGGGATTTTCATTGTCTTCCATAGAACTATCACACTGTTATTATTTATTGCATTCTATCCCGGCATTATAATTTTGGTTAGTAATGGGAGATGCCTGCATCTCCCATAGGCAGAAAATCCAGCAAAAAAATGAAGCCCGCCTCCTCTGAAACATCAGAAGATAGAGGGGAGGAAGTGATTGCAGAACATTTTGGAAATTTGAACTATAATAGCCAGGATGTTGATGACAGTACTGCATACCTTTCACCTACATCTAAACTCACTGTCTGCTTTCTTTGCTTAAGTGAATTTTCTGTAGGTCTTCCTTTTCTTTAAAAACTCACCTAATGAAGGAATTTCTACTGATCAATCATCTGGTTTTTAACTGGTTAACTGGCTGATTTGATGACAATTTTTTTTATGTATAGCACCAATCCATTCATATCTAGAATGAAATACTGAATTTTGTTGTTGTTGTTGTTGCTGCTGCTGCTATTTATATTTATATTTCAACCTTGCTCATCTAGTCATGTGGCCACTCTGAGTGGCTTACAGCAAAACAAATCAAGTTCAGACTTGATTTGATCTAAGACCCACTTGTTTGTCTTTCCGGCAGTTCAGAGTATCTGCAAAGCTCTCCTCAAGCAGCACATTAAAAACACATCAAAAGTTCAAAAATGACTTACAGTGTAAGAGAAATGTTTTAGGAATTATTTTATCATTTCCACTCCTCCAGTGAATTTTGATGGCTAAGCGGGGATTTGAACTCTGGTCTCCAGAGTCCTACTGTGTCACTCTATCCACTACACTAGAGATGGGCACGACTCAAAAAAATGGTGTTTCGTTTGTTGTTTGGTCATTTAGGGGTCCGTTTCGGTTCGTTTCCGTTTTTGTGAGTTTTTTTGCAAAAAAAAATCGTTTTCGTTTTGTTACGTAACAACCCGAAAAACGAAATCAAAAACAAAAAAATGCTGTTTCATTACCATTTAGCACAATTCAATGTATTTGCCGTAACGAAAACGAAGCTGTTGACAAAATTTTTCGTGTTTCGGGTCATTTCGTTTCATTTTGGAGTCAAAATTTGTTTTTCGTGTCGTTACGTAATGAAACGAAAAATGAAAACGAAAACGAAAAATCGCTCGTTTCGTGCCCATCTCTACACTACACCACACTGGGATATAGTTTACTGTCTCTGAAACAAAGAAAAGCTTGTAATCCTTGCTTGAATGAAGGAGAGTTGGTCAATATTATCTCTCACACTGCTTCTACTGGCACACTATTTTTACTCAGAACCAACTGAAAAAATGAATGTATGGCCTTAATTCTTGTCACATCTTTTAAAAACGCCTCCAATGATTAACAGATTCTTCTCTTTATGATTGCAGCATTTCACTGGGCTAAATGACCCAACCAAATCTCCTGAACTGCCCCATAGGTGTAGATCTGTGGCCACATCCCTTCAAAATTCTCATTGCTGCCCTCTTCTGTAAGACATTAATAGCCCCTTTCAGTCTTATCCCTAGCTAAAAGGACATATTAGTTGTTGCTGTTTCAGCTAAGTTTGCATATTTCTAGCCCTGCATAAGTTTTCAAAGGGTTTATTTGAAGATGTAGAAAGGATCATGTAGAAAGGATCTTCCAGGTAGCAGGCTCAAGGTTCACTCAGCCTTCCATCCTTCCAAGGTCAGTAAAATGAGCACCAAGCTTGCTGGGGGGGGGGCAATGTATAGCCTGCACACTGTAATTAAAATTGTAAACCGCCCAGAGACTACTTAAAGTGGTACGGGGTGGTATATAAGCAGAACACTTTGCTTTGCTTTAATCCAACTGTCTTCCAATGTTACTCTCCATGTATGGAGAGAATCAGTCTGAAGAGAACAGTGGAATCTCTTCACATGATTATGAGCTATTACGTATCTGCTAAGTGAGATGCACTGGAGATACACCAACCTCTCTGTATGTGTGTTTTAATTTTTTCAGCTTTCCCCCCCTACTGAAGCACTGAAGCAATATTCAGGCTTCAAAGAGCCCTGTATTGATTTGAATGCCACTTCTGGCTTCCTCACTTCATTTCAGATCAGTTTGGAAACTGAAAAATACTCTCATTTCACGTCGTATTCCAAATGGATTTCTGAACCTAAAGCACATCCCTACTGAAAACTTGTTCCAGTAATTGTAGATTGAAATATTCATTCTACAACTGTATTTCTGAGTGTCCTCAACAAAAAGACTTATGGAGGACAGGAAGAACTAACCACGATGTAAAACCTTTCTACCTTTTAATTGTCTCCGTTCAACCATACATTCAAGGAGGTCATGACAATACAATCACCTGATTATTTATTATTTGTATATTTATTTATTAGATTTTTATACCGCACCATCTAGCAATGGGGCCACTCTGGGCGATTAAGAAAATTAACAAGTACCTAGAACAAAATAGTATACAATATAAATAAGCAATATATTATAATGAACACAATGTACCATTCCACCGCAGAGGCTACTTTGGAGGGCGGGGCAGCTTTGCCTCCACCCTGGGAGGAGCACGAGCCCCTCCAAAGTCTTGAAGGAGAGGGGGAGGGAGTGGGCTATTTAAGCCTGCCCCCTGCCAGGGAAAGTCCGGGGCGACCTCACTGGCCCAACCATTGTCCCACACTACTTCAGCCCCCTCCTATTTTGTGATGCATTAAATAAAGTGTGGCCCAAGTTACCCCATCACTTTCATCTCACCTGTTTATTCCAGGGTGGGAGGGCAGTAAACAATAAACATAACTAAATCAGGTCAGATCAATAGAAGATGAGAAATGAAAAACTAAAGGCGGAACAACACACGGGAGAATAAGCAGTGAATCATAGGATAAATTAGCAACCAAGGAAAGCCTTTCTATATAGCCATGTCTTAAGATGTTTCTTGAAATGAGACACCTTAAGGGCCAAGCAGATTATTTGTGTGACTCCTGCTCAACGCCAGCCCTTCATGGTTTGAGCAAACCTGCTACATATATTGGTGTTCTTTTCTATTGGACACTCCTCAATAATGCTTATACAAGTTGGTAAGATTTATCTTCCCTCCCAGAATGTGAAAACAGTGTCTGGGAAGTGACTGATGAGAGTATTTAACATCATGTCCTCTGTTGGATAATATACTTCCTCAACAAGCTTCATCTCCTGTGTATCTCTCTGTAGGTGGTCTTCTCACCAATGTGCTTCATGAACTAATAGATTTTCTTGACCTGGGAGAGCTGAATGATTTCAGTGACTTCCAGGATTTGGAACTCCAAAGTGTCTTTATTATAGCACACTATGGCAGCCAATGCTTCATCATAAAATTCTTTGTATTTCTATATTTTCAAGGCTAATGTTGGGGGAACTAATCTTACCTTTTAAGTTTTAACTCAGCTTTGTATTTCTAGATTTTCCTTTTGTGCCTTTTCCCCTCCTTTGAAGACCCACTTGAATCCTGTAAGTTTCAGGCAGGTAGTAAACTTGTAAGTACCAAGTCTGATGTCTCTCTGTGTCTCTCTGTGTCTCTCTTGTCTTTCTCTCTCTCCCTCTCTGTGTGTGTACGTGTGTGCTTTTCTCCACTTGTCTGCTGCTTCTCATTCCTTCAGTTTCTTTCTTTCAGTAAGAAGTCAGCTGTCTTGCCCTCTTTGAGCTACCTACGTCAGTGAGGTTGGTGCTGGTTCTCTCATTTTATTGGAGTAAGCAACACTGCTCTCTGCAATTCTTCTGTTCTTGGATTAAGCTTTCACTTCTTGTAGCATAGCCAGCTATTACATTCACTTTCACATGGGCTTCCATTTTGGACCTCATCTCTTTTATGATGGGATCATAGATTTTGTATCCACATGCTCTGATGTACATCATGCTTGGTTTTCACTCCTGTTACATTTCAAATAGTGTTTTTGTTGATAACTTGGGCTGTTAGTCTATTCTTCAGAAACAAAGATGAGATCACAGCTTTTCTCCATTTATGCTTTAGTACAGAAGTGGAACAACTCCCACAGTCCTTTACCATTTGAAAGATAGGCTCAGGAATCTGGGAATTGCAGACCAAAACATCTTTAGGACTGAACACTCCCCATTCCTGCTTAGTAGCTTAGTGCCTGCAGGGCATCCCTTTTGCTTAGGTGTATATGATGTGGTGTGTGGGTATGCTATACACAATTTTTGAGGTATATTTAGATACAATCCCACATTTACTGTTGTCTTTCTGAGAAGCTTCAGGTTCCCTGTGGTATGTGCTTCTCATGATCACAATGTCGTCTTTAAGCCATTACTGGCTTTGGCTCATTTCTTTCAGTAGGAAGCTCACATGGTGCCTGGGCTCCATCATGTTGTGTGAGTAAGCATGCACCCTGAAATATTGGGACAAGGTGCACCCCCATCTTGGTTCAGGGGTTGCACATGCCTGGTTGTATCTACAATGTTAGTAAATTAATCTTTTCCTATTTTGGAAGGTGTCTGAATGGGTCTACATAATTTCATGCACTTCCTCTGGTTGTTTCAGGAGACTGTCACTCAAAGGTAGACCAACACTACACTTATTCTCCTAAATAGAATGACATTTACTAGTTTCACTGTTTTGAAATTCAGAGGAATTGTCTAAAGGTTCAGTGTTCCATAAGACATTGTCTTATTCCCAAATCTACTTACCTTCCAACGTCCAAGTAATTTAATTAATTGTAATGAAAAGAAGGCTTCAACGTCCATCATACCTCAACCATCTTAATTAGTCCATGCAAGGTCCTTGCTAAGATTGCAGTTTATGAAGACTCACTGAGAAAAATAAACCAGTAGTGAAATTTGCAGTCAGGATATGGCAATATGGAAAATTGAAATTTAGGTCCCCAAATTTAGGACATCTGCCATTTTAAGGGCTGTGGTATTCCAGTTATGCTATAATTTTTTAACATGGCCTGGCATTGATTTCATATTTTATATCCTTGCATTTTCCCCAACTACTACAGTTGGTATACTGGTTCATTAAAAGTTGTTTATCTTTATAGTTCACCACATTTTCACACACCTAATTCAAGCAATAAAATTGCCTATTTTTATGGCAGATCAAAGCTTGTAAACAGTAAATAAAACAAAATTACCTCACCAGAGAATGCAAGCTCATTTAGCAAATTTATTTCAATGACTTGCATCTCAGTTTCCAAAAGTCACCTTTACATCCACCGTCTGCTGTCTTGCCATGTTATTTCTGACTGCAGTATTGTTTTGTTCTTTCTTTTGTTTTTAAATCAGCACCATTTAAATGTCCCCCCTCACAAAGGGTTAAACTCTAAGTGATCATTTATGAAAGCAAAACGGTAATGATAAATTTGTTTCTAGCAACCCAGGTATATTTGTTATATTGGTATACTCAGAGGAACCTCTGTACTTCTGGCTGTGCAATCATTTCCATTATAAACACATTGTATTTCAAGAGGTTACAACTAAAGTATAAAACTTTTGCTCCAGGCAAAATTTTGGCATTCGTTTTCAACTGGGTACAAGATCATGAGGTTTTTTTTTTGTTTTGTTTTGTTTTGTTTCCTCCCTTTAAACTGCTTTGAAGCATCCTCTTTTTTTACAGGTGATAATGTTGCAAAGACAAAAGTGTCAGAATGTGATGTGAGTTTAGTCATTTTTACAAGCACAGGTGTATGTGTTTTCTGACAAGATGCAGACTTAATGCAATAAGATTAGAAGCAGGCCTTTTCTTTGCAGAAGTCATATTGAAAGTCACAAGTACGATACTACTGCTGTATGGTACAGATGTTAACTTTATGCTAGCAATCAAAGCAGGGTGATCTTGGGCAGGCAATCAAATGTATAGGCTTGGGCAATCAATGCAGCGCAACCCAGCAGAATATGTCAATGACATTGTATTCAAATCAAGTGTCACAAGAAGAGGGGACTCTGTTCTCTGGCTCTGATCAGCTCCTATAGTATGGACACAGAATAAATATCATACTGGTGTTGGGCCGTGTGAATGTCTTTCAACCTGATAGATCTCTATACATGTTCTGTCTGTGCAAATTGGGAATGACTCACTATGCCTTGATCTGGCAGTGACCTGCACCAATTCGTTCTTGGGATTCTGCAGATATTTATATGCCCTTCTAACTTTTCAGCACTAGTGTAGAAAGTCTTGCAGTAACACTCATTAATACAGAAAGAATGGGTGTTCTTTCCTCCTTCCCTCCCTCTCTTCCTTCCTTCCCCACAAGCTGTAACTATGATGCAAGTGAGGAACTTGCCATTACTACCATATTTTTTGCTCCAAAAGATGCACCGGACCATTAGACACACCTAGTTTTTAGATGTAGTGAGAAAAAAATATTCACACATAATACTGCAGTCAGGTCAAGAGGTCTCTGTGGCGGCAGCTGCCACGTCCAGTGGCACGGCCCTCCTCCTCCTCCTCCTCCTCCTCCTCCTCCTCCTCCCCAACTAAGGGCCTTTTTACACGACCCCTAAGATCCGCTGGTCCCTTAAATTCGGACCAGAGATCTTGAGGGTTGTTGCTGTTGCTCCGTCCCCACACCCTCCGGAGAGAAAAAAAGGAAAAAAAGAACGCAGCCTTACCTCCGTGCCGGTGGAAGCTGCTTCCAGCCCCGTCGTCATTATTCCTGCAGGACTTTTTTACACGACCCCTAAATTCCTGCTCTTAAAGGGGCGGGAGGCAAAAAACAACAACAAAAAGAAGCAAGGAGAGCCCGGCAGATCCGGATCAAGATCTTTCGCCCTCCAAGAGCAGGTACAAGAAAAGTGTGCTGGGTCGCGCTTAGGTGGGCGGGGTCACACTTAATTGTCTGCAAACTCCAGAGCTGGTGGGGAAACATTTTTAAGCTCCGAAGCTTGCAGCCAATTGCGGCGGAGTTTAGGGGTCGTGTATAAACGCCCTAAGCCTACTCATTTTGTTTTGGCCACCTTGTGGCAATCAGCACCTCTCGTGTCTGACTAGAAAGCCCAGGGAAACCACGAATGGAGTGAAGGTTTGAAGATGCATCTCTTGCTTGCACATGCCTGTCAATGGCTTCTATTCCGAACGTGCACATACCGCGCTTCCTTCCAGCCATTGCCACCATCGAGTCCTGCCAGTGGCATGGGCACTGCTGGCTTCTCATTGGTGTGCACAGAACAAAGCCCAGGCAGGCAGGCAGGCAGGCAGGCGGGTGGCAAGCGTGGGGGGGGGGCTCCTGCTGCTGCTTTTTGCTGTCACAGCTCTCATCACTGCCACCTTTCCCCCCTCCCTCTCCCCGATGGGGTCTCCTTGCTAGCTACAGCCTCTCTGCTCTGCTCTCAGTCATGTGACCCTAATGTAACCAGGCAGGAAAAGCTGCCGCTGGTGGATCAGGCTAAAGGCCCATCTAGTCCAGTTTCCTGTATCTCACAGTGGCCCCACCAAATGCCTCTGGGAGCACACAAGACTAGATTTTTGTTTCCTGATAACACTCCCCTGCATCTGGTCCTTGAAGTACCCTGGTTTTAAGCCTGGAGATTACACATCTCCATCATGGCTTGTAACCTATGATGGACTTTTCTTCCAGGAATCTGTCCAATCCATTTTTGAAGGCATCCAGGCCAAATGCCATTACCACATTGTGTGGCAAGGAGTTCCACAAACTAACAACACACTGGGTAAAGAAGTATTTTCTTTTGTCTCTTCTCCCTCTCCCAACCTTCAGTTTGAGTGGATGTCTCCTAGTTCTGGTATTTTGTGAGAGGGAGATTATGCCCTGCATAGTTTTGTATGTCTCAAACATATTCCCCCTCAGGTGCCTTTTTTCCAGACTAAAGAACCCCAAATGTTGTAGCCTGTTCCTCATAAGAAAGATGTTCCAGCCCAATAATCATTATATAGTCACTCTCTTCTGCACCTTTTCCAGTTCCACTATGTCTTTTTTGAGATGCAATGACCAGAACGGTATACAATACTCCAGGTACAGCCTTATTATTGTTTTATACAATGGCATTATAATGTTGGCTGTTTTATTTTCAATCCCCTTTTTGATGACCCCTAGCATGGAATTGGCCTTCTTCACAGCTGCCACACATTGGGTAGACACCTTCATGGATCTGTCCACCAACACACCAAGATCTCTTTCCTGATCTGTCACGGATAACTCAGAGCCCATGAGTTGATAGATAAAGTTTTGTTTTTTTGCCCCAATATGCATTACTTTACATTTTCCTACATTGAAACACATTTGCCATTCTGCAGCTCATTCTCCCAGTTGGGAGAGATCCTTCACAATCTTCTCTGGTCTTCACTATCCAGAAAAGTTTCATGTCAGCTGCAAACTTGGCCACCTCACTGCTTATCCCTGTCTCCAGGTCATTTATGAACAGATTGAAAAGCACAGGTCCCAGAACAGATCCCCGGGGTGCAACACTTTTCACCTCTTTCCATTGTGAAAATTGCCCATTGATACCTACTCTCTGTTTCATGGATTTCAATCAGCTCTTAATCCATAATAGGACCTGCCATATTATCCCCCAACTGTGCAATTTTCTCAGCAGCCTTTGGTGAGGGACTGTTTTCCCTCAGCAAGGCTTGTTCTTCTTTGTGTTTTAAGATATTCTCTTGGAGGAGACTTTCCACCATCTTCCCTGGGACAGACATAAGGCTAACCGACCTGTAGTTTCCCGGATTCCTCCCCACCTTCCTTTTTAAAAAATTGATGCGACATCTGCTATCCTCCAGTCCTCTGGCACTGTGGCTGTTTTAAGAGACAAGTTGCATATTACTGTAAAGAGATCCACAATTTCTGTTCTCAGTTCCTTAATAACCCTTGGGTGGATGCCATCTGGGGCCAGTGACTTGTTGATCTTCAATTTATCAATTAAACCTAAAACGTCCTCTATTTTAATATGTCCAAGGTCTTCCGTCATGAAGACAGATGCAAAAAAGTCATTTAATTTCTCTGCAATTTCCAAGTCCCCCTTTATCTCCACTTTACTTCCCTCAGCAGCTTGTTAATGCTACTGCTGGAGCCAGGAGAGCACAATCTGTTCAGCAGCCACCACCAGCCTGGAAGTGAAGCAGCCACTGGAGGGGTGGGGGAGGAGCTGGGAGGCATGTGGCAGCATGAGCAGGCGAAGGCTGGTATGCCTTCTCACACACAACCCTCCTCTCACCACCATTCCCACCACCTTTGAGACCTCTGGACCTGGAGGCTGCCACTGTGGAGGTGCCTGGCGGGGCTGTATTCACTCTATAAGACACACAGACATTTCCCCTTACTTTTTTTTTGGGGGGGGGGAGGGAATGCATCTTATAGAGCAAAAAAATACGCTGCTTCCTTAAGAACGTCTGAATAGCCTAGTAACACAATTAAGTGAATCTGTAAACCATGGATTGAAGCAGTACTTCTTACTGTTCGTCCTGGATTGTTACCCTGATTTAGATTTTCCCTGGTCTAATTCAGTAAGTAAAATGGTTCAAATAAAAACTCAACTGTTTAGTTCACTCAGTGCCCCTGGGCCTCTTGGCCTAAACTATTTCATAGTTGTGTTGTAAGGGCAAAATGTTTCTCCTGCACAGCCTATCTTGAGAGAAAGTGGGATGTAAATTCAATAAATAAACACCAAGTTGGTGATTTCATTTAGCATCCAACATGCTAGCCCAATGACGGAATCCATCGGGCTCTATCATGACATTGAATATTAAGTATTTTGAGATTGGAAAAGCAAATTTCAGTGGCCAGCATTGGCATATAATTGCTGTTGGGAAAGGGTGCTTTCTGTTTTAGCATAAATATGCACACACACATACACACACACAGAGAGACAAACTCTCTCTCTCTCTCTTACACACACACACACACACACACACACACACACACACAGAGAGAGAGAGAGAGAGAGAGGGGGGGGGCAGACACTTTAATATATAACCACCATATAAGTAGCTAAACAGCTCTGAATAAATGAGCAAGCAATACTAACCAAAGCAAAGATAATGTCAGGAAGACTTTAAGTGAATGCCACATTTAAAATGCTACTGTTCATTCTCATGCTCTCATTGTTCATGAACTACAATATTTTCTGAGAAAGGAAAATATAATGGGGGGGGGGACATAACCCTTCAGGGCAGTTGAAATTTCTCTCCTACCTCAGATTTCACTTGGAAGAGAGAAATTCCTTAAAGGGTGACCTTAATCACATGCCAGTGATGTACTGTATCATGTTCGGCTGTTTACTTATCTGTTGGAGTAACTGATGCATCAGATAGATGAGCTTGTTTGTCATGTTCCGCTCCTTGTCTGGTTGGGTCAGTAAAAGTTTTATCAGATTTAATGGGGAATATGTTTATCGGGCGGGATGTACGTGTGGAATGCAGCTTGCACTAGATAAGTAGGGGTGAAGGTGCTACGAAGGTAAGGAACTGTCAGCATTTCCCCCTGCAGTATCCCTCTGCCAGGATTTTATCACTCAGTGGCAGCATCCTTGCTGTCAACCCCACCTGTATTTTCTATAGGACAAAAATCACTTTTTATCTATGTTTGGCTTTCTTTAGACGCAGAAGGATTGGGCCACCTTGTAGAGCTTAAGCATCTGGGAATCAATTAACTAAGCAGCTCTCAACACCCAACTGTGCAGAAGAGGTCTGTCTGATGGGAAAGTCCTTCAAGCACTTCAAGGAGTAAGATGGATGTTCTCACTTCCCACATGTGCTCCTCTCAAACTCAAGTTCCATTGACTATAACATTGTGCTTCTGCCCAAATTGGCAAGCTATATTTAGTTTTATCTTCTCATATGGAGGTTGAGCCCTTGTCAGGGCATTATTATGTTCTAGTTTTCTTTCCAGTGAAATTGGATTAAGCTAGCAGAAACTGAGGAATATGCAGATTCTAGAAGAATCCATTATTCCTAAAATAATTTCAGGAGGAAGTAATTTATGTCCATTTTGATGCAATAATAAACCGACATCCCAAGATCCACAAGCAAGATGAAAGGGGAAAGGTGCTGGAATTAGTTGTTCAATGCAATTGAGGTCTCCCATTGGCTTCAAGTGGCAGAAGACAAAAATCAAGAAAGCAGAACCAAATATTTTGACAGGAATTCTGATACCTGTAGACTAAAATGTTGGAGTTGCAGGTGTTCAAACAGAACAGATGGTACTTTCGTATTGACTTACAAAACAACGTACTTATTCAAGGAGGCTCAGCAGAGGCTGGTTCCAGTGATTTATTCACTCTGCATTTGCTTTTATATAAACAATGTCAGCTTCTTCAGAAATGTTCTTAATTCTGCCTTTTACAAAATAACTTTCCTGGATGAATCATTCTGGTCATTTGTGGTTTTCCTATCACCTTAATCTTATTCAACTGAGATGCTGAAACATTTATGGCTCTATGTATATAGAATTACCAGGAGGGAATAAAAGGCCAGTGAGTCTCCCTTGCAATGAATATTTTGGCTGAACCCCTGTTGCTTTGTTACACAAGTAGACAGTAAAACATTCGCTCACTTCTGCCCGGCAATTAACAAGTCCCCATTGGGATTCTCAAGCACACAGGCAGCAGGCAGGCACTGGTGCCCCCAGGAATTTCAGCAATGACATTGATTGCTGGTTAGAAGCAAGGGAATGTTAATACAGTTTGTTTTCTGCGTTTGTAACAAACCAACAGGATTTCAGCCTTTGTGTCAGAATGTGCCCAAAGATTTGCAGCAGTAAAAGGTCTTCTTGTGAATGGGCCTTATTGAGGACTTAGTTGGCACAATGGCAGTCATGCTCTTAATGCTTCCCCTGCTTTCAGTCTTTGTACAGCGTAATTGTGCCAGTTTCCTTGAGCTGGGCCACTGCTGCAGCATAGCTCAATCAACTGAATGGAACTGTTTTAAAATATGCAGTTGTGATCAATTAAAAACATATGCTCATTTTAATAAATTAAGAGTTTGTAAACTGCTGGTAACAATACTCTTGTCTAATTTTTTAGCAATGCACATTCCAGTTAACCAAGGAGATAATACTAGGATTCCTTTTGTGTAAAAAGTGTATACTGTAACCTTTGTTGCATCCCATTCCCCCAATCCAGGTGAAGGGGCCTGTGGCAGGGTGCAAGCCAGTTTTGAAGCTGGGGGTCCCACCTGACCTCTGCTCCAACCTGAAACAGGTGAGTCCCAAGCCCCAAAGTCGTGCAGTCCTCAAAACAGCCTGGCAGCCACTAGCCAAGAACCGGATGACTTCCTCAGTCCACTAGCCTCCAAGCTACGTGACCATTGGTGGCCTGCAGCCCAGGGAGGCCCCCACACATCCTCCCTCCTGGCAGCAGATCAGCAGTGCCGGGACATTGGATGGTGTAGGACAGGCATGTCCAAACTTCAGTTCTCCAGATGTTTTGGACCACAACTCCCACAGTCCTTGGTCATTGGCAAGCTAAGTTTACAATTCTGGGAGTTGCTGTCCAAAACATCAGGAGGGCCGAAGTTTGGACATATCTGGTGTAGGATCACCCCTTGGGTGCCCCTTGAGAACTCTTCAACACCAACCTCCTCTTCCACACTACCGGCCAGTGTGACTCAATCTGCCCTTCAATATCTATGGGTGCACAATTGCTGAATCCTCCAATCTAGTGAGTCTGGCCCAAAATCCCTGTCTGGACCATGAATCAATCAACCAGTACTGTACTATGTTCCAAGGGTGGGTGGGTGGGTGGGTGCATGCGTCCGGTGCCTCAATGAAAGAGGCCAAGGCTGGAGCAGGGCAGCCCTGCCCCATGTCTTGCCCCATGGAATGCACCAGTGTCCCCCAGCCTTGCCTACTTCTAGTGTACTGGCAGGCTTTTCTGAAGGCCACAGACAGATAGCACATGACTGGTGGAATCAGAAGGAGACTTCATTTCATACATGCTGGAGGACATGAAGATTAAGGGGAAACTGAATATTTAGGAAGTAAGAACTCTGCAGTCTCCCACCAGTTGTATGTGCACCGCTGGCTTAGAATCTCTGCACTAAGGCTTTATCTGGCTCTTGGTTGTGAAGATGAGAATTAAGGTGATATTTTCTGAGAAGAAGGTTAACGGTTAATAGTCTTGCTTATGTTGCCCTGTTTACTAATGGCAAGTGTCTTATCTGGCATAAACAACTACTGCCTGCAATAAAAAAATTGAGTTTGGTGTAAATGAAATACACCATGTTGTGTAAATGCATGTCTCCTGTGATATTTCCATTTAGCTGGAGCAAAATAGGCTGTGACTCTCAACTGCGAAATGTCAGGAAATGCATTACTTTTCATTTTCAGTCTCCAGGAGAAATATGAACTTTAAATGGCTATTTTGCAAACAAATAATATTCTGATGGAATAATTCATTATTCTTGCGGCATCCTGATCTCCACAACACCACTTGCACCTTTGCTTTTTTTTATGGAGCTCAGCATTATTTCATTCCATTCAGCTAAGTAGAATAGGCTAAATGAAATCTATATTGTTGCGTGTCAACAGGTACAGATTGGCTGCTGACAAAACCTGAAGAAACAAATACGTGCCCCTCAACACACATACACACCCAATGCAAAGTGCCAGGGAAAGAGGAATGTTATTTTACAGATTCTGAATGGTAATTTAATAGTCCATCTTGTTTTTAATATGATGCTGTCACCTCAGATAAACTAAAAGACTCTCTAACTACTGATATCTTCTGTGATTCCCTATTGTTGCTTTGTTCTTTTTAGGACAGGGGTGCCCAAACTTTTTGTAAGGAGGGCCAGATTTGGTGGCTGAGAATGTGTCAGGGGCTGGTTGCTCCCCGACCCTGCCACCCCACTGCAAGCCCCACCCACTGACCCATAAGCTTCACCCATTGACCCCTTGCAACCCCACCTGCAGGAAGGAAAGTGGGGACCAAGGGAGGGAGGGAGGAAGGTGGAAACCAAGAGAGGAAGGAAGGAAGGTGGGGACCAAGGGAGGGAGGGAGGTAAGAAGGAAGGTGGGGACCAAAGGAAGCATAGGGAGCCGTGACCACCACAGGGGAATGTGTGGGTGAGGGAGGAGGAGGGAGGGGCAGGCCAGACAACCACACGCCACTCAGAATGGCCTGATGGGCCGGATTTGGCCCCTGGGACGGACTTTGGGCAGGCCTGTTTTAGGAGCAACCCCATCAAACAATTTATTCATATCGGTTTGGTTTGTTCAAACCTTGAGTTTCAAGTGGCTTCACTGATAAATTCATTAGCCAAAATCCTACTGAGGAGAATAATGCAAGGGCAATTAAGTAAGGATTTTTGATCCATTTTTGCTGCTTTTCAGGCACAACTATGTATGCATTCAGATGCATGATCAACTGTGTGCTTCATAGATGACCAAAAGTGTGATGAATGGCCAGCAAAAGAGGAGAAATTATTTGTGTGCTTGTTCCTATACAAGCAAAAAGATTCTAGACAATGGCTGAAGCTTCAGATAGCACCTAATTTAGTTGCCCGGTCTGGTTTTCTTGCTCATCATTTGCTTTCCTTGTCCTTGCTATTGCTGTGTGAGAATAACTTCAGCTGGGCAAAAAAAGAACTGGTGGGAACAGTGGACTCAAGGCAAGAAGTTAGCCTGGGATGGTTCAGTCCCTTCTTCACACATGCACTTCTTTTCCTCTTAACATTTGATCCACACATTTTTTCTGCATGAAGTACATAATGAGGAAGTTCTCCAGATTTGTCCTTGTATTAGAATTTTCTATTACAGCCTCATGCAGGGCCGGCTCTAGGTTTTTTTGCGCCCTAGGCGAGGGGCAGGGGGTGGGGTGGGCAGTGGGGGGCAGGGCAGCAGGGGGGCAGCGGATGGTGGGGGACGGCGATGGGCGTGGGGGCGGGCGGCAATGGGCAGTGGCCAGCAGTGGGGGGAGGGGCAGCCGGGAGGCAGAAGGCTGGCCAGCACCCTCTCTCCATTTTGGCACCCTAGGCAACTGCCTAGTTCGCCTTAATGGATGCGCTGGCCCTGGCCTCACGGTGCAGTGGTTAAACTGCCATACTGCAGCAATAACTATAATCACGACTTAGTGTTCAGTTCCAGGTAGCAGGCTCAAGGGTCTCTCAATCCTTCTAAGGTTGGTAAAATGAGTACTCAGCTTGCTGAGTGGGGTGGGGCGGGGGGAGGTAATGTGTAGCCTGCAAAAATAAATTGTAAACCACCCAGAGAGTACTTTAAGCACTTTGGAGTGCTATATAAGCAGAACATTTGCTTGTTACTTTATTATGTTGCATTGAATTATGCCTGTTATCCTTACTCAAAATAATACTTCTAGCATCAATACTTGGGAATAACTACAGTATATTGTTGACCTACCCCAGTATTGGCAAACCTATGGCATGGGTGACAAAGGTGGCACTCAGAGCCTTTTCTGTGGGCACCCAACATCGCTCCTTCACAGCCACCTGTATTCAGGTTAAATTGCTGTATTGGCACTTTGTGAAAAATTAGTGGGTTTTGAATCACAGTTTGGGTACTTGGTCTCTAAAAGGTTCGCCATCACTGGCATAACCTGTTAAGCCATTCAGTCACTACTAGCATTATAGTTAAAGCATAAATTTTAAAAAAGGAAAAATGTACACCTGCAGAGTGTTAGCTTGGCAACATAATGCTAGTAAATAAAAAGTACAAATACATGCATCCACAACATACTGGGCAATCATTATGTTATTGTCTTGTAACACAAGGTAGCCTTTCAGGATCACTCAGGTTCCAGTTGCAAACTGCAAGCGCTTGTTCATCAAGTGCTCCTGACTTCAAAGTGAGTTAGGATCAAAGTAAGCAATTCATTTACTCTACTGTTTATTGGGGAAATCAACCGTCCCAATCCTTTTTTAAATAAAAAAGTGATACATTAACAGTGCAATAGAGTTCTGAGCCTTATCTCCTCCTCCCTTTTCCTCTTTCCTTCTTATCTGATCCCTTTGCAAAGGAAATAAATTAAGAGCACAATACTTTGCAAGTCTTTTGCACAGCATCAGGAGGAGGAAGTGGATTTTAAAAGACTTGCAAAATACTGTGAAGAGCAGCGGTGCCTGTTACTGCCGATTTGTCAATGAACCTTTAAAAGAAAACAAATTAAAAGGGCACAAGTGCAGTGGCTATGTAGGGGCCACAGTGCCCAGAAATCCAAATCCATTTGGAAAGGAAATACATTGACAGCAGTGTTCAAACAGGCTGAAACAATAAGGAATGAAGCTGTTAATCATCAGTACAAAATAAAACAACCTTTCAATCGAGGGGAAAATAAACCACAAATAAAGCACTGGCCAGGAAAATGAATCGATTTTGGCCATGTGCCATTTTCTTGGAAATTTATGAAACAATTTTAAAAATGGCCATAAAGGTATAACTGGGTTTCTTTTGCCAGTGTGTTCAAGCCCTAAATTACAATTAGATTTAGCCACAGCCAAAATTTTCCATCACATATTTGAATTGAAAAGAACTTCACAATATTGTGAATCGAAGCAGAAGAACAGTGGGAAAGCATGTATATTTTTCCACTTTTCTGTTTAAAATCCACATATATACACACATATCCCTAGCTACCCAAAAGGTTGTTTCAATAGAGCAGGGTATCTCATACTTTAAAATAGTTTTTACCCCTTAGATCTCATTTATTTAAATTTATTTTTCAATATTATATAAGGCAGGAATGAGACACTTTCGGAACCATTTTTTTTTTTTTTTGCTATAAGTTACTTATGCTAAAAATATGGAAATGGAGAAAACCATGGCCGGTAGGGACCTCTTTGGGCTGGGATAACTGTCAATCCAGAAGCAATTGTTCCCTTTCTGCTTCAGAATTTGAAGAGAACCAATAATTCTTTTGCTGCTCTTTTTCAGTTAGACAATCTGTTTCCAATTAGTCTAGTAGAGCCTGCATTGCGTCAGCCATGTAGTGAGTCAGTCGTATAGTTAGTCAATCAGATTATGAATCAGTTAAGCTTTCTTCATGTAAGTGATCATTACCTTTCAGCAATATACTGTTTCTGATCTATTCAAAACTGTGAGTAAATTGTAGAGACGGGCACAAAATGGAAATAGTATTTTGTTTCCTTTTGTTGCTCTTTGCATTTTGTTTTGTTTTGTAATTAATACATTTTAAATATAATTTTCATAAGGAAACAACATGAAATGAAACAGAATCTGCTGCCACCCAGCTGGTTATTTTTGACAGGTTAGGCTGTGGGGAGGGGTGGGGAGGGCAAGGGGTGAGAACCAGAGAGTGGAGCTGGGTTTTATCCCCGTAGCCACCAGCTGGTACTTTTTGACAGGTCAAAACCTGTCAAAAATCCCAGTTGGGTGCAGGTGGTGAAAACTGGAGAGCAAAGCAAGTGGTGCTAAACTTAAAACCCTGCTTCTCTTTCCCATTGTGGCTACCACAACAAGCACCCAGATGGTTTTTTTGTTTTGGGGTTGTTGTTTTTTTAGACAGGTCAGGCTGTGTGGAAGGGAAGTGCTCCACAGCCCTGTCAAAAAAAATAAAAATAAAAATAAAGCTGGGTGCAGGTGGCAGCAATGAGAGAGCAAAGCAAGTGGTGCAAATTTAAATCCCTGCTTTTCTCTCCCATTCTGGCCACTGCCACCCAGCTGGTTTTGACAGCTCGAGCTGTCAAAACCAGCTGGGTGGCAGTAGCCAGAACAAGAGCATGGAGCAGGGAAATTCATAAATTATTTTATTTCCATAGTAAAAAAATGGTGTTTCATATCCTTATGATACAAGGAAACAGTGTGTCATTTTTCATTATGTGCCCATCTCTAGTAAATTGGAAACTTGTATTATTTCCCTTGCCAGTATCTCTGAGTGAATTATTGAGATAATAGGTGCCAGGTGATAACAACAAACAATAAAGGGTGATCTACTGCCGGGAGACTTGAAGCCAGTTCTGCTATGTAGCTCTCTAAACCTTTTCTGCAGCACAGTTCAAAGCTTTTAAGTCAATAATTTCACACACTGCCAAGATTATTCAATAGTCATCTGCTCAGAAGTATGCCCCTCAAGTTCAATAGGGCTTCCTTCCAATGATGGCGAACCTTTTAGAGACCGAGTGCACAAAATGTGATTCAAAAACCACTTATTTTTCACAAAGTGCCAATACGCCAATTAACCTGAATACAGTGGTACCCCGGGTTACAAATGCTTTGGGTGCTACCCTTTGGGAAAGTGAGAATCGAAGAGCAGGCTTTTGAATTTTTCATGGCCATAGCACCCTCACTGTGCCTGTGGGAAATTCAAAAACTTCTTTGACCCTTGCTTTCCTGAAGGGTGCTATCCTTTAGGAAAGTGAGGATCAAAGGTCAGGGGTGCTACCCTTTGGGAAAACAAGGATCAAAGAGCAGACTTTTTAATTTATCGCAGCCACAGCACCTTCAAAACAGTTGCGAAATGGTCGCGGCTGTCTCAAAACAGCTCTGTGCAGAGAACAATGTGAATGAGAGGCAGTGGTTTGTGGGCTCCTTCATAGCCCTAGTTTACTCTCTAGCCACGTCAGTCTAGGCAACCCAAAAGCAGGATGGCTGGAGAGTAAACTGGGGGATGAGGTAGCCCACAAACCACTGCCTCCCCTTCACCTTGCACTCTGCAAGGAGCACAGTGGCATGCTCTGAACACAGGGTTAAGTGCGTTGGCTGTGAGGGGGCAATGTCGCATGTCCACAGAAAGAGGTCTGCATGCCATCTTTGGCATCCATGCCATAGATTCACCAACACTGGTATAGGGTTATAACCATCAAGTAGATACACTTAAATCAGTGGGACATTTAAGTAACTTAAGCATCACCAAATTCATATGTTTACTCTTATGTATGGCAAAGTCCCAGTTTTATGTTACCAAAGGAAAGGTGAGGTTTCTACTATAAGCAGTAGAGATGGGCACGAAATGAGCGATTTTTTGTTTTCATTTTTGTTTTTTCGTTTTGTTACGTAACGAAACAAAAAACGAATTTTGACTCCAAAATGAAACGAAACGACCCGAAACACGAAAAATTTTGTCGACCACTTCGTTTTCGTTATGGCAAATACATTGAATTGTGCTAAATGGTAATGAAACAGCAATTTTTCGTTTTCATTTTTGTTTTTTCGGGTCATTACATAACGAAACAAAAATGAATTTTTTTGCAAAAAACCTCACGAAAACGGAAACGAACCGAAACGGACCCCTAAACAACCAAATGACAAATGAAACACAATTTTTTGAGTCGTGCCCATCTCTAATAAGCAGTAAAGCAAATTTTCTTTTTCATTGCATTAGTCAAGAATATTTCTACAAAACTCTACATTATAATTAGTTAGATAACAGGAGAAACAGATTTCCCAATATATTTTCTCTATTGGCTCTCCATGAGAGCACTGATACCCACTGCTCCTCTCTCTCTCTGTGTCTCTCCTTCCTCCCCCCCCCATGTGCTTGTCTGTCTTAGAGTTACAATGTTTTTTAATTGTTTCCAGATGAACAATTTTCACCTTACAATTTGGTTAGGAGGGCACTATCTGGCCCAGCAGGGTAAGACTATCACTGACATTTATCACACGTTACTGAGAAAGAAAAAGAGCTGGAAGAAGACAGAAGGCATATAGTCTTAATGTAGATAGGAATTTGTCAAATTCTATCCAACCATCCTTGGAGCTCCTGCCGATATTATTGCACTGACTCCAATATTACCATAAAATATTGAAAGTACCATATGGATGCCAGTTGTGAATGCTTGCTGAGTGAATTTTTTAATATGCATCTCACACAATAAATATTTATAACTTCATATGGAATGGCATGGCAAATAACTGTGAAAAATAAAACTTCTCTCAAAACACTATACAAGCTTAAAACTTTGTTGGCAGATCAATATAGATTTCCCAAAGAAAGCAGCTGAAGTATGGGTCTAGTTCTTTCCACTGAGGTGGTAGCCCTCAAATTTATTTTGAATCTCTACATTATGAGTATTAGCTACCTTGAACAGTACAAATAAACAGAGGGAAACAATAGAAAAGGAAAAACCAGAGATCTATTCAAGAAAATTGGAGATATTAAAGGGGCATTTAGTGCAAAGATGGATATGATAAAGGACAAAAATGGTAGGGACCTAACAGAAGCAGAAGACATCAAGAAGAGATGGCAAGAATACACAGAGGAATTATATCAGAAAGATCTGGATGTCCCTGATAACCCAAATAATGTAGTTGCTGACCTCGAGCCAGACTTCCTGGAAAGTGCAGTCAAGTGGGACTTAAAAAGCATTGTAAATAACAAGGCCAGTGGAGCTGATGGCATTCCAGTTGAAATATTTAAAATCTTAAAAGAGGATGCTGTAAAGGCACTAAACACAATATGCCAGCAAATTGGTCTACATTCCAATACCAAAGAAGGGCAATACCAAAGAATGCTCCAACTATCATACAATTGCACTCATTTCACACCCTAGCAAGGTTATGCACAAAATTCTACAATGTAGGATGCAGCAGTATGTGGACAAAGAACTCCCAGATATGCAAGCTGGATTTCAAAGGGGCAGAGAAACTAGAGATCAAATTGCCAACATGCATTGGATTATGGAGAAAGCTACAGAAGTCCAGAAAAAACATCTACTTCTGATTCATTGACTATGCCAAAGCCTTTGACTATGTGGACCACAATAAACTATGGCAAATTCTTAAAGGAATGGGAGAGCCTGACCAGCTTATCTGTCTCATAAGAAATCTATATGTAAGACAAGCAGCAACAGTCAGAACTTGCATGGAACAACTGACTGGCTTAAAATTGGGAAAGGAGTACAGCAAGGCCATATACTGTCATCTTGCTTATTTAACTTATATGCAGAGTACATCATGAGAAAAGCAGGACTGGATAAATCACAAGCCAGAATTAAGATTGCTGGAAGAAATACCTGTATGAACAACCTCAGATATGCAGTTGATACTACTCTGATAGCAGAAAGTGGGGAGGAAAAAGAACCTCTTAATGAGGGTGAAAGAGGAGAGTGAAAAAAATGGGCTGAAGCTTAACATAAAAAAACTAAGATCATGGCCACCGGTCCCATCACCTCCTGGTAAATAGAAAGGGAAGAAATGGAGGCAATGTCAGAGTTTATTTTCTTGGACTCCTTGGTTGCTCTAGATGGTGACTGCAGCAATGAAATTAAAAGACACCTGCTTCTTGAAAGGAAAGCAATGGGAAACCTAGGCAGCATCTTAAAGAGCAGAGATATCAGTTTGCCGACGAAGGTCCGGGTAGTCAAAGCTATGGTTTTTGCAGTAGCGATGTATGGAAGTGAGAGCTGGACTATACAGCAGAATCAACGCTTTTGAGCTGTGGCACTGGAGGAGACTCTTGAGAGTCCCCTGGACTGCAAAGAGATCAAACCTATCCATCCTGAAATAAATCAATCCTGAATGTTCACTGGAAAGACAGATTTTGAAGCTGAGGGTCCAGTTCTTTGGCCACCTCATGAGGAGAGAGGACTCCATAGAAAAGTCCCTGATGTTGGGAAAGATTGAAAGCAAAAGGAAAAGGGGAGGGCAGAGAATGAGATGGTTGGACAATGTTATCAATGAAACCAACATGGATTTTACCAAACTCTGGGAGGCAGTGGAAGACAGGAGGTCCTGGTGTGCTCTGGTCCATGGGGTCACAAAGAGTCAGACATGAGTCAATGACTGAACACCAGCAACACCTTGAACATCTTGCCTGTAGAAAAATTGGGTATAATAATTTTTAAAATCAAATGAACCATTTTTCAAATTGTAGGCTACAACTGAGGGTGCAAATTCAGATGGTTTGTCTATGCCATTGTAACCATAAATATATACATGTGAAAAAGATTTCTGAACTGTTCTCCTTCCTAGTTTTCTATATGAAGGTCAGGTGTTTTTAGAGCTGAACAAAACTTTCTTCAGATGAAACAATCTAGTGAACTTCTGGATAGCTCAGAGATTTAGTAGAGGTTGGAAGTTCGATTCTCCACTGTGTCTCCTTTGCAGAGGCTGGAGTTGATTATCCATAGAGTTAGTTCCAGCTCGTCAGTCCTAAGATTATCATTATTGCAGGGGAACTCAAAATCTCTGACAAAACTTTCCAAATTTGGCACTGAGCAAGAGCAGTGTCTGCTAAATTTGTGACAAATATAGGCTGATCAGAAGTTCAGTTTCAAAATTCTAAAATTTAGGGGATGCCCTCATTTTTAAACTTGCCCTGTATAATATTGATTTACTCTTCCAGCACGATAACATCACAATAGACAAAAGGGTCTGGAACATATATTTTATGAGGAGCAGCTTAGGGATCTATTGTTTAGTCTTACGAAAAGAAGGTTGAGATGGGATATGACAGCTATATTTAAATATCTGAAAGGATGCCATATTGATGTGGGGGCTGGGTTGTTTTCCATGGCTTCAGAGACTAGGACTTGGAGCAATGGTTTCAAACTACAGGAAAAGAGATTCCATTTGAACATTAGGAAGAACTTCCTGATGATTTGAGCTGTTCAGCAGTGGAATATGCTGCCATAGAGGGCGGTGGAGTCTCCTCCTTTGGAGGGTTATATGTAGAGGCTGGATGGGGGTTCCGGCAAGGCAGGGCGTTGGACTGGATGGAACTTGAGGTCTCTTCCAACTCTATGATTCTATGATTCTAATACTATTATGCAGTAACAATGAACACTTTTGTAAGGTAATTGCATAAAGTACTTGAGTGACTTCAGATAATCCTTCCCTGTAAACTGTGAAATTCAGGGGCAGTGGTGATATTGTTGCCTCAGATTTTATGGTATCTGATTACCAATTCTATTTTCTGTTCTTCTGCCTTTCATATCTTCAATGATGAAAGAGATTGTACAGGAACACTGGAATCACTAGATAAATTGGAAGTAGAGATGGGCATGAAACACAACAATGCTTTTTGTTTTGTTTTTTATTGTTTCATTTCATTTGGAATAAAATATTTTTATTTAAAAAATTCTTTTCATTTTTTGTTTGTTTCATTTTTTGTTTTTTGTTTTTAATGTTACAGCCAAACAGCTGGCCTGCTGGCCAGGGCATCACTTTTTTATTTGTTTATTTTAAATCTAGCACTGACCAGGTAGCCTGTGGGCCGGTCTGTGCTTTTTTAAAAATCTGGCTCATGAGGCGGCTGACACTTTTTTATTATTTATTTTGACAAGCGCCAAGATCAGCACTTGTCAAAATAAATAATAAATGAAAATGAAATGGAACGAAACAAAAAATTCCATTTTGTTTTGTTTCTTTTTTTTGAAAAGGGCACTTTGCTTTTCATTTCATTCTGTAATGAAACAAAAAATGAAAAATGAAATGAAAAAATTCATTTTGTGCCCATCTCTAATTGGAATTGCTTTAATTCCAGAAAACTGTCAGCGATGAAGATGTCATCAGTCTTGTGCAGTGTAATTTATGCCACAGGATTTCAGGCACAGTTTGGGTTTTCCTCCACGTCATTGTAGACTTCTGAACCTCCAGATTAGTCTAAAGAACTCCAGATCTTTCTAGTTTACCCCATTACTGAATCTGGCTATCCTGGCTCAATTCAGTCTCATACAAATAAGGAAAAATTACTTTGGAATTTGGGTTTTTTCCAAAATCTACATATAATCTGAATAACAAACAATATTTTTTGTGCACCTTATCTCACAAACAGGTAAATAAACACACATGTCTGTAGATATGTGCAGAAGACAACAATTTTGAATTTTTAGAGGATTAGTTTAAAAGTTCTTTGTCTCATCTTCAAATTCCAGGTCTTTGGATACTGATAAATAAAACAGCAAAAGGCAGCAACACATACGTAACAAAGCTGAAAGAAATTAAAGATTAGGATATTGCTTGGAGAGGTGTTTACAAATATCTTAAAAGACTAAAAGGATTTTGGTGGATTATCACTTTTTAGATTGTTGTCACTCTTACTAATCAGACTTATATTGATTAGCTTGTTCTTTGATCTTTTCAAGTTCAAACAAAAGTTTATCCTATATTGCTCTGGAAAACATAAACAGAAATAAATCCATGTGGATCAGCCCAAGGGCAAAAGGAAATATAATAGCAGGTTTTTTTCATATTGAAGAGGGGGAAAATCCCTTCTTCCAACATGCGCGCAACAGAAAGAGCTTGCATAGTTTTTAACAACCACCAAATAATGGATACAAAAGACATGGCATGGGATACAAATACAACGTCTGCAAAAAAAAAAAAATAGGAATAAATAAAAGGCTCTTTATGGCTTTATTTAGGCACATGTATTTCACTTATACTCTTAGGCTGAATGGGGCTCTTAAGTAGAGATGGGTGCTTTATCCTTCTGAAAGCTTCATAAAAAACTATAAGTGTGGCTTCACCCATCCACCCCCATCCCAACCAGCCAGTCCACTCACCGGACTTCACATGCTGCTGGTGCCCTTCTTCTCCAGTGGTGCCTTTCTTCTCCAAGCTGGGGCCCTGCTAGGCTGCCCCCCCTCCTAAGGAATCAGATGCATGGGGAGACTCCTCATCCTGCTTCCTTTTGGGGTGGCCATCTGCTTGAGGAGGTAGAGCCAGTCTGGCCAGGCTCCTGCCCTCTGTGGAGTGCCATTGGAGAAGAAGAACCCCGGCAGAGTGCAGAGTCTGGTGAGTATCCTAGCCATACAAAGGTGTCAGAAGGGCAATATGCCCACTATTTCTACTTGTATGCAGGTGTCAGAAGGGCAAAATGCCCATTGTCTCTACTCACATGCAGTCCTAATGTAGTTATAGCTCTGTCCAGGAATTTTAAAAAGAGTTGATTTGAAAACATAAAAAGTAGAGGCTCTGCAAACCAGGAGAGGCTCCACATGTAGCAGACTGATTCCCCCCCCCCTCTGTGCTGTTATTTCCATGAGACATTAACAAATCAGGAGAAGGCCTGCAATTCTCTT
This sequence comes from Phrynocephalus versicolor, assembly GCA_023846285.1. Classification (NCBI taxonomy): domain Eukaryota; kingdom Metazoa; phylum Chordata; class Lepidosauria; order Squamata; family Agamidae; genus Phrynocephalus; species Phrynocephalus versicolor. Next base: position 60,673,370 of record JAHTLZ010003526.1, read on the forward strand.
CTTATGCAGGTTCTTGAATTAAGTCTTTTAGAACAGCAACATCCATACAGAGATGTCTTTTGCTCCTTAACAGATTTGGAGTGGTATTAAGAGAGAACACTTTGGGGTGGGGGCATAAAGGAAGAAAAGACGGAGGATCTGGTGGGAAAATATGGGGTGGTCTCCCAAATGGAAGATAACATGAGCTGAATCCTCTATATTAGTGGTTACAAACTTGGTAATTTCGGTCTTCTTGAACTACAAATCTCAAGTACTCCAGTCAGCACAGCTAGTGATGATGGCTTCTGGGACTTTCAGTCCTAGAACATCTGGATCACCCAAGTTTGAGAACCATGGCCCTATAACATTCTGTGTTTGAAGCAAGGAGATGTCAAACTGCAAGCTTCCTCTGGGAACACTTATGATTTTAAAGAGAAGTTTTCCCATCAAAGCATGCATGGAATATACAGGAGCTTCCTCTCCCTACTTTCCAAATAATGGCCCGTCTACTTCTCACATCTTCAGAATAATCCCAGGGTCCCACCCATCCCCAAATGGGAATACCCTAGCCTTATTATTATGAACCCCATTATCAAAGCATTCTTTTGCTTGGTAGGTATTTTTTGGAAGGACTATTTGGTCTGAATTTGCAAGCAACCCTTCTGTCATAGTTGATGCTCAGAACTACAAATACCAAGAGAAATATACAAAGGCAATGTGTGAAATGAATGCATGCAACACCATGTATGCACATGCAGAAGCATGAGGAGTCAGTCAGAATTCTTGCAGAGCAGTGCACAAATCTCGTTATTTTGGCTTCCCCATGCTTTTACTTCCTCACCCCCCCACCCCAAGCTTGGCCAGAATATTATTAAGTATTTCCACATGTGTAAGGAATAAATACAGAAAACGCAGTTTACTGTCTGTACACTAGACGAGTCCTAGTTGCAATTCAGGCATATGACTCAGCATGCAACCAGGCATGCAACTGTTATGTCACTCAACTGTATTGTCTTCTGTGTTTCCTTTTGAGACCATGAAACTAACTAATACGATTCTAGGCCTTTTGTTTTGCTCATTGAAAATGTAGCAAATTTCATTTACCCTCAATATTGGTAAATTCTCTTAACTTATGCATAGAAATGTATATAATTCTGCTGTGCCTTTTTCTCCTAAAACATGCATTTTAGATTGATTTTTTAAAAATTCCTGTCGTGTAAATTTACAAATATACACATTTTTACAATATGGGTGCCACTACAAGGCATTTTGAACAATATTTCCACTAATGGACATGTCCAGTGTGTTCGAACCCTAATAGATACATTTGGATGCAATTTCTTGTACTTGAAGAATTCCATTGCAAAGCTGAGGAATTGCAAATAGTTCATGCATTCATTCAAAAGTGCATCACATTGCAAGCTAAACAAACATCTCTTCCATGCCTACACAAAGGGAAATATCCATATTTTTCTAATGCTTGTCACGAAATCTTACAAATTCCAATAGAATTACAAATTCTAACAAGTTGTCAAACCATTATAATGTATCATTATGAAGTTGCATTCCATAATGTTAAAGTGCTTTTCTGCTTAGACATGAAAGTGCATAGACCCAAATCACATCCTGGTTCCTATTTGGAATGATGGCATCATGTCACATTGCACATATAGAATTTCCCTATTTATACGAGCCAAACTGGTACTTACAAATCACCATGTAAAGAGATGAAAAATAATATCATATAATATAATATAAAAGTATATTATATATATAATAAAAGTCAGGAAAGACTATTAAATTTGTATAGGCAAAAAAAAGTTTTCTTGAAGAAAGTTATGATGAACTAAGTTATGACCCATCTGCTCCAAACAGTAGATGACATTTTAATGTTACTGTTTAATGATACATTTGATTTCATTTTAGCTTATGTCCCATTTCTTAAATAAGGATGGAAAGGCACCAGAAGACAGAGTGCTACTTTAAAATTTTATATACTTCATATACGCAAGCCCTGGAAACAAAGCAGCACAGTACAAAGAGGAAATGTCGTTAAGAGTAATAAAATAAATGCTCTACTGGAAACCTATTGATCTTTAGCAACTCTTGAAGGGAAACCAATGGCTCATAAAATTTTAAAAATAACAAGTTCGTATAAGAATTACAGCTTTGAATTCAGGCATGTCTGAGACTTGCCTGGTATAAATACTTATTAAAGCTCCTTTAATATACATAATATCTTTAATATCTAAGTTTAATTCTGGGAGAATGATAGAATTTCATTTCAAGATAGGGATATTGAAACATCTAAATATACTCGTCCTGCTAGATGACTGGTATCCTGGAATAATACTCTCAGAAGTATAAGATAAGAACCAAAACGGTTTTAGAATAAAAGAGACAGCGCTTCACTGAGGGAAGGGAGACTCACAGGAAAGAGATGGACAGGTTTTTGTGTTAGGAGTTTTTAAAACATAGGACTGTTTTATCTCCCTGTTCAGAAATAGCCAATGTTAAGCTGCCCCAGATTTAAAATAGTTCACATAAATTGGAAGGATCAGCCTTGCTTATCTTCAAACAGACTGGTTGGTGTCACCCACTTGTCTTTATTTGGAAAGTAACCACGGCGGTTCCTCTACTTACAGGTTTAATCCATTCCAAATGCATGCACTTAAGTTGAACAACTCTCAAGTAGAGCAGCCGTATCTAAAAATAAAAAATAAAATAAAAAAAATAAAATAAAATGATCAGAACATTAAAATTTGTAAGGCAGGAGTTAAAATGCCAACGGTTTCCCACACTTAAGTCGAATTGCTCGTAAATAAAGCTGCTTGTAAGCAGAGGTACCACTATACATTGAAGGGACTGAAATATAGGTCCTCAGAAAAAGGCATTTGAAATGGGAGTAAAAAAAGGATTTCTTATAACACTGAGCATGCATGGTACAAGCTTTTCAAGAAGAGTAGCTTCAACAAAAGCCTATTTCTTTATTTCTTTATTTCTTTATTTCTTTATTTCTTTATTTGCACACATCTAGCAACTCATTACTCTGAGCAATGTACAACCTATTAGACATACAGATATAATAATATAAACAAAAATATATATTAAACATAAGTCATTATCTAAAGCATTTGGTGAAACAATATCCAGAACATGTACAATACTATGCCATTCCTCTCTGCCTTGTTCCAGTGTGCTGACTGTTTGGTTGAAATGCTCTCCAAATGCTTCTCTGAATAGTTAACGTAAGAACATAAGAACATAAGAAGAGCCATGCTGGATCAGGCCAAAGGCCCATCTAGTCAAGTTTCCTGTATCTCACAGTGGCCCCACCAAATGGGTCCGGGAATGCATGAGACTAGATATCTGTCTCTTCATACCACTCCCCTGCATCTGGTCCTTGAAGTACCCTGGTTTTAAGACTGGAGATTACACATCTCCATCATGGTTTGTAACCTGTGATGGGCTTCTCCTCCAGGAATCTATCCAATCCCCTTTGAAGGCATCCAGGCTAGATGCCATCACCACATCTTCTGGCAGGGAGTTCCACAGACTAACATGCTGGGTAAAAAAAAATATTTTGCCTGTTCTCATTCTTCCAACCCTCGTTGTATTTTGTGGAATTTTCTAATCATACAAAGCAAGGGCACCTGTCATATTTCCTGAGGGAGAATGTTCATTCAAGATGGCAGAGAAAGCCCAGTTTCTGTTTACCATTTTCTGGGCTTCTCTGGGAGTTGACACCCACAGGCACGAGGTCTGTAAGAACAGGGCCAGATGGGCAATCAAACTTCACAGAAGACATTCAGACAAGTAACAATGTCCCAAACCATTTAGGGCTTTATATGTGAAAATAAGGACACAACACGGAAATGGGTTGATAACTAGTGCAGACAAATCAGAACTTCCTCAGACCAACTAGAATCACATCCAGACAGCATACCTGAGCCTTAACATCCTCAATGTTTATGGGAAATACTCCACATATAGGAAGAGGACCTACCCACCACCACTGAAAAAAATGTTCTGCATCTTTTCTGGATTCAATTTCAATTCATTCTTCCTTTCCCAATCCAGAACCGGATCCGGGCAGCCTTCAAGGCACTTGACAGCATCCACAGCAGATCCACAGTCAAAACAGAGTTGTATATCAAAGGTCACATGTCATTTGTGATTAGTATATGAGATAAAGACATCCAAAATATCCTAAAATTAAAACCTCTGCTCAGATCTTGCAAACAAATAATTGTGGCTTCTTTCCTTGAGACCACCCGACACATTAGATGTTCCTCTCTTTTTACTGCCACCCCAGTTTTCACATCAATATTGTCTTTTCTAGTCACTCTCGTATTCTCATTAAATGCACATGATATGATAGACTCAGTTTGATATCACAAGTTACTTATTTCCAATGAAGCTACTCTGCCATTTTGGATACATGGCTGCAATACGTCTTTTCGAGTACATAATATTTTTTATGTACTCCAAAAAAAAAGATTCACAGCCATGTATTGACACGGATATCACAGTGTAGCTTCTTTGTAAAACCCTGAAATTTGGAGAGTTTTGGGGGTCAGGGGGCTGAGTTATTAAACTCGAAAGGGGGAAAATCATCTTAATTAAGTCGGGAAACTGCTAATCACTCACCCATGGGGGGAGGGCTTTTGCGGATTCCCAATTCAATTAGAATGATTTTTTTCCTAAGGAGACCCTTTGGAGTTTAATAATTCAGCTCCCTAACCCCCAAAACTCTCCAAATTTGGGAGGCTTATGGGGAAGAGTCCAAAGAAGCTCCTCTGAGATTTTGGTGCCTCTAGGACCCAGGGGAGCATAGCATTTCATTTTGTTTCATTTCATTTCCTTACAAAACTACTTTAAAATTTTGTTACTAATGAAATAAAATGAAACTACGAAAAAATGAAACAAAATGGAACAAAACGCTATATATCTGTTTCATGCCCATCTCTAATACCTGGTATCAATAATGGACTGCATTAGGATGAACCAGATGAAGCCTAATCCATATAAAATGAAAACATGCTGTACAACAATGATTAATTGAAATAAACAATTGGACATGATAGCATGAGCTTTGAACTTGAAAAACAAAAGTTTCAACATAAAAATGGTACTTATTGATCATTCATACTGACAGAGATGCCACACAGTATGGCATTACTATGAATTACCATTCCCCCATCTATAAGATGCTGTCATATATCAGACACCCCCCACTTTTAAGACCCCATACTAAAACAATTAATAAATCTTCCTTGAGTTCTCCCCCACCCACACTGTTTGCTTTCCTTTCTGCTGTTTCACTTTCTCTCAAGTCTGCTTAGTTTTTGCAGGAATGAGCCCTTCTCTTTCAGAGGGCAAAGGCTGGGGATGGAGCAACCCATTAAGAAGTGTCTTTCCACACTAAAAAGAAGTGTCAAATTCTGCAAGAACAAAGCAGAGAGTAGGGCAATCAAGCACTGCTGGGGAGGAAGTGAAACAGCGAGGTCAGTTTGGATTCTCCTCCACCACACCCATATGGTTTATCATCCTCTGCTGTTTTCTTTGCAGGAGCTGTTGATTGCCCTCCTCTCTGCTTTGTTCTTGTAGGATCAGACTCTTCTTTTTAGCATGAATAGGTACTTCTTAATGGGTTGCTCCACCCCAAGCCTTTTCCCACTTAAAAGAAGGCACTGGTCCTTGTAAAAACAATGTGCAGAGGAGCCTTCAGGACATGGAAAGGAAAGGAAACAGCAAGGTCAGTTTGGGATCTCCTCCACCCCACCCCAGCCCAGCCCAGCCTTTGGGAAATGCTTACTTCAGTGAATATAACACTCCTTAATTTTGTGCCATAATTTTAGAAAAAAATAGAATCATATACATGGGAAAATATGGCATTTTGATCGAGTGTTGAACACTTCTACTGAATTTTTAGGCAAGTAATTGGAAAATCAGTGTTAAATTCTGGTCTTAGCAATGTTTGTAGCTCCCCGGGCAACTACCCAGTATACGCATGCGTTAAGACAGCCCTGGGGTTCAACAGTGGGTGGAAATGCATGTGCCTAGCTAGTATGCCAATCTTCAATTCTTTAAAAATCCTTCTGGTTTATGAATGTAGGATATTGCACTTCAAATCCACAATTCAAAATGCCCAGAAATGGCCTGGTATTGCTGTGCAATATTGAGCCCACATTGCCAGCAAGGGAAAAAAAGAATACAGTGGTACCTTGTATAATGGAATTAATTCATTCCAAATGAAATTATGTTAAGCAAATTTTCCTTTATACAAATTCCCATAGGAATGCATTGAAAATGGAGTAATCCCATTTTATGTTGTATGGATTTTCCCCATAGGCGATTATGTTAAGCAAATTTCCCCTATCTCCAGAATTTTTTATGTTGTACAGATTTTATGTTATACAAGCTGTTTGTTATACAAGGGTCCACTGTATTAAGCTTTACCTAGCAAAGGAAAGCCTGAACACTGATATCAACAGCATCAGCAATCAAGATGGTCTTCAGGCCACCCTCTTGTGCTCACTTCCATTCACAAAAAGACACCAAGCACGGGAAAGTCCTGGAACATGACTATTTGTTTTCATCCATTTTCAGCCCTGAGATATAGCATACATAAAAACTACCTTTGGCTGTGTTTGATATTGTTATCCAATATAAACATTTTAGGAAATTCTAAAACCTTGTTTGAATGGAAACATATAATCATTGGAAACATATAATCATTCCCTCTCTTCTGCCCAACACCAGGGCTATCAGACATCAAACGGCTCAAAGGGTAAGAACATTTTGCTTGCAATTTATGTAGAGGGATAAAAATGAGCATTTAATGTTTGACCTTCATAGAGGAAACCACCAGTGGCAGTCAATTTTGTCTGTTTATCAGAACTGTTGTTTTGTTGGCATGTTCATAGACACAGGAAGGGCACAATGAAATATATTGGCTTCGTTCCCTGGGATAATTACAGAGATTAATTGGAAAACTTAATCAGAAGTGCAACAATCTCCCTCCCCAGATCTTAAAGAAGAGTTTCCCGCCTTTCTCTTTCTTTTCTCACACTTCTTTTTTTATTCAGTGCATATCGGGCTCCTTCGTAATTATTCACCAAGGGAGATGAAATAATATTTTTTGTGTTTTCTTTAAAACCAGCATCACATTTTTAAAACAAGTGTATTTTTGCTCTTTGAACATGACACTTGTTAAAGTGTGCATTATGTGGTCAAGCAGCAGGGCAACCCCAGTAACTTCATGTGAACAAATTATTTATGTTTTTGTCCTCTGATTCTTTAAGTCTTGTGAAATAATAATAATTTATTGGCTAGATGCTTTATACTATTAGAAAAAAACCCTGAAAGTTTCCTCTCTGTTGTTTTCATTAGCACTTATAAATTAATAGAGCACATGTACAAACATGGAGTGTGATCTGTCTGTCTGTCTGTCTGTCTGTCTGTCTGTCTGTCTGTCTGTCTGTCTGTCTGT
>JAHTLZ010003526.1:60701535-60714717 GCA_023846285.1 Phrynocephalus versicolor
CACACACACACACACACACACACACACACACACACACACACACACACTTGCATTCTAGCATAATTTTATGGCTGGTTGAGATGTTGAGGTGGATGTTGCTGGTGTTGGTTTGGCAGCAGGAAAATCCCCTTAAGGGGAGCTGGGGATGTGACCTTTCTTCTCCCCTAGCTTGGGCTTCAAGGGATTGTCACTGTTGGTGATGTCCCTCAGCAATCCACTGATGGGTGCTGATGATATCAGGTGGCACTGGGGTTTCCCAATGCATGGAATCCATTCTTGGGTTAGGAAGCCACTGATGTAACCAATAAAGTGTTGTTCTTTCCTCCCAACAGTTTGTGGTTATGATTAGAGATGGGCACGAAATGAACATTTGTTTTCTGTTATTCGTTATTCATTTTGTTACGTAACGAAATGAATAATGAACATTGTGATGAAATTGGAATGAACCGAACAGAAACATGAAAATTAGGTTCGTTACATTTTGTTTTTGTTAATGGCGACACACAATGAAATGAGCTGTTTTGAATGTTAAAAAACGGCCTGGACATCCATAAAAACACAGTGATAACTCTTTATACTGTCTGATAATACCTACCGGTTGGGGGGAGGGGTTGGGGTCCTTAAAACATTTGTTTTTGTCTTCTCCCATTGTGATGTATTTTTTCCCCTTTAAGGATGACAAAATGGATGTCGCCAGCCACAAAATGGAGGCAAGCCATGTGATGGGATCATGTAAATTCTTGGACAACTTCAACCAATAGCATGGCCAGGTTGCAGACTGGGCAGGTCTGGCAGCCCCTGTCCTCCTTGCAGTCTCCGGTGGGAGTTAGGGTGGGATTGCTGTCTCTGCAACTCGTTATTTTCACTTTAGGCCAGCCAGGCAGGTGTGTGTCTCTGTGTTCCTGTCAGCTGCAGCCTGGCTCTTAGGGGAGAGAAAGAAGAGGTTTCTCTCTAGCTTCAGTCCTGCAGCCTCCCTGGGTGCGTGCGTGCGTGCGTACCTCTCGGTGAGAACCCTCCCCTGCCCCGCAGTGCAGACATTCTGTGGCTGCCTTGCACCCTGGGCAATGCCCGTCGTTGCCTTTGCAGCCTCCCTGTGTACCTAGTCTATACTGTGTCTCTGCCTGCATCAATTTCTTTTAGAGTTTTCCCTCTGCTCTGGAGCATTGGGGGACGCCCATGCACGGAAATGCTTTAAAAATCGCACAAAAAGCAGGTAAAAATGAAAAACGAAAAATGAATAAACGAAAATGATTTTTTTCAAAAATTCACAATAAATGCAAACGAACCAAAACGGACCCCTCACCAAAAAACAAAAAAACAAAATGCCATTTTTTCTATTCGTGCCTGTCTCTAGTTATGATTATTGGGCTGTATGCCCAGATGACCTGAGCCTTCTCAACTAGTGACCAACAAAATGGTACTTTAAATATATATAGTGCCATCTCTGCCTCTCCCTGTAAAAGGTCAACACAGCAGGCCTTAAAGGAGGTCCTAGTCCCGACTAGAACAGACCCAGTAATGCTGCAGGATTTTACAAAAGTGTTAATATACTATTCAGCAATTGATTCAACTGGTCTGCTGCCTTTGGTATTAGCAACTGCATTTAGATGTGAATAACAATAATAGGCTACTCTTGAAACTGTTGTGCAAGGATAATTGTCTCTCAATTTTGCATAGCTTTTTTTAAAAAATGTATCCTTTTAGGTAAGCATTTTTCTGTACTGCAAATATTGCTTGAACACCCATATCTACAACCGAAGAGTGTTATTCCAAACACTTGAAATTGGTGTATTCTTCTTCACATACTTTTCAAATGTAGATATACAGTGGTACCCCGACTTAAGAGCAGCCCAACTCAAGAGCAATTCGACTTAAGAGCAGAAAAATGTTGGTGTTTTAACTGCTGCCTTGCATATTTTAGATTTTAATTTTTTTTATTTTTTCATTTTTTAACTTCTTTTTTCAATTTTTAGATAGGTGTCCCAACTTAAGAGTAGTTCGATTTAAGAGCATGCATTTGGAACAGATTAAATTCGTAAGTTGAGGTACCTTTTGTTGTAAACCGCCCGGAGTTCCCCCGGGAAGACGGGCAGTATATAAGCTCAATAAATAAATAAATAAAATAAATGAATGAATAAATAAATACCACTGTATTATTAGGCATGTCTTGAGTCATGCAATATGGTGCATCATACAACTTCTGCCCTGCTTGTGTGCATTCCAGGACGTGTAGGCTGGGTGAAGCATGGCCCGGAGAAAGTACTGTGCCCAAACTGTTGGAAAGATGGTGTTTCTCTTGTTACAATATTTTCTCTAGAGGTTGGCTTGTTTCTGGGTGTAATTGAAAGCATTGGTTATGCCCTATAAAGGCTTACACTAATTGAGAGTAGGCTACCAGAGCAACTCTGTCTTTTTCTATAGAAGCCCCTTTTGGTTCTGAGGTCTCCCTAGGCCTCTTTGTGCTTGATCCCACAATTCTCAGAGTTATATTTGGTGGTACTCTGAAAGCATTCGTTCAGGTGTCCTGATCCTAGACTGTGAAATGCTCCTCTAAGAGAAGCTGGGATGCTCCCTTCCTATTATACTTTCACTAGTATTTAAAGAACCTTTTGGTTAGGCTGGGTTAGGCTGGTTCTTGGCAGCAGCTGCATAGCTGCAATGGGACTTTTAAACAACGGATGCTGCAATCTTTGCTATCTCTGTGTTTTCAGGTTGCTTTTAATTCATGTGTGTGCTGTGCTTGTGTTCTAGTTCTTTAATTTTTTAAAACTACCCTGACTTGTGCAGGTTTGTGAAATGAACTGTTCCCGACTCACAGTTTTTGGGAAAAAAGGCAGGACATAAATAACACAAATGAACAGAAATAATAAGACAGCTGAAGCTGTGTTCTCCCATATCTCTGCATTTGAGTTCCCTGTTGCTTAGTCCTCTCTGCCAGAGTACAATTGTGTTTTTGCTCTGGAACAATACAGTAGAAGCAGCAGCATGTGACTGTATTACATTTATGCCATTCCATTCACTCTGTCAGAAAGTCCAAATAGAGACTCTGTCTATTGATTTCATTTACAGTGGAGTACAATTCCCGTTAAGTTCTGGCCATTGTGTTTTCCTCGGAAAGGGGAATTATCCCATGATAGCTATTACTTTGTAAACTAAGACAGAAGCTACAGTTCCCTGGAAGAACTATTCTCTTTTTCACATCAGGGAGATATATACCAAGAGGATGATTTTGGTTGCCACAGGATTCCTAAATCTCTGCTTATTCCCTGGTAAAATAATAAAAACTTGCCTCAGAGAATTTCCCCATATATTCCACCAGCCTAGCCTATTAATATTCCTAAATAAGGCAGAGGATTACATAAGTATTAAGTCTGCCTCGCACTCCCTGACCTTCAGTTTTATCCCCCTTTTAAGATCGGCAACTCCAATGATTTATGTTCTAGCTCTGGGAGTGTGTATAGCTTGCAAGGTAAAACATGCAATTAATATTCTTCTTTGATGTCTTAGTGTGATTCCATAAGATGTGAACAATTATGGAGCATCGTAAACTACCTTGTCACATTAATCAGTCAAGCAAGGTTGTAAGTTGTTGATGAGACTGCTCTAGATGAAAAGTGTTTTCTTATTGCATACGCTGACACTTTGTAACATCATAAATTGATTTTATATTTGGGCTGAATATATATGTGTGTGTACACACACATATATATCTACTCTCTCTCTCTCTCTCGCCTCAACAAATTAATTGTGCTCCAGAAGCAGGAATTCCCCTCAAATCATTTGGCATGTACCAGGCATTTTAATTAAAAGGCAAAATGACAATTTAAAATTGCTACCTCTGAGGCCAAACTAGACGTGACAGTTAGTGTACTTCCAAACACAGCAACCTGTCCAGCTGCACCTGCAATGATAAAGAACTGTGGGATTCATGATCCCAAAACATCTGAACATTACTTAACACTTCTGAACATCAAGGGCTGCAAGGAGCATGTGGTATGGGTAGCTATTTTGTGGGAGAGACATTCCACCAAATATTGATGCCATACCATCAGGAAGAAACAATGCTAGTTGTAAAAGTGATCCATGAACAGACAGGGAGATGAATTGCTCCTATTCTATTACTTGCTTTAAGGTCTTCCCATAACTTCCATATAGTCTTCCATGATATTTCCAAATCTTCCATTAAAATATTTAACTGCAAAGATACCTGAAAATAATGTATGCATACTGGTAAAACACAATGCCCCTGTAAATGTACACTTGCATGAAAGGTTGAGAAAATTGCTATTGCTAACAGTGCCTGGTATGTGGTTCACAAACATGTGCTATATTTTCAAGTCAGAAGGCAATGCCTAGAAGACTGAACAAGAAGGTAGAGGTAAAGGTAAATGTCCCCACCACCGCACAGGCGTGCTAGTCATGTCAAGGAGACCTGGGTTGAAATGCACACAGAGCCTTAATGATAACTGAAGGCTTTGGGAAATTATTGTTATCTAGAGCTGTTCAAATCATCCTCTTTGATTTGGTCCAAATTAGTTGGCCTGTACCTTTCTGCCAATTTACCTCAAACTGATTTGTAGCCATTCAGATTCTAATTGTATCCAAATATTACAAAGCAATTCTACATATTTTATGTATTGAGTTATTGTGATTTTGTGCCTTCAAGTTTTTTTTTAAATGTACTGCAACCCTAATGGGATTTCCAATTTGCCAGTCAGTTCCACTCCCCCAGTGAGTTTCCATTGCTGAGCAGGAATTCAGACACAGTCTCCTGAGTGCTGGTCCATCAATCCGCTCACTACACCCCTCTGGTTATCCTATGCAATGAGTATGCATGTAGATTAAATACACTAGGAGAGTGTGTGTGTCAGAAGCTGCTCACCTTTCCTGTCATTAACCATCACCTCCAAAACATGGATCCAACTTCTATGTGGAAATGAAGAGTCCATTGTATATGCCAAGGCTCTCCATGAAAATCCAGGATCTTTGCCACACATGGAAAGCCTCCATGGCTCTGTGGGGAGAGATTTTGCAAACTACAGTTCCCTGAGTGAAGAGATTGCACATATTGTTTTTTTAAATAAGAAATAGATTATCTGTGGTGGTTCCACAATGCCATCAAAGAGACACTAAGGTATATGTTTAAAACATATGTTGGAGTGCATTTGTTGTCATTGCTGCTTAGGGTAGACCTCTTGAAACGAATTCATGTTAGCCCTGATTAAGTGAAAACCTGCTTCTTTGAAGATGTCTGACAGAAATGATTTGAGTTTTAGTCCATTTACTCCAGTAAAGAGATATCATGATTATGTCAGTTTAATACAAAACTAGTTGTTATTTTAAGACTCCTAGCAAAGTTCTGAATTTCTGAAAATGTCCATAATTCTTAAACAGACATTTGTGGCATTACCCACTTGTTACAAATCTCTAACAATGTTATACAGTATTTAGCAGCACCTCTCTTTGCTGCTGCTGCTCCTTCCTTCTCTTACCACCAGGTTGGCTATTACCCTTACACACACATTTATTCATTCGCACTGCTTTTTAGAATTTCAAAGGAGAACACCTTCTGCAAATGTAACTCGCTTGCCTTCAAAGCATGTAAAAGATCACCCTATCCACAGAAATGACATACAGAGTTACACCAACAGGAAATCTTATTTTTGGAAGCTACATTTTGTTCAGGTTTGCAACTATACATTAGGAAAAAAATACTTGGTGCACTGAGACAAGGGCAGCACATTAAGAAAGCATCATGTATATATTCTTTTCCTTGCCAAGAAGACATCTGCCAAAATATTTAATAAATGTTCTCTTTCCAGAGGACATATGCTGTTTACATATGGGTTGCAGTAATCTGTGAGACTCTATTAAGAAGGGCATTTTGCTAGTATATTTTTCAGGCGTGAAATTCACATGAGGAAGAATTTACTCCAGAATGAATGTTTTAAGCCCTAAAGTCACATGCAAGGTGAATTACCTCAAGTACAATGTCAAGTTCCTTAAAGGAAGAAATGAGAGTGTGCCTTTTTAAAGTGATATCTACATGTTCTCCAACACTTTATTGTTTCCATTTCCAGATCTTTACTTAATTTACTTGTCTTAATTGCACATGGCATGATGAAATTACACTTTCCTCATTCTGTTTACACCTGCCATCCTTAATGCATTGCCACGTGTGAGATTTACGAGGGCAACACACAAGGCCTGTCACGGTTAATCACACTTGTAACCTTTCTGGTGTGTGACAGCACACTTCCAGCTGGGAAGCATGCAATGCATTTTTGATTGCCAGGCATGTTTCTAAAATAATGCTGCAATTTGTGATCAGATTTCCAATACCTGGCAGCAAATGCATTGGGTAATTCTATCTTCAGTCCATAACAGCTGTTTGCATTTCAAGAAAAGTATCTCAATAGTTTGTAAGATCTGATAAACATGCATTGCTTATCTTTCCAGAGTGGAGTGGAAGAAACTGTAAAATGTCATATTTAGATTAGCTATTTATTCCCAGTTTTATCATATCTCAAGCAGATATAATGAACAGTAATTTTCTTCTATGCAGAAGTCTTTCAAGAATTCAAACAAGAGTTCGTGTTTTAGGTGCAAGCTACGAAATAGTAGAACAAGTTAATCTTCTAATTCAGTAAAGCAAGGGGAAAGCAAAATGTGTATGCTTATTCTCTATATTAAGGACTCCTGCCCTCCCATAGCAATATTACAGATTAAAAATAATGAGATATTTAAGAAGAGATTTGCAGTAGAAGATTCAAAGTTATTTCAAATGCTTAGAAATGGATTAAAGAACATTGCACATCTAATTTACAAATCCAGAGTATTTAAGTAGAGTTGAGAACAGACAGTCTAATGGTTTTGTCAGTCTGAAATTAATTCCAGATTTGCAGCTCAGGAGAACAAACAGAAGTTGGGCAAATCCACTAGTTAGTGCAAAGGAACCGAGGGAGTACAGTGAACAAAAGGGACAAAGGGAGTTCAAAGTCAACTGGAAAAATAATTGACCTTTTCAATTGAACTTTAGAGGTGTTTGAGATGGCCCTTTGTGGGACTGGCCAGGAGCTTCAAGAGGGCCTTTCACCTCAGGTGTCCCAGTGATGGTTTTTACTACCTGCAACTCTCCTATAGACTGGGGAACTGATGAGGGTGTCAAAAGGGCAGTAGAGCATACTGAAGAGGAAGAAAAGACTGTGGCAGCCCTGGATTGACTCTGTAAGAGCTAATTGGGACTAGAGAAGGGGGGCCTGTGGATGGATGCTGTGGACACCAGGCAGAGACAGTGGGGCACACAGGGGGCCCTGACAAGACAAGTTGGGAAATGGTTTGGAGATGTGGCCTGTGGGCTGGCTAGTGGGTTTATCTCCTCCCCCATCATCAAGACAGGAGAGGTGCAATATGACCAGTAACTGGACTACAACTACCCACTAGGAGGAACACCACTGCCAACCCAGTTGATGACAGAGGACAGGACATGACAAGCCTGGGTCACTTGGTTTCACCAGCAAGCATTCCAGAGGCCACCTCCACCAAGCCTTAGATCTAGTGCACCTGTCATCTTCCTTCAGCCTCAGCCTAGAGAGGACCAATATTGCTGTGTTAGTTACATACAGGTCAGTCCTCAGCCTCTTTGAGTCTGACTACTGATCTGGAGTGAACGTCCAAACCTCTCCTCTGCAAGGCCAAGTGTCAGTGTTGACCCAGCCTCCCTGCTGTGATACCCACTACTTCACTCACCTCCACAGTGTATCCGAGCTGGTAGAGGAGAGAGGCTTTGATCCTCCTCAAACCCAAGAAGGGAAGAGTCTCCTGAACAGCAACAGTTTTAGCTGATTTATGCAGTAACAGGTTCGGAGTTGGCATCCTATTGGCAAAAAGAGTAGCTAGGCCACATTGGCTAAAACTGCTCAGTTGTAGTTAATCTGCCAATTGTGCTTGAGTAAAAAAAAAATACCATGATGGATAGGGCAGTGGAGGGGGCTCACACCCTTGTTTAAATTTTCAGGCTTTAAAGTATCTTTAGTTATAGGTAATCTGTTGTCGGTTGGATGTTATTGTATAAAAAATTGTATTTATAATTTTTGATTTTGCAAAACAAAGCCACAGCTAAACAAAAACGTAATATCCAGGACTCACAATTGGATATTCTCTCAGCATGAAAACAACCAAATAGAATCTAAACAGATGATAAAACAACTTCACCTGAGATCTCTTGACAATCCAAAGCTGTTCTGCCAAAGGTCCATCCACTACCAGAATCCAACTGAATCTCTTTGAATATAAACTAATCCCTGTAGTGGTGGTGGTGGTGGGGTGTCCATGGATTGTTATTGTTGGAAATATTTTTTACTTTGGTGCAGCAGGGAATTAGGCCATCCGCATTGCAACTTGCAGCTCGGATTGGCTAAAATCACCAACCAAGGGGAAAACCTAGAGCTCATCAGCATCTTTCATGACCCATAAGCCTCAGTACCCATTGTTCTACCAACCTTGGCAATGGAGAATGCATACCTAATCTTCAACCAAAAGTGTTCTGACCATGTCAAGCAAATGTGTCTAAACTTCCCCCAGAGCATTAGACTGCCATTCCATTTTGCACAGGAACATCTTGGCCAGTCTATGGTTCACTATTTACATTTGCAGAAACTCAACAACAGCAGTTGATGCAGCGATCTGATCATGCCCTTGTCCCTCCTGGTTGTAGCCCTGTGACTGGCAGCACATGGCTGTGGCAGTGTCCATAGTTGGAGTTACACAAGTGTGCACGTGTACACACACACATGCATGTGTGTGTGCGCGCGCACACACACACACACACACACACACACACACACACACACACACAGACAGAGAGAGAGAGAGAGAGAGAGAGAATGAAAACAAAGACAAAACATCCCTGAAATGCAAACCCATTTTCATGGATTTTTGAAACAAAACATTCTGAAGTGGAGAAACGCACAAAACTAGTAATTCTACTGAGTTCTTAAAATATTTCATTTTATTTATTCAGCACCATGTTTTATTTGGAATCATTTATAGGCATCCTTTCTCTCGGTTGAGGAGACACATGGTGGAAACAATACTAAAACTACAATAAATTATAAATAAAAAAACAATTGAACTATGGTAATAATAATAATTTTAATCCACTAAGTAAATAACAGCATTGCTCACCTGCAACAATGAAACAGGTGTTGGAAGCCATGTGCTGTGGGATGTGGGAGCAAAGGTAGCTGTAAGCAGAAGAAGATGATAAACTGGACAAGGCTGGATTTTCCCCTCTTTCTTTCATCCGTGGCATTCCCTGTGGGCATTTATACACGACCCCTAAACTCCGGGGCAAATGGCTCCCAGCTCCGGAGCTTAAAAATGTTTCCCCACCAGCTCTGGAGTTTACAGGAAATTAAGTGCGACCCCGCCCACCTAAGCACGACCCAGCACACTTTTTTTGTACCTGCTCTAGGAGGGTGAAAATCCCCAGATCCGGATGTGCCGGGCTCTCCTCGCTTCTTTTTGTTGTTGTTTTTTGCCTCCTGCCCCTTTAAGAGAAGTAATCAAGAAGTGACGGGGCTCGGAGCAGCTTCCACCGGCACTGGGAGGTAAGCCTTTATTCTTTTGTCCCTTTTTTTCCTCCCTCCCCTCACAGACAGGAACAAGGAAGTGTGGAGGGGTGGGGACGGAGGAACAGCAACGAACCCCCAAGATCTCTGGTCCGAATTTAAGGGGCCAGCGGATCTTAGGGGTCCTGTGAAAAGGCTCTGTGTCAGCTACCTCTACTGTCTTGTCCACTTGTTACACGACCCAGGAAGGGGAGATCACTCTGGAAGTCTGAACTCACCACTTGCAGATGGTTTTGAATGCAGAACAAAGGTTTCCGCCAGTTCCTGCACCAACCTGCTGTCGGTTTAAAATGGAAGCAAAACCTTCCTGTCTCCTCACAGCTACATCAGAGGAAGTGAGGAAAGGGAGAATGAAGAGTGCAAGTCAGAGATTCATGGAGGCTCTCTGCTCTCTCTCTCCCCCCCCATCTCTGTGCGGGTGGGGAGGGAGCAAAATATAAGCAAGCAATAAAAAGACCACACACTCCACCCCACCCCAAACAGTGTTAATATGAAGAAACAATGTGATTTATTGGGCAAATTCCTCCCTTTAAAATGTAGGTGAAAATGTGTATCCTGTGGTACCATTTTCTTCCACATATCTTCCTAACAAGTTCTTAAAACCTGAAAGCTTCCTCCTGTTTTTTTTTTACCACCTGGAACCTATGAGCTGAAATAAAACATTCCACTAGAACAGCCAGACATATGGGGTTTTTTATTATCCCATTTTAAACTAAATAATATGTTTCCATCATTATTCCCTTCAGCCAGTGCTCCATGGATAAGTGCTGCCCATCATTTCTGATCTCCTTTCCTTTTTCCACTGCCGAGCAAGAATGAAGGCTTTTGCTAAGAAAAAAAAAAATCAGAGCAAGAGAGATTCAAGAAAGTACCAAAGAAAAAGGGAGCTATGTTCCTCCAGAATGTCATACACCCTTCAGCTCTTTCCATTCAAGGTTCTGACCAGCTTCCTCTGAAGTGTCTGCTAAAAGTGTGATAGTGCTGACTTTAATTGTACTCAGTGTAAAGCTTTCACTTAACCCCAGGGAAAAAAGCCCATGCTTTCTCCACTCCCTGGCTTTGTACCATTGGCAGAGAAACTTGATATTGCCCATTATGCAGAAGGTCAGCTCTTCCTTAAAACCTTTCATGAGGAACTCCCCCCCCCCAAGTCACTCTGCCCATTTAGGCCATCTCCTCTTTGATATATGGAAGTCTTGACTGAAATAATGCTATAAAGTAGATACTAGGTCCTTAGAGGAAGAGTTTCAGTGATCTTGAGACTGGGAGCATCACAAGTGGTCACATCTGCTAGTGGATCAGTGAAAGAATGATGAGCTCTCAGCTTCAGGCCTTCTATTACATTCAGCCCCATTAGATTTATTTAGAGGTAGGATCAAATGCACATGAAAACAGTAGTCACTGAGGTGATCTTTAATTGCTTTTTTATACGTATGAAAGAAGCTCCCGGGACAAGACTGAAGGGTACATTATGCAGCCTTCTTGATTGAAAAAAATATGTCTAAGCCCAATCAATGCCTTGATAAGAGACTGGCTCAGGATTCCTTTGTATAGTCCCTTGATTTTCTTGATAAAAAAGGGAGGATGTAAAACATTTTATAAATAGCAAAATGGAGAGGTTTAATGGCTACAGGGCTTGAATAAGGAAATTTACAGTGCATCAGTACACTAAAAAGCTAGACCAATATCTTGTGATGTTTCCAACAAAATGTCCATGTAGTCATTCACGATTTCATTGAATGCATACCCTACCCAGGGTGTTAGACATCCTATGGAATGCACTGAGGTATTTATGGCCCATGTATATGAAATAAATACAGAATTCATGACACCATGGTTCCCTTGCAAGGGAAATGTGGGAAACATGAACATTAGTAAGGAAGAACCAGCAAGAGGAGCAGCGATTCGCCTGAGAGCCTGCCTCCATTACAGATGCTGGCTGAAGTCACTGAGGTTTCCTGCTTCTCTGGTTCTCAACCCAGGGAGATAAGTCACATTGTATGGGTGGAAAGGGCATAATTTTCACCATACATCGAACTAATGCCTTCAGTATGTGTGGTGTGGTGGGTAGAGTGATGGAATAAGGCTCGGGAAACCTGGGTTCTAATCTTCACTCAGCCATGGAATAGAGAGGGGTATACAGTATATTGGAAAATTGCTGCTTATATATCTCACTTATCATGAAATCCCTATTATGCTTTTTCCCATAGGTTCCAACTTGATGGCAAATGCACACACATAGAGGTAATATCTGATGTGGAGGCTTCATCAATGTCAAAAAGGGATGCAATGGAAACCTTCCCCTTGAGAAATGGATAGTGAAAAAGGCTACACGTGCAGGCCTAATATAATAGACTTAATGTGCCATGTATTACTTTTTTTGCAAGTGGAAGTGGCAGGATATACATGTGCTCACATGTGTAGATGATTGTTGGTTGGGGATAGGCCTGAATGAATCTAAGCTCTGAAATACCACTGCAGCCTAATTTATATTTGCATAAACATGCTGTAAGGGTTGTGATTTCTGCCTGTGTACAGGAGAATAGCAGCAACCCAGCTGAAAATCACTCCAGGCCATCTACATCATGTTGTCTAAAGACCTGAACCATTTCTGAGCAGATTAAACAAACCAAAGAGGAAGTGGAGATGTGGCCCAGGTTGCACTGATTTTGATCATCTCCTTCTCTGGAACATCCTTTCTGACCCAATATTTTCTTCTTCTTAAATATTAACAGCTTTTAGAAAAGCACTCCATTCTATCAGATCCACAAGACAAGCTGTTTTGTTATGGAAACATGGTGCTGTTTTATGTTTGAAATATGACGTTCAACTTTTAGATGTGGAAGTCAAGGAAACACTTAAAATCAAGGGCAAGTGATAAAATCAGTCTAGTTACCAGGGAGAGGAAACCTCTGAAGAGACAGTTATAAAGCAAGCACTGTAACAGGCAGAATTGAAAAGGAAAGAGCCCAATCCTGGTTCTTATCACTAAAACCAGATTTCCCCCCATGCCCTAGGAGGGAAAACTGTGGTTTTCCACCTGGTTGTTTCCTTCTAAGCAAACATTTCCCTGAAAGTGGTAGTGGTAGCTTTAAAAATCCAACTTCCTTCTCCATTTTTCAAAAATAACAACTTAGCTACTTTTTTGTTCTAAATAATGTCATTTGAACATATTCCATTGAGGTATACAGCCTGCACTATTAATATGTGAGGAAAGATGGACTGTCTGATGACTGAACCCAGTGGGTGTGATATGATCCAAACTGATTGTAACAACCTATTGAGAATTGAGAAGTTAAAAATACCTCAATTCCATGATCACAGATGACGGGAGTCTGAATTGTGAAGTCGCATCAACGATCTACAGTGCCTGACTAAGATAGCATACGACATCAAGCATCATGTGCGACAAGAAGATCAGTGACCAATTTTGGTCAAAGATCTATGGTACCATTATATGACCATCATATTGTGCGGAATGATGGTGGCAACTAAAAATGTTGAACTCTGCCTTGATGTCATGGAGCCAGATGCTGTGGTGGACCTCTAG
>JAHTLZ010003526.1:60714727-60732049 GCA_023846285.1 Phrynocephalus versicolor
AGAAATGTCTCAGATTTTGGGAAGTGTCACTTAGGGTTCTTTGAGAGTGAAATGGGAATAACTCCACAGTGTTTTGTATTTCTTGGTGCAAACTAGATGTTCTTTAATTAACTCTTTTTCTCTCCTGTGGTGTGATCTGCTCACAAAAATGTACTTTGGCAATCAAACTTTTAAATAACCCTATGTTGACCATCAGATGACCACTCATGGAACAAAGCATGCTAGATGCAAGATGCACTGTTAAGGAAAATCAAGTGCTGTGATGAAGAGTCACCTTTCATTGCTTAAGGAACCATATTTTTGACAAACACACTAAGTCTGTGATTAATTTAATCTTTGGTGAAAGGTGGAATACAGAATCCTTTTTAAATGACTAAAAAGCATGGTTCTGAAGGTGAACAAATTAATTCAGTCCCCATGAAAATCTTCATGCAATGTTCATAGGCCAAAATAGGTTCAAGTTTTCCACGGCATGATGTGAGAGTCACAGGGGTGGGGGAGGCTATAATTACGGAAAAGACAAAACACAGGCTTTTCAAAGGGTTGGATAATATTCTACGTTCACTGGATTCTGTGTTAGGCACCTCATTACCACCTCTGTTCACAGATGTTTGTAGTGCTTTAAAAATCTCCAAAAAGCATTTAACTTGAGACAACAGTTAAACAAAAAAATCAAAAAATAAGGAGCTCCACTACAGATATGATTTGACCATGACCCTTTCAACACATTTTAACAATCAGTAGTCTTCAACCATGGTCTGAAGTGGCCACGTAAAAATTGTCCCTGTTGCCCATATACGCCAAATGTATTGAGATCTGAAGCTATAATATGTAGCTATGCTGTTGCTTTAGCAACTTTGGTTTTACCACATGTGTTTCATTCATTAAAATTTCAGCTGTGATAACCTTCAAGAGCCAGGGTACATTATTAGGTTGCCATTCCTCCTAATTAGGGATAGGCATGAAATGGAAAAATACCGTTTTGTTTTGTTTTGTTTTGTTTTGTTTTTCATTATATTTGTTTTGTAAATAATGAATTTTGGTAAAAAAATTGTTACAAAATGAAGAAACAAAATATGTTTTTTGACTACAGCCTTTTTAACATGTCCTGTCACCGTTGCTCTAGCTGGGGCAAAAGCACTGGTGTCAGGACATTTTAAAAAGACTCTAGTCGGTTGACCACAACCTTTTACATTTATTTATTTACTTATTTACTTACTTATTTATTTATTTACCGCACCATCTTCTTGAAGGAACTCTGTATGGTGTACAACAATAGCATATAAAAATAAAAAAACATATCGAACACATCAACCAATAAAAAGAACAGAACAAAACATATAATAATACTCAGCAAGATGGTGGAACAAAAGAAAAGATAACATAACAAAAACCCTAATGGCAGGGGTGTATCTAGAGGGGCAGAAGGGTACATTTGCCCCAGGTGCAGAAGTCTGGGGGTGCCTGGAGGGGGAGAGGGAGGAGGAAGCCCTGCGCCCTCCCACCGCTGTGTGCCAGGCAAGCAGTAAAGCAAGCAGGCAGGCAGGCGAGTGAGCATGGTGGTTGTGGCACCCTCCTCCTCCTCCTCCTCCTCCAACTCTTTGTTGCCACAGTGGGAGCAGTAAGGTGCATGCACACAAATATGCCCACCTACGTGCCTGCGCACTGAAAGGAACACCATCAGAAAGGAACACACCTGCACATTAAAAGGAACACTTGTCCTCCTCCTCCAACTCTTCGTTACCACTGTGGAAGATGTAAGGCCAGCGTGTTAGCATGTGTGCATGCGCATGCACATGCACATGTACACACACACACATGCACATATGCACACGTGCACCCCATGCCCATAGGATTCCCCCCCCCTTGCTGGCTGGATGTGATGGGTTTGGGGAGGGCTAGAGGGGCGCAAATGGTCGCCAAATGCCTCTCTGAAGAGCAAGGTCTTAAGTGCTTTTTTTGAAGGCCGGCAGGGACTGTGCAAGGCAAATCTCACTTGGCAGTTTGTTCCAAAGAGTAGGGGATGCCACAGAGAAGGTCTGGTTTTGGGTGATCAATTTCCGAGCCTGCGTGGGAATGGCCACCCGAAGTGAGAGAACCTGCAACATTCTGGTGGGTCAGGCTTCAGTTGACCTCTGGAAGATCCACTCCGTCAGGTACTCAGGTCCCAAGACAGGGCAGGTTTTGTAAGTCAAAACCAGTAACTTGAACCTTATTCGGGACACAACAAGCAGCCAATGCAAGCGAGCCAGACCTGGGGTGACATGGTCATATCTGCCCGCACCAACCACCAGTCTGGCCACTGCATTTTGTACCTGCTGTAGTCTCTGAATAAGGGTCAAGGGGCAAAGGCTGGGGTGAGAGTATTGGTTCAACATCCAGCAGGGAGATTTTTAAAAGGCTCCAACCCAGTGGTTTAGAGCTTTTTAAAATGCCCCTGCTCATTGTTCAGGGCTCTGGGTGGTCGGCTGGATGGTTTTGGATCCCCTCCTGCAACACCCACTGGTGTGGCAAGAAATTCAAATCTTCCAGCCCTGCCACCCCCTCCTCCCAGGGGAGTCTTTTAGACAGGGAGTGTTGTGAGCAGTGGGGCCCTGCCCACAACACTCCCTGTCCAAAACACGTTCCTGGGAGGAGGGGGTGGCAAGGGAGAAAGGAGCAGTCAAGCAGCAATTTTACTGCTGCCTGGCTACTCCATTCTCCCTAGCTGCCCACCTCCCAGCTGGAATATTTTTGACAGCTCAATCTCGAGCAGTTTCATTGCTGTTTTCAGATAAGCTACCCTACAATGAAAAAAATGTCCTTGGGTTCTCTGAAATGCCACAGAGGCAGGTGGGTGATCAAGATCCTGGATTTTGGAATTTTCACATTTAAATTGGGCTTCAGATATGTACAAAGTTGTGTTCCAGTACCAGTTTATTCCGAGCGACTAAAATGCAGAGATGGATTCAGGGGGGGGGGTGCTTTTACACCAAGCAAGCACCTGAAACTAGTAGGATTAAAATCCATGCCTGGCGCAGCCTTCCTTTTCCTCCCTTACTGGCATTCTTGCCTACCAGAGCTCAGGGACTTAATCTTTTCTCTCCCAGAAAGAAAAAGCTGTGTTCTGAGTGGAACAAGGAAATGGGCCCAGCATGCTTTACATTGCTTACCCTGAGCTTTTCCTCCCACACAGCTCCTACGCAAGCACCACAGACCGGAGGCAAGTAGAGCAAAGCACCATGTTAATGTCACGGGGGGGGGGGGGAGTGAAATTCAACTTGAGCAAAGATAAGAAACTCCTGAAAGCTCTTTGCTTCCAGTAACTTGAACAGTGCCCTTTAGCCATACTTCTGCAATACGGAGCATAATTTCATAACCACACAATTATGTCGGTGTCTAGAATCAAAAACAATTTCCCACAGCCCAGTAACCTTATGTTGTGCTATTTTCCTAGAGGGTGCCAAGTTAAAGAAGACTGATATACAAGGAGGGGCTCTATCAACCTCACAGGGCATCAGCTCTCTCCCTTACCATGGACTAACTTTATCATCTCATTAAGCAGAAAGGATGCTCTGAACAGCCGTAGTGCTGGGCAGGGCGACTTTGCTCCCCCTCCTGGCTAGTGTCACATTTGTGCAGACTAGGGGCTGCACAGCAGGGCCAGAATTTCCATAAGGACTTACCATGTGACGAGAGGCCTCTTTTGTGTTCTAGCTGACTTTTCTCCCTCCCTCCCAATTGAGAGTAGCTGGTCGTGTAAGGTCCAGATGGAAATTTTTGGCTTCTACTCAAACTGGGCTGGAGTGGCAGTGAATTTCTGTCCATCCCATTCTTTTTAAGGTTAAGGGGAGGTTTATAACCAGTTGCACTTGGCGGGTAGTGCAAGCAGTAAATTTAAGTCAGGTGAAATGTATTGAATAATATTCCTTGGTGAGCCGGTAGCCCTCAGTATGAATTAGGAAATGAATTGGGAAATTAGGAACATTAGATGTTCGTCATATATAGGTTCAAAGATTAGGAATGAGGTCTGCCCAGACATCAGGTTTTGGGAGGGTGCTGAACAGGTGGGCAGCGCCCTTCTAATAATATTAGGAATAATTAACTGATCTGCTTGTACTGCAGTCAGGCCCCCTTGTTTAAAGGATGTTTAACAGTTGAATTGAGTGAATTTCATATCAATAAATTGTGGCCCAATTTTACTTCCACAAATGTGTCTTGCCTCTTTATTTCCAGGCTGGGAACACAAAAGAATTTCTGCTTAATGATATAATATCAAGGTGTGGAAAACTCCAATCTGGGACCCTGACATGGTAAGGTAAAACATGTTTTGGTGAACGGGGCAGTAGAGTATGAAGTTGACAGAAAAATTAAGCTGAAGAACAGTTGATGCTTATTTTCAAAAATCCATACTTTAATGATCAGAACTGTACATATTTTTGTCTTTGCAAGAAGAAAGGGAGAAGGCGGCATCATGAGAACAAGAGGAAAGCTTTTAAGATATTAGGTTGTGAGATCCCTGCGTTTGTGATAATTATACAAGGGAAGGAAATATCCCAAGTCAATCCCCCCCCCCAAAAAAAAGCATGAATCACACAATAATGCATTTTGTAACAACTTGAAACAACATAAACAACCCATCAGGGTTTGTATGAATAGTTCTTCCTTCCGTATGAACACGTTTTAACATTCTGCAAACGTACTTTCCTTTAAAAACAACACTATCTGAAATGAAATCACATGTCTGGCCATCTAGATTCTGCTGTACTTAGTATCTCTGTCTAGCATGAATAAAATCTTTGCACTTGTCACAGGAAGCATTGCACTCATCACACGTAGTGTTTTCCACACTTCCACAGTTGGATTTGATCTTCTGATGGAGGGTGGAGAAAAATCACCAAATAAGAGGTTGCCAACACTGTATCACCACCAATTCCTATGGTAATTTGAATGCATTGGTTTAATATTTGACATTGAACAGAACAAACTATGCCAGCTCCAAAACAATGGCCTTCTCTTGGTTGATATGATATGCTTTATGGACTACCCTCCCCATGATTATCATTAGCAGAGGCCACAACCAAGGTTTCTTTTGGAATGTTAGGTTTGCTGGTGGTTATTGCTAACCCCCCCCCCCGCACCCAGTGCTGCATTATTGATTATTTAAATATCACTTGCTGTTCACTTCTGAGTGTTCTCTTCCTGAGTGACAGATCCCATTACTTTATCAGCAGCAGAATTCAGATTTGTGAAAGTTACAAAAAAACCCGAGCCTGGCGTGTGAATCATCAATCTTGCTCCGTTCTTAAGGGGGATATGTAATGGAGACAGCTGGCATTTCCTTGACATGCTGTACGATGTCTCCTGATCTCTCATCTTCCCAGCCTTGACAGAAAGAAAATTAATCGCACAGACAGTGATTTGTCATTTGGAGGATTATCCAGGCAGTCTAGGAACACCAAACACACTAAGTGTGCTCCTCAGTGTAGCAATTTGTGCCCAGATTCCAGAGTGACATAAGGAATGAAGTGGCATTTGGTGGGTAACATGGGAAAGTGAATTGGCACATGGCAATGCCGGGCATTTCTTTTGAAGAATTCAGTTTGGTATGATACATATCCACTGTGGTTTCCTCTCCTTAAGATGGCAGTAGTGTTCTTCATGTGTGAATCTCAATAGTGGGGGAAGGGAAGAATCCAATATATTGAAGGAGAATCATATCAGTGTACATTAAAACTTTTGGTGAGTATGCAAGAAATTAAGCAGAAAAGTTTCAAGCTGGAAACGAAATTTTGCATTCTTTCGATCTGATAGAGTTTTCTTTTTAAAAAACAGGTGATTGGAAACGGACAGCCGCACTTGTCAAATATTCAGGGATTTCCTGTGAGAGCAGCAAGTGATGCAGCAGAACATAGTTATAAATCACAGCCAACGAAGCTGCCTGTGTTTCTTACCCTGAAAATGCTTTCTGTTTTTATTGTTTTCAATTAATTTATTGGTGCTTAACACTTTGCAGAGGCTTTAAACACATTTGCTATTTGGGGTTTAAATTAATACCCCCAAATTCAGGACTAATCAGCCTAGGAAACCTAAGTGGTCATTTATAGAAAGAGACAAGATAACGTGGTTTTAAATGATAGCAGGCAGCAAAGATCAGTGTAACCTGTGAAGGGTGTCCTCTGCAAAATTAAAGTTCATGGGTGGAATCTTCTTTGCCAATATGGAGCAGAATGCCTTCACAAGTGGAACAGATGGCATTTGCTACGGAGGGAACTTTTGGATTTCTTGAACTACAAATCCTGCAATTCCCCATTCTGGGAATTCTAAAGTGTTCTGCTTATATACCACCCCATACCAATTCAAGTAGTTTCTGGGCAGTTTACAGTTTTTAATTACGCAGGCTACACATTCTACCTGACTTACACATACCTAACAGACACCTAAATGTGGCGCACCTGGAGAAAATGACTAAACTGGAAAGTATTGAGACTTAGCTATGTTTAGCTTCCTGCTCAAAAAGGGCTGGGCCAGGAGCAGGAAGCTTGGTTAGGGACTAGAGATGGCCATGACTTTAAAAATGAATTGCAAAATTAATCAGACGTTTGCTAATTTGTCCATTAGTATTTATCCGAATCAATGCCCCTGATGAATACAAATCAATTAATTTGTAGTATTTTTTGATTTCTCGGCTATAAAATACACACACCAGACACCTAGAGACACCTCAGTTGCAGAAACAATTCTCCTGACTCTCCACAATCTTTCCAAGTTCTGCAATCCCTGCAAGTTTGGTGAAGATTGGGCTTCAGACATCTGAATTATACACCCACAAAAATCCCCCCAGGGAAGTTCCTACCAGGCACCTAGTGATATCAAAATCACATAAAAGTTTCCCCTCTCTTCTAGATGGGGTTTCCCCTAAACCAGTTTGCTAAAAGGCATTTACTGGGGGACCCATTTGTGAGTTTATAATGCATATGTTCAAAACCCAACTTTCATCAAACTTGCAGGGATTGTAGAGGAGCATCAGAGGAAGTATTCTGGTGATTTTGGTGTCTCTAGGAGCAGGCAGTGGCAGCGGGGGATTTTATAGGATTTTAAAGGTAAAACTGTATCAGCAAGTTAATTCATCCATTAATCCATCAGAAAAAATAACAATATATTCATTAGTGTGCTTCATTGATCTCAATGAATCATGAATCAAAAGGAATCACCATTTTTTCCAATCCGCACCCATCTTTAGGGGAGACAGATCCTGGGAAACTTCAGAATCTTCCAGTTTAGGCATTTTCTCCCAGATCAGCCTCATTTAGGTGTGTTTAAGGTGATGTAAGTCAGGCAGAATTCCCAGAATGGGGAATTAAAGGATCTGTAACCCATTTTTTTTAAAAAAATCCCACTCCTAGTATTGTTCTAGTTGTCTTCAGTTGTCAGATATACAGACCAGAAATCACTCAGTTGATTGAGCAAGGTATGCCACTTGTGCAAAGGGTTAGTGGATAGTGCTTACACAAGCTGTGAGAAAGATAAACCACATATAGGATGGACCTTTCCAGGCATAATTCAGCAATAATAGGATACTGGGCAATATATAAGAACTCTATTGAGAATTCACCTGCAAAACTTCATTTCCACTTTCTCTATGTGATCTCAACAAATTAGTAGCCTCTCAATGGACAAGTTGTCATCATAGTCAGCATGTTGTGTGTTAGTGCCACACACTGAAATTAGTATGAGGGCAGGCAGCATTGCCCAGACACAGAATGGGCCTGCAGGGAAAGCTGACCAGTAGACAATTTTCTCTTAGCTGTGGCCTTGTTTCTTCCCACAACCCTGGAATGAGACATTTTCACCACACAGTTTCTGAAACCGCATGCATTGTCTTGTTTATTTGGCAGGGGTGAGGTTGCTTCATAAGAGAAGGTCTTTCTCAGTCTTCTTCTTACTGATGTTTGTCACAAAAGGGAGATTCAATTTACTTAGGAACCAAGAGTCAAGCTGTATCTTAACAGGTAGTGGCTAGACTGCCCAATAAGATAATTTATAACCAAGGACCATTGATTTATTGTGCATGAATTTCTTTCACATGCAACAAAACCATCCTAATAAAATGTTTACCATAAAGATAATGTGTATTGGTAGTAGTTGTCTCTCCCCCCCCCCAAGCTTGATATGTAGCATTTGATGGATTGTCTTTTTTAAATCAATCAGCTCATCCTTTTGTGTTTGTTCTCTCTGTGTGTGTTTACAGAAGAGGCACTAGCTTTGTGCTGCCATATTTTGGATGATATGCAGAAAATATAAATTGTAAAAAAAAAATGCACTCGTTCTTCTCTTGTGGTGGAGCTAAGAACTCCTGTGGAGTAGACTAACTTCCATAGTACTAGCTGATTTCTATTTCAACACTATTAAATCCTGCTCTTACCTGTTACATTCTTTCTATCTTTGATGACATAGCACTCTTTGCTGTCTTCTCCATGACAACATTGATCCAGAGGAAGTTAAGGAAATAATATAACTAATTTTTTTGAATCAGTTTTTTTTACATCCAAGATTCAGAATCCAAACGAAGATGACGATCTGGTGGGTGCTTACTGAATCTTCAGCACAAATAAATGAAGATAACAACTTGACTTCAGCAGTGCAAAGGTGGTTTTGTACCACCCAAGACCTTGGCTGTAATTCTCACTGTTCTTCAGCCACTTGAAGAAATCAATGGCTATTCATTTCCAGCCATTATTTCAGGCAATGGGTGTGGATCTGTGGTCATTCATAGAAGCAGTGTGAAAATGTCTTGGCTGGCAGCTTCTGTGCTAAAAGAAAGCACTTTGCAGCATTTGTGAAATAAAACAGAATGATAGAATCTGTATCTAAGGGGAGGGGGATTAGACACCACATTTGGTAGCATGTTGGGTGACTTAACTCTGAAAAAGACCAAGCAAAGCCATCTTGTCCTTACACCACGCAAAAGCAAGGGCAGGTGAAGCAGTTTTAAGATTGTGCTCTGATTATTATACCTTTATTAGACCACAAAAATAAATTAATTAAAATGAGATTCAGAATGTTGGGCCAATTTTAGTTTTCATCAGGCTGAACACCAATATACTCTAGGTAGTGTAGAAAAACACACATGTAAATTTCAAAACTCATGGCAGACACCAGTGCCAGGTCTTAATACTGAGTTCCAGAATGCAGACTGAAAACACAAATCAATAGCATTGAGTGGATTCTCTCTCCCAACTGATCCAAAGTGCTGCCAGATATTCAACATTTCCCCTCCCCAATTGCCTTCTTCTGAGACTCAAGGTTTGGCCAGGGAATGAGGATTCACAGAAATGTAACAAACCCCCTGTCATAGAATTTGGAATAAAATTTCATCTACTTATTAGTTCAGTGGTGCCCAACGTTGGGTCCCAGATATTCTTGGACTTCAACTCCTGGAAATCGTGGCCAGGACACCTAGTGGTGAACACTAGTGGGAGCTGTAGTCCAAGAACATCTAGGTACCCAAGGATGGGAGCCACTGCACTGGGAAAAGCCAATTACAGCCAAATTAATAGCATCTTCTAGTCATTGGAAGCAGATGTTTTCTTCAGTTTGCATTCTTGCTGGGCTGGTGTTAAGAATCCATGTTGTCTTCTAGATGGTGCTCTGACCTATTCAGGGTATCCTCCATAGTCCATTTTAATTTATTTTAGTGGTATAATAAAAGTTTTAACTCTGTAGAAATCTCAGTGGTTCTGGATCTCTTTTAAAAACAGCCATTTCCATATCTCAGAACAGTTGAAGCATACAATTTGGACCTGCAAATGCTCTCAGCAGATTGATTGGGGGGGGGGGCCGGGAAGCTGTAATGTATCCTAGTTTGAAAAGAATCTTAGAACTATTTCACATGTGAGTGGTGGTTGCCTGATTTTTCATTCACTGATTATCTGGCACTTGATGATCACTATGTGAATTTGACTCCATTGAAAAACTATTGCACCTGTTACGGTGTAAAGATTTTATGAAAGCAATTTGTCACCCAGCCTGGAAATAAAGAGGTGAGACACATTTATGGGATTAAAATTGGGACACAATTTATTGATACAAATTCACTCAATTCAACTGTTAAACCTCCCTTAAACAAGGGGGCCTGAACGTAGTGCAAGCGGAACAGTTAATGATTCCTAATATTATTAGAAGGGCACTGCCCACCTGTTCATCGCCCTCCCAAAACCTGCGGGCTGGGCAGCCCTCATTCCTAATCTTTGAACCTATATATACTGAACACCTAATGTTCCTAATTTACTAATCCATTTCCTAATTCATATTGAGGGCTACTGGCTCAATAAGGGTATATTATTCAATAAATTTCACCTGAGTTAAATTTACTGCTTGTACTACCTGCCAGTTGTGACTGGTTATAAAGCTCCCTTTAGCCTTAAAGAGAATGGGATGGGCGAAAACACACTGCTAATCTGGTGCAATCTGAGTGGAAGCCAAAAATTCCCATCTGGTCCTTACGTGACTAGGTAATCTCATTCTCTTATTAGGGAGGGAGGGAAGATGGCTGGATCAAAAAAGGGGCCTCTTTCCATGTGGCAAAGCTTTATCTAACCTACTGCCCCTGCAAACAGATCAGTAGGCTGCACACATGTGACTCCAACTGGGTGGGTAGACAAAGAAGCCCTCCCAACACTATGGCTGATTGAAGGTACCAGTCTGGAATATGTGATACTGCCACAATGATTCATTGATGCAGACAAGTCATCACTTAAATATTGTACATGAAAGGTGGCAGGGCGGAATCACTCTTGTTAACCTAGCTCTTTGGGCCTATCTGCACATGATGAGACAATGGCTGAAATCCTGTTACTTGCCATAGAGTGTTGCGACTAGAAGCGGCTGAGGACTTCTGTTAACCTAGTGTTTCTTCTGATCCTTGACCATGAATTCCACTGCATATTTACAGCTGGAGTTTCAAAACAACACAATCTAATAAATTTAAGGAGCGGTAATCTCCCAACCTACTTGTATACTTGTGTGTGTGTGTGTGTGTGTGTGTGTGTGTGTGTGCGCGCGCTTATGAGTTTTAGTAAAAATTGTTTCCTTTCTTTCTTCTTATCACAATAATATCTCTACAAATAATCTGCTCAGGTACTACAGACCTTTGCAGACCTGCCAAATCTTTCCACCATGCCCATTTGCTCCTTTTGTGTCTATATTTCCCATATAAGTTGTATACTTGCATGTTGAATCTCTGCTAAATTTCAGTTTGCTTGTGTTCAAATGATTTTCCCTTGTGAATAGCTTTGAATGAGTGTGATATCCTGCGGCCAATTTGTGTCAAGACACACTATCACCATGGATCAAAAGTCCCTGAATATGAGTTCATACATGTGTTCTGTGAGCATATCTGACATCAATATATAAGTATCAACAGTAAACTTGGACTCCAGAATAGACCAGTAAGACAACAGTATGTGAAGTCTTTGTTCATGTAATGTTAAGGTAGGGTAGGTCTCATGCCTTTGAGATGCCCATATTGAAGCCCTCCAAATGTTAGACTGTGATTCCTCTCAGCTTTGTCCAACAAGTGATGTGAATTGTAGTTCAAAATCCTCTGGAAATCACATGCAGTTCACCTTTTCTCTGAAGGAATATCTATCAGAGACTGCCTGGGATGTCCTGAATTAGAAATCTATTCAAACTGTGCATGTTGCAAAGCACTAATTAAGTGTGCTTATCCACTCAGTTTTTTATTGATTGCATTTCTTCAATTAAACACTAAAATTAAGGTGCATCCAATAAAGCAAATGCTTTATTTGTATTGATGAAATGATTACCTCCTCCCACTAAACTTCTCTGTAGCTCAGCTTGAAGGAAGCTAAAGATTTCTAAGTAATGAAGAGGCATCACCTAGTATCAGAAAAAGCATCCAGGTGTCATCCAGGGCCATTTTATATAAGGCTCTCCTGAAAAGGAAGCTACTCAGTGTGCTCTAGTTTCCAAATCCATTCGCAGGAGATTCTGCAAATACTGAGCGGGGAATATTCAAATTACCACACAAACCCAAGAATTTCTGCCTATGTCCAAATTAGCTTGGAATGAGTCAGGCCTGATCCATACCAAAAATATTCAGATACAATCAAGTCAAGAGATGTTCACACACACCTTGATAGTACCATAGCTATGGTCTCAGTTAGACCTCTTGTCAGGGCATTGCACATAAGATGCTCAGATAGGAGTTTAGATGTAAGCCATTATGGGTAATTATGAGTCCAGCTGTGGATGAGAAGAGACACTTAGTTATCCTTGAGTGGAAATGAGTGATCCAAGGACACTAGAGGCAGAGCTATAAGAAACATGGCTCAGGTGACTAAAAAGGGCAATAATGATTGGATAATTAAACTATTTGTAGTGTGAACATGCTTTCTCTCTCTGACTTGATGTGGTGATACTCTGATGATACTGTGCAAAGTGAAGCTGGATGTTGTTAAGGGTAGTTATCCGTTGTGAACAACTGAATTGGATCTCTGTGTTGGCAGTGTTGGAAGAAACTGGAATAAGGTATTGCTACTTGAACTGTACATACATAAATAGACTGCAGAAAACCAAGAACTCTAGTTTTGTCTCCATCTCTTCTCTACTGTGGGCTAATGCTACAAACTCTGTTATACCAGGATCTGGACAACTCTAGATCCATGACACACATGAAGGATGGGCATTATGTGTATTATGCAACAGGTTTATTCTTCTGCAGCTGTGCTTTGAGAATGGGTTTTGGTTTTTTTATAGCAGATTTGAGATGGTTCAGTTGCTGTCAAGCATGTTTGCATATATTCATGGAGAAAAGCTGCAAGCCCCAGAATTACCTTAAGCAGAATGATCCTGTTGATCTTGATATCACTGTGTTGAAAAGTTGCAGATACTACAAAGAGTATATCAAAGCAATAGGCCAGGCACTTCACACTAAATGCTTATCTGTTTAGGTATTCCAAGGAATTTCATGACCATAAATACAGATGGGTTAGGAATTTCTTCTATATGAACAAGACATGTGCAATGATCCATAGTACTATGCTGGGAACAGATCAATAACATGAGTTATCTACAAAACAGAGAACAGTTGTTGCCTTTCTCTTCAGCTTTAGGCTTTGAGCCTTATTTGCTAGTGTGTGTCATAATATAAAGGGTCTGTATTCGGGTTCAGGTTTTGGGGTCTGAATATACCCTATATTAATTTTTCTTTTTTGTCCACAACAGTAACAGTTAAGGGAAATCTTATCTCTACATCATATCATAAAAGTTATCCAATTTATTGAATAAGTATGTTAAGTATCTTATGTCTATTATCCATATGTCTAAACGCTTAAGAAAAAAATTGCTACACATACCACAAGCTATTAGTCAATTAATGTTGGAGCAATGGTTGATTTCATGTACGATGTAATGGCTTGGGACCTTGGGACCTGGCAGAATGGCTATTCCCAACTAGTACTGCCCATCCTACTTGCACTTCCTAGGCAGGGCACCTGAGGATGCTGACCACAAGGGAGTCCCACAAAGAAAAACACATGCAAGAAATAGGGCCCTCTTGGCAGTCAATCCTCAGCTAAGAATTCAGTTGCCATCTGTTATTCATCTAGCCTCTTCATTTCAATAAACAACTTAAGACCTGGTTATTTCAGCAGGCATTTCAAAATATGGTGCCCATCTAATTTGTAGTTACAGTCAATAGTGTTACCACCAGATTACTTCCAATTTTAATGTTTTAGTTAGTTATTATCTGTTGATTGTTTGACCATTGTTACAGTATTTCATTGTTGAGTTGTCTGAAACATATTATAAACATACTGCAACATAAAATAAAATAATAAAGAAAATACTAAAGAAAAATAAAACAAATTAAAGAAAAATATAAATATAAAGAAAAATAAAACAAAACCTTTCCTTCCTTCCTTCCTTCCTTTATAGAGGGAAAGGGCTGGCAGATGACCTCATTATCTTCCCTTCCTCTCTCCTCCCTCTACTTTTAAGACAGCCTGAGATGAAACATTCCAATCACCCACAATAAAGCAGGAGGGGGGGAGAGAGAGAGAGAGAGAGAGAGAGAGAGAGAGAGAGAGAGAGAGAGAGAGAGAGAGAGAGAACCACCATTGGCTCACTTGTGATCATGTAACCTGCACCAGGGCTCATGTTGAAAGACATTGCTTATTGATTAAGGCAAAATTTAGAAGAAATGTTTTGCTTGTAGACCAAATGTTTGTTTGTCTTGCAAAACATTCGTAGACCAATGTCCTCACAAACCATAGTTTTACTGCATATAAATTGAAGGAACAAATGAACAAACAAACAAATGAACAAAGATTTAAATTGTGGTCTTTGCTTGAAATGTGCACCATTTTGGAACCAGCCAAAATTAAGGAATCAAAAATTCGGATATCAAAATGAGCAGAAAACAGACGGGCTCCCCTTGCTGAACTGGGATAAGGTCATGCAATCTGGCACAAATAAACTGAAACAAGCATTTTCAAATACTTCAAACCTTCTGACATGTACATCTTTTAAAAGCAAAAATTGAAATCACATTCTCCAAATGAATAGTCTTTCTGTGTCCATTAGGGTTTACTCCCAAGTATTTTGGAATGACAGCTTCATACTAGAGATGGGCACAACCAGGGAAAATGATTGTTTTCGAGTTGTCGTGTGTCGGAGCCGGCCCGTTTTGGCTCATTTCCGTTTTTCGCGAAATTTTTCAAAAATTTGTCGTTTTGTTTGTCGTTTGTCTGTCGTTAGTACTGGTTTGGGGGGAGTGGGCTCCTGGAGGCACCTCTCTGGGGTGGGTGCATCCTCTGGCCCGCTATGAAGGGAAAGCGGGCTCCTGGAGGCACCTCTGTGGGTGGGTGCCTCGTCTGGCCCACTACAAAATGGCATGCATAGCCAATTGGATATGCATACGAAGTTGAGTGGCAGAGGCACCTCTCTTTTGGGTGCCTCTCTGTGGACCGCAGGCCCACTGCTGATATTGCATCTGGGCGCTCTGTGGTCCACTAAGAAGGGAACTGTACTTGCGTGTGTATAGTGCAATGCGAGTACAGATTTGGCTTAGTGTTAGGGTTAGCGCAAGGGCTAGGCTTAGGGTTACGGGTAAGGTTAGGGTGAGTTAGTGGGGTGCACCTCTGGGTGCCTCTTTGACCCACTAAGAACGACAGGGTACTGGTGTATGGGTTAGGGTTTGGGTTCAGGCTACGGTTAGTGGGCTTTTTATGCCCGAATGGCACATCCCAGAAGTCTCGGTCAAAACCTGGTCAAGTGGCCATGCAATTGGTGGAATGGCTCCAAAAATTTGCATGGTCCACACCCATGGCCAGCCCATCATTGCGCACTGCGCAGGTGTAAAAAAATAAAAATAAAAATAAAATAAAATAAAATCAATGGAATTGGAGACATTTTGTTGCAAGAAAAACCCACTGCTGTTACTGTAAAAATTCAGGCAGTTTTAAAATAGCTATTTTCGCATGTTTCTGTGGTGCTTTGGTGTGTTTTTGGACCACCACGATTTCAAAATAAATATTGCTTGCGGTCGCCCCATTTTGGATCCCCCACCCGCACTGCATGGCATGGTGAGTTGGCGAGACGACGAGGATGTGCAGCCCAGGAGAGTAGAGGGGGGAGGCCGGGGAAACCCCCCCCCAGAAACCACCCCTCTGGTAGGTGCCCTCACTCAGGCAGGCATATTTTCGCCTGCTTTTTTGGCCGGGAATCAGGTTTTTTTTTATTTTTACAACTTTTTTCTGTGCCGTGCCGCTTGGCGACTTGGCGAGACTACAAGGATGCGCAGCCCAGGAGAGGAGGGGTGAGGCCGGGGACCCCCCCCGAAACCCCCCCCCCCCCCCCCACCCCCCCCCCCAGGGGGGGGCCCACACTCAGGCAGGCATATTTTAGCCTGCTTTTTTGGCCAGGAATCAGTTTTTTTTTTTACTTTTTAAAACTTTTTTCTGTGCCGCTTGGCATCACGCGATCGCTGCAATGCCAGGAACGACCACGACAAATCAGACCCAATTTTTTTTAGTTCGAGTTCTGGTGGAGTAATTGTCGTTCTTCGTTCCGTTACGTAACGGAAACGAGGAACGGAAACGGAAACGAGGATTTCGCCGAGTCGTGCTCATGTCTACTTCATACTACAGAATCCACTCAGAAATAAGCACTGACATTGGTTATTGTCAGGTAATAGGAATGGGATTACACCTTAAGTTTTGCTTCCTCCCTTTTTTCTCCCTTGTTGACTCCAGCAATTCAAACTGACCCACGAGTGAAGGAAGGAA
The DNA here is from genome assembly GCA_023846285.1 of Phrynocephalus versicolor. Classification (NCBI taxonomy): domain Eukaryota; kingdom Metazoa; phylum Chordata; class Lepidosauria; order Squamata; family Agamidae; genus Phrynocephalus; species Phrynocephalus versicolor. The sequence continues at coordinate 60,731,017 of JAHTLZ010003526.1, forward strand.
GGAAGGAAGGAAGGAAGGAAGGAAGGAAGGAAGGAAGGAAGAGAAACATCCCTTGCCTTGAGAGAAGAGGATGACTGTGAAGCACTATTCATACAACCTGTCTGGCCATGACTAAACACTAGGTCCTAAGAAATGTTCTCTCAGGTCTAGCGATCCTGGGTGAAATGCTTTGGGATGAAATTTGTTTCACTGCTCAACAGCCAATTTCCCAGGGCACCACACCCGCAATGCTTTCTTTCAGAGAGCTGAGAGACAGCCACTTCTCTGCTATGGCATATATGATGCAGCAGAGTTGCCCCATTCAACACACTGCAATGCAGAGAACAGAAAGGGAGAAAACTCAAGCATTGTACATGATAGCACACTTTAATTTTAAAGGGTTAAAAAAAACTTAAGATGAAACTGAAAGGTTGCTGTGGCCTAAATTCTGATTTTATTAAATTAAATGTTGGCTTAATTGCACATTGATTTGTTAGAGTATAGACTAGCCATGTTCCTATTTCCAAGCTGTATATGGAAGACACAAAATCATACCAGCATCTCCACTCCCCAATCTAATCATTAGTACATCATATCAACAACTAAACATGAGTAAGAATGATCCACATGCATACCTGTGCTTTGTCTACCTGTGCAAGTCAAGGGCTGGATATATTACCACAATATTGCTGTGCAGCGTGCGTGCGCGTGCATACACACACACACACACACACACACACACACCTAATTTTGGATCTGAATTTGCATATTCCTTTCTATGAAATCAATTCATATATCCAGCAAGAATGATATGTCACATTCTTGAAAGCTGGTGTGGAAGGAATTGGGTGAAAGAGGAAAGAAGGGTGATGGAAAAATAAAGGATAGATAGATAGATAGATAGATAGATAGATTATTGTCCATTCACTTTTGGTTCAGGCTGAGACCACCATTGCCTTTCTTTCCACCCATTATTGTCATGTGCCTCAGTAGATTATTGTCCTATAATAATAATAATAATAATAATAATAATAATAATAATAATAATAATAAT
>JAHTLZ010003526.1:60732059-60744845 GCA_023846285.1 Phrynocephalus versicolor
ATAATAATAATAATAATAATAATAATAATAATAATAATAATAATAATTTACTTCTGTTCATACAGTTGTGAAAAACCAGCAATATGTAGCTGCCTGCTACCCGACAGCACAATGCAGGCCTTGAGAGATGGTGCTGATTTGCATCTCCTCATTCTTGTCCACCGAGTTGTCACTAGTAAGAAATGATGCCATTTTTGTGCTTATGCAGGCAAACTGCCCTCAGCCCAACATCTTGCAATGCATCTCCTCCCCACACCCCACACACACCCACACACACATGAGTGTCAGGAACCTTGGTCAGCCTTGATTTATCTCAGATGGATAAACACTAGCTCTTAAACACAGCATAACAGCCAATGCAATGATAAGAGCTAATGAGAACTAATATAACCTCACACTTCCAACTAACTAATGTTAAAGAATAGTCTCAGATTTTTTCTCTTTAAAGAACCAAGGATATAATTGATGTGGCTTCTCTCCTCCCCCCCCCCACACACACACACAAGGTCAGCATCGTGTACTCCCACTCATAAAAAGCAGAATATGCCACTTATATGCAAAGATCAAAAGCCAAACACAATACAGTGGCATTGGAGTACAAAGTCCACGATCCAAGATCTTACCAAGAGCTCCTTTTTAGAGATAATTTACGATTCATGAATGAAAGAGTTTATAGAGAAAACTTTGACAGACTTTTCAGTCCAGTTTGTGCTAATAGACTCTGGTATATAATTAATAATGCATGCAGCACTCTCATGTGTTGTCACTTTCCATCTTTGTTAAGATATAGCTTTCAACTTTGCCTTCGATTACTCTGATTAATTAAGCTTTCTTTGTCCTTTTATATCTATTAGCAGATTCTCTGTAAGAGATTTTTCACTTTTAGGGTAATTATGTATATTTTTAACAAGGAAAAAAAGAGATAATTTCCATTAGCGACATGCATATTTTACTGATAATTGTGCTAAGTATCTCCATGATTTCCTAAGATGTTCCAGATGTCTTAATTGTGAAGTAAACGGTGTTGCCAGGTGAAATGGTCAGCCAAGCCTCCATCTCTAGGAAAGACATGGGGTGACAGCCAAAAAGAAAACAAAATGGAGAAAGCAAAAGCAGCATTTATTTTTGCTCCCGTGCCCTCCCACAGGGGCCTTCGTCCTAGTCACAAAATTCTTTGGAGGCAGCAGGGATGGGGACGTGTGTCACAGAACTGATGGTTCTGTGTACTGGCAATTGAGTCAGACGTGACTTAGGTTTTTCCACTCATAATGTGAAGCCATTTTTCTAAATTGTCTCCCTGCTGTGCTCAGAAGACTGATCATGTCCAGAAGAGGAAGACCTGACTCCTGGAAGCCTGCTCAATTTTGAGGCCAGTGGCCTATGGCAGCAGCAGCAGCTAGGCACTGAGGAAGTTAGGGAGATGGGGTCAGGGGGCACAGTGTCAGGAGCAGATAGATGACAGGGGCAGGAGCAAGTAGGCAGTGGGTGATATCAGGGGTGGCAGGGGTACGGAGGCAGGAGCAGGTAGGCAGTGGGTGGTGGTGGCATAGTAAGGGGCACAATACACAGAATACAAACTTCCAGAACATGACCAAACAGCCCAAAAAACTCACTACAGTTATCAGATTCCGGCCGTGAAAGCCTTCAAGAATAGATGGCACAATACACGCTCTTTACATCACCAGGGTTGATATGAAAAAATATGCCACAGTCCCTGTTTACACTTCAAAAACACATTCATACTCATGCTTTAATATTCATTAATACACACAATAGAAAAAATGCACTCAAGGGACAAAATGAGCCCACTCCATTTATCAGTCAATATACATCTGTAATAGGAATTACTGAATGTGTTGAACCCATGATTTCTGGAAGAAAATCCTAGCTATTTGATTCTCCTCCTCCTCCTCCTCCTCCTCCTCCTCCTCCTCCTCCTCCTCCTCATCATCATCATCATCATCATCATCATGTGACATCAATTCAATCCTCATTTATGTCTACCCTTTCCAGAATTTTCCAGTTAGAGACTACTCAGAACTCGTCTACCCTTCCTTTCTTCTGGAACCACCTACATAGGCTGGCTGTACTTGCAGGAAACACGAGGGGAAAGTGAACTCCCAGCCTCTAGTTCTGTAGCCAGATCACAGATACAATGAGCTATCCAGCCAGTTTCATAGGATGTTACAGTTCCTTAATGGGATGACAGCTTTCCTGAAAGGGATCCATCTGGAAAGGGTTGAAGACGCATTAAGTGGCATGGAATTGCCCCATTCCTACCTAAAGTGACATCATTGTATCATTTACCAGAAAGGTCATGAAAAGCTGCAGAGAATTTAGCAGACTGTCAGGCAGGGCAATGGGCAAAAAGCAAAAGTGTTGAGTGGGGCTTTGTTTTACTGAAGAGCCAGGAAATCTTATTGGTGTGGGAGAAGATCATGGCAAGGCATCTTAGCATGCCAAGACACAGAAAACTACTGACCCTGACTCATTTTGTGTGTCCTCACTGCATTCCTAGTGATGGCACAAAGCCCAGCATATAGCCATCACCCTGCTGTACCTCATAATCTGACTTAGCATGGCTTCTTTTCTACTCAGTGCATCATAGCGGGTAAAGTTCACCAGTGAAGGCCTTGTCTCATCTCTCCCTTAACCACCCCATGTTCTTTACCAGGACTGAATTATGGAAATTGAACAAATATTACATCAAAGTGAAAGCATCAGATGGGAAGAAATGCAGTTGAACCTTTCACTTAACCTGCAGGATGAATAAAACATAAAATACCCCTTCATTTGAAATCAGACCTCATGCTTTCATTGGGAGGGTGGGATAAGGCTACTTTTAAATTCTTGTTTTAAAAAGAACATTCTACAGCACCACATCAAAGAGTTTGCATTTTGCATGAATCATTGATTGGCTCAGGGTGTCCTAGCAAATACTATTAAAAATGTATAAACTAACTTTACTATATATCAGATCTAATTAAATCCCTTCCAAAAATATCTCTGATCACCTTTGCAATAATAATTTTTACTGCTGTCACAAGAAGCTGGTCTCCCACAACTTTTAAGAGAGCCATTAAAGTGCATCTGACATATAAACTTCCCCAGTTCTGGCTTCCTATTTTTCTGTCTGTAGGCCTATGCTTTTGCAGATCATTTATCTGAAACAAATTACCCACTTAAGCCCCCAGCAGTTGCGCCTTTCTGTGCCCTCACAAACTGGATGGAGGAAGGGCACAGAGCAACATGTGATGAGCACTAGAGATGGGCATGACTCAAAAAAATAATTTTTCGTTTGTTGTTTGTCGTTTAAGAGTCCGTTTTGGTTCGTTTTTGTTTTTCAGGGGTTTTTCGCACATTTTTCGTTTTCGTTTTCGTTATGAAATGAAATGAAAAAAACAAAACAAAAATGAAAAGTTTTCATTTCATTAGCATTTTTTCAATGTAATGTGTCTGCCCTAACGAAAACGAAAAATACGGCAAAATTTTTCATTTCGTTTCCGTTGTCGTTTTTGTTACAAAACGAAACGAAAAAACAAAAATGAAAATTTCACTGAGTCGTGCCCATCTCTAATGAGCACAGCCTAACTTCATATAATCTATTTTCTCATTGGGGGGAGGATATCTAAAGAGAAGGACCTGGGGTATTCAGTCTGCTTCCTCTGAGATTTTGAAGACTGAACAATCAAATTTCTAAATAATTGAGGGTAGACAATCCCTTCCATGGCAGGCAAGTGAGTGGTCATTAATACTAGCTGGAGGACTTTGGAAGCTAGAAATGTAACTTGTTCAAGATTATGGTAACTAGAAAAGTAACTTGTCCAAGACTTGATTCAAGCAGTGAAGATGCCACCCCAAGGTTGCTTGTTCATGTGACCTTATTGCACCCCTGCCATGATTTTCACTAAGTTAGGTAACCCACATGAGCAAACTCCAGTTTGTGTCCATAATTTTTTTTTTAGCTTCTTTGATCCCATGAAAATAATCAACACTTTCACTGAAATTAAATAGTAATGGCATCATGACATCTGCAATCATATGCCCAGTTTTCAACGAAGAAGGTCAGTGAGCATCATTCTTTCATTGAGAACATTTATATTCCACCCTATATCTTATGAACTCAAGGGATAGTGCAACAAAAACAAAAACAAAAAAATGAACAAGCAAGCAAGCAAGCAAGTAAGCAACAACATAAAAAGGCACACTGGCAATAGCAGCCAAGGTATTTTAGCACAGAAGTCACGAAACTCCACAAGCACCTCTCTTTGGCTGTAAAAATACAATAATCAAGGAATACAAATGCAAAACTAGGCTGCAGGTGATACCTTTAGAGGCCACTAATAAAAATATTGCAAGCTTTTGAATGCAAAACACTCTTCTTCAAAGCAGTTCCCAATAGTTCAAACATGGTGAAAGATGTGCTCTGCCAGGAGGTTATTCTTAATCTTCTTGGCTAGGTGATGATGTACGCCAGGCAAGGAGTCTTTGCAGAGGCAGGAAATAACTTACAGGCAAGGAAATAACTGGCAATGTATTGAATATTTTTTGTATCTTCAAAACTTGTTGCCTGAAGAATGTTATTCTGTCTAATTGTAGGGACAGGCTTGGTTCATTAATATAATTGTGTGTAATATTTTAAGTCATAGAACAGAGTTGGCGAACCTATGACATGGGTGCCAAAGGTGGCACTCGGAGCCCTTTTTGTGGACACCCAACATCACCCCTTCACAACAACCTGTATTCAGTTTAAATTGTTGTATTGGCACTTTGTGAAAAATTAGTGGGTTTTGAATCACAGTTTGGGCACTCAGTCTCTATAAGGTTTGCCATCACTGTCATAGAAGATCAAGTTGGAGAGAATTAGCTCAGTTCGCAAAATCATCCAAGCACTGTAAAATATGTGATTTTCACTGTCATCGCTACTACAGAATGACATGTCTTTTGCCTGTTTGCAAACAAACTAGGTAGTAGATGGACAACTACATCACATCTTCCTGTTTACACCTGTCTGTTCAGCAATCTATTGTACCTTTATCTTGCCATACCCATATTTGTAGAATGCTTATGTGTAAAACCCATGACAGTAAACCAAATGTTAAATGCAGGAGAGATTACGGTACCTTGACTTCACCTGTGAAAAGTTTGATTTTTCTCATGCGCTAACAGTTTGGATCAATTATCGGAAAATATGTAAGTCCTGGCATTTCTCCTTGGTATTCTGCTAAATTAATAAAGGAATCAAAATGTGTAAATTAAAGGACAAATAAGGCACTCTTTGCAGTGCTGCAAACAGACTGTGACCTAAAACATTTGTTCAGCACTCTGTCCTGTTAACAACATCAGATTCAGATCATTGGTTCATATTACCTGGAGACAGAAAGAAAATTGGTTGAACTAATTAGGAAATTTGCAGTAGGTAATGCATGTTTAAGGATTTGGGAACACATAATAGAAACTGACCTGTATCGCTGATATAGAGGTTAACTGTGTTTGCAGCCCTCACATAAGTAAAATGGGGACTAACAACACTGATGTATTGTTCTGTACAATGCTCTCCTTAGACTGAATGAATTGTGTTGACCAGACAAACATCTGAGTGATTTCTCAGTAAATCATGTTACATTTCTGCAGAATATGATTAGGTTCAGTTTTGTTTGCTGGGATAAAATATGTGTCAATTATAAGCTACACAAAGCAGAAACTTGAAATGGCGCATAAAACGAAGCAGATAGATCTGGGGTATAACTTAATTCCAAAACAGAACCATGACAGCTGTGCTGAAACAGCAGAATGGAACTTGGCATTGGTGAGCATTAAATGATGACACTGCCTTCAGAAAGAGAATTGATTGCACTGCGTGTCCAGGGAGCATGGTATGAAAACTGTGGAGCCTTTTTCTCGATATTAATTCCCTAGCTGGCACCATTTGGTGAACTGGGTACCTGACTGTGGTGACAGATGTCAGGAGTCTGATTTCCTGTGGTACTTCCTGGGGCAAGGGGCAGACTGGATAGCCGTAAGCAAGTTGCACTGTCCTAGACTACTGCCAGAAGGTATTGGAACACCGCATCTGAAATACTTCACACCACAGATATTTGCCAAATGCAAAAAAAAAATCACAAGTTGGAATAACCTTGACAGCATAAAATGATGATGATGATGTTGATGACGATGACAACAATGATGATAGAACTGAATGAGAACAGAACATGCTGGCATTAGAGCTAGAGATAGACAAACCTACTTATTTCCAGTTTGTATTACATTTTCCCTTGAAAAGTATGTTCTGCATAAATTTGTAAAAAGCCGTATTTAAATATATGTTTCAATGCGCATTTGAATAGGTATGTTTTACCTTTCAAAACCCATATTTATATCATGTTCCCTTTGAAATAAAATGGATTGAATATTTATATATTAAAATTAGGAACAGGTAAGGTTTTCATTTGTGCAGTTTTTATGAGAACTTTTAAAACTTGCAAATTCTTTGTTACTCTGATAGAAAGAATTGGAAGCTTATGAATTCAAATGTGGCAATCTCATCTACCAAGGCAGTAGCCTTTGAGTGGTTTATTTTTCAATGTCCGAATAATGGTATATTCAACAATAATTATGATACTATATTTAGGATTCATAGTGCATGCACATGCATCATCAACAGCATCCAAGCCAGTAAAAAGTGCTAGTTAAAAGTAGTGGATATTTTGCAGAAGTGCACACAAAAAGCATGACTTTTAGAAGATGTGTCCACAAAATAATTGTAGATGACTGTACAGTTGTATTTGTCTTTAACAGAAACCTGGATCAATAATGAAGTCAATCAACTTTACCATATATAAAATATATAAATATTCCTTGTTTCAAACACTATCCAGTACTTGCTCATTTCTTTTGCTCCACCTTCTCTTCCATACTTCTTTCTTTTGTCTGTGCTTTCTGTGCTCTTAGCCTCATGTGGCTACAAACGCTTTTGTTCATGAGGGCCCATAGGGATGGGCACAAAACAAAAAACAAAATGCTGTTTTGTCATTTCATTAGCTAACAAACTGAAACAAAATTAAACAAAACAAGGAAGCAGCATTGCATTAGATGAAATGAAACGGTCATTTTTTTCTGTTAAAACAAACCATTTCGTTTCTCTGTAAAACGGCTCCCTTACCTGCTGGGCTCGGAGGCCCTGTTGCCTCCACCACTGCTGAGTGAGGCTGCCAGGAGGTCCCGTGGCCATGGCTGCCACTGCTGCTGCTCATAGAAAGGGCGAACAAGGCTTCTGGGAGGCCCTGCAGCTGCCGCCACTGCCACTGAGGACACCGGCCAGGAAGGGGAGCTAGACTACTGCGAGGCCCCGTGGCCGCTGCCACCACCGCAGCTGATGGGAAGGGTGAGTGAGGCCCTGTAGCCAACACTGCAGGCTCTGGGAAGAACAAGCAAGGCCACCAGGAGACCCCACAGCCATCACCACTGCTGCTGCTGCCAAGGGCCCTGGATGGGAAGAGCAAGTGAGGGGAAGAACAAGCAAGGCTGATGGGAGGCCCCCTGGCGCCCGCCACCACTGACACTGCTGACAGAAAGGGTGAGCAAGACCGCTGGGAGGCCCCACAGCTGCCACTTTTGCCACTGTCACTGAGGACCCCAGCCAGGAAGGGTGAGCAAGGCCTCCAGGAGGCCCCTTGGCCGCCGCCGCCGCCACAGCTCCACCAGCCATTTGGAGAGGGCGAGCAGTGCTGGCAGACTGTGCTAGGCCTGTGGCCACTGCTTCTGGAACCCTGCCAGCCTGAAGAGTGGGCCTGACAGGTCAGCCTGGCCCTCCACTGCCACCGGAGCCCAGGAGGAGGAGGAGGAAGAGGAGGAGGAGGAAGAGGAGGAGGAGGAGGAGGAGGAGGAGGAGGAGGAGGAGAGTTCAAGCCTCTGGCTTAAGTAGAGGAATGAAACATTTTAATATTGTTTCATTTTGTATGATTTTTTTTTGCAAAAGTTCATATGAAACGGAATGAAACAAAATGTGGGGGGATGAAACGGAACAAAATGAAACACCGTTTTTATATTTTGTGCCCATCCCTAAGTACCTATATTGTTATCATGACAGATTTGGCATTGTGTCATCAACAGTGAGATCACATGTGTCCTTTGGCTAACAGAATTCAGCAGCATGGAGGGCAAATGAAGCTGAGAACTAGGAAGCAAAGCAGCAGCAGAAGGAAAATGGAGCTGAGCAAAGCTAAGTTAAGTAACTTGAATGGTTATGTAGGGGGGAAAATGGAGTGCAAAGCCCCACACAAGCCAACACTTTTATCATGGGATCCTCCTCCTCAACCATTCAATGAAGCAACTGCCCCATGACTATTGAAAAGGGGAAGGAGGAGGAAAATTAACCCTTGTAGACTTATATTGATAATGCTAATTATGACCATCTTAATATATGGGAAAAGAATTAACTGGCCCAAGGTCACAAAATTAATTATCAGTGTAGCTCTGTTCTATGAAAGCACTGGATGTTTTGGTCTCATGATTCTCTTCATTGTGAACACAATGAATCCTTCCTGTTGACCATCACTATTGACCTTGTAAGAAAAGTATAGTGGGATTTACAGAATGAAAAACGACCCAGCACAATGAATAAGAAGGTTATCAATTTCCTTTAAGGTAGGCAATTCTCATTGCTCCAGGCTAAAATGTCATCCATGCTTCAAAAGGAAAACAGACTGCAGAGGCTGCAGCCGTGATTTGTTGCTTTGAATGTCAACACCCAAAGTGTCTGGTTGGAAGAGATCAAGAGGTTTGAAGCCAGCATTCTGCACGAATATAGTGCCATACACCCACCAGTCAACCACAAAATTATCTTGTAGTACTGAGCCCAAAAGGCAGTACAAAGAAAGACTGGCTTCTTTCCTGTCCCCAGCCACCCCACATGTGCCTGCTGGTCCAATGGCTCAGGCTGAGCCAAGATGATTTTCAGTAGAAAGTGGACCGTGAGATCAAAGAGGGTTAAAGTAACTTCTGTGGCCATCTGGCACAACATTGTTGAAGAAAGGAATATACCTGCAGTATTTCAAAATGTATTCAGTTGCTTACTTCAGTGGGAAGGGCAATATCCAAAAAGAAAAACTGATAAGATCACCTAAATTCTGATGCCCTATCACATGCTAGCAAGGTTATGCTCAAAATTCTACAAGGAAGGCTTCATCAGTATGTGGACAGAGAACTCCCAAAAGTGCAAACTGAATTTTGAAGGGGCAGAGGAACTAGAGATCAAATTGCCAACATGTGCTGGATCATAGAGAAAGCTAGAGAGTTCCAGAAAAACATCTACTTCTGCTTCATTGACTATGCCAAAGCCTTTGACTGTGTGGACCACAACAAACTATGGCAAGTCCTTAAAGGAATGGGAGTGCCTGACCACCTTATCATTCTCCTAAGAAATCTATATGTGGGACAAGCAGCAACTGTCAGTACTGGATATGGAACAACTGACTGGTTTAAAATTGGGAAAGGAATACGACAAGGCTGTATACTGTCACCTTGCCTATTTAACTTACATGGAGAGTACATTATACAAAAGGCAGGACTGGATGAATCACAAGCCGGAATTAAGATTGCTGGAAGAAATATCAACAATCTCAGATAGGTAGATTATACTACTCTGATAGCAGTACTTTGGCCACCTTGTGAGGTGAGAGGACTCCTTGGAAAAGTCCCTGATGTTGGGAAAGATTGAAGGCAAAAGGAAAACGGGATGACAGAGAATGAGATGGTTGGATGGTGTCGTTGATGCAATCAATATGGATTTGACCAAACTCCGTGAGGCAATGGAAGACAGGAAGGCCTGGCATGCTCTGGTCCATGGGGGGGGGGTGTCACAAAGAGTCAGACACAATTGAAGGACTGGACAACAATCAACTGCATGACCTACCAGTTAAGAGAATGTGGTTGGTTCTGTCCAGAACCTGGAGAATTTGAATATTTTTTGGACTATAGCTTCCAGATTTATACAGTTGCCGTAGCCTCAGGCCATGTAGATTGGGCTGCCTGGGAAACTATCACCTGACAAAACGAACTTTACTAATTGATCCTATGAGGTTGACTGATTTTCACAATGAAGAGACATCTCTGATTGGCCTTTCACCAGAATCTGCCCTCATGGTGTAAAGGCCATCAGGAGGATTTCTTCAGGAAGCCACCCCAGTTAACAGTGTAAGTGGACGCTGAGTGGTATGATTAGAATCTAAGTAGGAAACAGAGAATTGTGCAGTATTGTACACTTATGAGGTAGGCACCCTTCCTTTGATGGAGGGTTTTTATATCAGGTCATGTATGAATGCCAGTCTGGATGGTTGGCTTTCTCATCTTCAAAAACTGGAAGGTGACTTGCACAGTTCCATTGTGTTACATGGTAGTGGGCAGTATGTTTCCCTCTTAGCAAGACTTTTGTTTTATATGAACCTTTGTCTTTCCCAGTGGTTTGGACCCCATCTGTCACATGGCTTTTTCACTGCAGTATCAGGTGGGCCAAAATTTCTGGAGGGTGGCCAGATGCAAAATAAGCCAGAGTTGCTGCAGTTTAAACCATTGAATTCAAAAGGACATTTCAGTAGGTAGTGGTTCCATCACAAATGTATTCTGGCTAAGGGTCCCTACTCTATACACTTTCTGAATGCACATGAGGTCTGACATTTTTGGTTCTGAACACCCTAGGTCAGTGATGGCGAACCTATGGCACGGGTGCCAAAGGTGGCACTCGGAGCCCTTTCTGTGGGCGCCCAACATCGTCTCTTCATAGCCACCTGTATACAGGTTAAATTACTGTATTGGCATTTTGCAAAAAAAAAAAAGTGGGTTTTGAACTGCAGTTTGGGCACTCGGTCTCTAAAAGGTTCACCATCACTGCTCTAGGGCTTGTTAGAGCACAAAAGAGATTAATGCTCTTTGGACTAGGTAGGATGTACCATGCCAAGAATTCTTGTTAAATGATAAACATTGTCAACATGTTCAAAGCCACTTTGCTATACACATACTATTAATTAGAAATTTAGAAAAGATCATCAAGTGTAAGGATGTGCCATTGGAGACCAAAACCAAGATCATTCACACTCTTGTATTTCTGATGACTTTGTATGGATGTGAAAGCTGGACAGTTAGGAAAATTGACAGAAAAAGATATACTGTATATACAGTATATTTAATGGTCTGCTGGAGGACAGCTTCGCAGCTACTCTGGACTGCCAGAAAGACAATCAAGTGTGTTTGATTTTCTTGATATAAGCTGCCCAGAGTTGCCATATGGCTAAATGGGTGGGGTAACAACAATAACAATAACAGAAGCAGCAGCAGCAGCAGCAGCAACAACAACAACAACAACAATTTCTGTAGGCAAAAATATTGAAAGAGACTATCCTACTTTGGGCAGATTATGGGAAGGCAGGATTTTCTGGAAAAGACAATAAAGCAGGGAACGGTGCAAGGCAGCGGGAAAAGAGGAAAGACAAATGACTCCATAAAGCAGGCATGTCCAAACTTTGGCCCTCCTGATGTTTTGGACCACAACTCCCAGAATTCTAAGCTTAGTTTGCCAATGGCAAAGGATTGTGGGAGTTGTGGTCCAAAACATCTGGAGGGCCGAAGTTTGGACATGCCTGCCATAAAGGAAGCCAAAGGCTTGAAATTCTAAGAGCTGAGCAGGACAACTGAGGGCAGGACATTTTGGAGAGCACTCATTCATTGGGTCCCCATAAGTGACTTGACAGTACATAACAACAAAGCTGTTGTTGTTGTTGTTGTGTCATTACAGTTGTGACTGACTGTCCGTGGAGTTTTCTTGGCAGGAATACTAGAGTGGCCTACCAGTTCCTACTCCAGGCGCCTACAAGCACCTGGTATTTTCTGGTAGTGGCTCATCCAGGTACTAAGCCAGGCCCGACCCTGCTTAGCTTCCGAGAGCAATTAAACAAAAGTGATAGGGACCACTTATATGGAGTCCTTGGATTTTACTTTCAGGATTAAACTGTGTCTCCAAAATGAATACAATGCCTCAGGCACATTACCAACATCAAGTAATGTCTGTAATATTATTAAACATATAATTTTCAGTGAAAACAGCAGGTCCCATAAGTATAATGTCAATGCCTGAGAAATAGCCGGTGTAGACTGGGAAACAAAGTTGTATAATATTATTATTATTTTCTACAGTTGCAGTGCTACCACATTGCTGTTCTTTAATATTAACTCTATACTATTATACTATGGGACCTTTTATGAATAAATAAAAATGGAACCAGTAGGTATGTAAGCTCTGTGTGCAGTAAGAAGAAGCAAACATTGACATTTGGGATTTAGAAGTGTATTTGCCAGGAAGGGGGTCTGGATTTCTCAAGTCACCTTAGATTAAACACTAGTTTGTGAGCCAGCACAGAATGAGTGCAGTAAATGGAAATAACCTTCTCTCTGTGGGTGTGAAATTTCCTTTGGTTTTTCCTTCATATGGCTCTTGTATCAAAACTTCAAACCACTCCTAAAAATAGGAGGAATTTAAGCAGCAGCTTAAGTCAATTTTAAACTTATCAGGAAGATCTTTATGATATGCTGGCATGACTGAGTGTAGACGTTGTGTACAATCCAGCAATCTTGGAACTTTAGCTATATGTTTGGCATATCAAGTATCACATATTTAATTTAAAGCATCAATATTTAACTTTGAACACTCTCACTTTGGGTGGCCAAACAGTAATTATCTAATGTCGTTTTGATGCAGAAGTCATTGCTTTCTTAATTTTGATCTCCTGAGGAGGT
>JAHTLZ010003526.1:60745345-60761221 GCA_023846285.1 Phrynocephalus versicolor
AAGGAAATGTATATGGCATGAGGCCGAATGATTATGGCTTCATTTTGTGCTATGTTTCCCTTTAGCTAGAGAGTTTAGGTCAGTTTAGGAATATTGTATCAAAGCTATGAAGACAGGCTATACACTTGCTAGTCAACAACACAGCAATGGAGAGCCAATCTTTTATTTTCTCATAACATAAAAAACTAAAAAGCCAGTTTCTTCTGAAAACAGTACAGTGGACCCTTGTATAACAAACAGCTTGTATAACATAAAATTTGTACAACATAAAAAATCCGTAGATAGGGGATAATCGCCTATGGGGAGAATCCATACAACATAAAAATGGGATCACTCTGTTTTCAATGCATTCCTATGGGAATTTGTATAAAGGAAAATTTGCTTAACATAATTTCATTTGGCATGAATTAATTCCTTTATACAAGCTACCACTGTATGTCGTTATTACATTTTAAAAACAAATGAAGAGGAAAGCAAAATGTACAGAAGCTGTTCAACTCAAGCTAAAATCTAGGTATCCTGGACTTAAACTGGCTGGATAGCTCAGTGTTTTAGGCATCTGGCTGTGGAACCAGAATTTGGAAATTCAGTTCCACACTGAGCCTCCTGTGAGTACAGCCAGCTTGTGTGGTTTTTGAGTAAGAACTCCTTTAAAATAAGGGAATGGTAAACTACTTCTATGTATCCTCTACCTAGAATACCCTTGCCATAAGCTGGTATCAACTTAACAGGATGTAATTGTTATTATTATTACTCTGCACTTAAACTGGGAGTTCTACAATGAAATAGGTTTTGTATGCAAGACCACCTAATGAGTCAGACCTGCAACCACCACTTTCTTGATATGAAATATTGCCTTTTGGCTTTGTAATTCAGAAGACAGAGTAAAACAAATGAGAATGAGATTTAAAGCTTAAAATGGAGGAGAGGAGATATCAATAGCAAATAAAAGTAATTATGGAACTATAACAGATAAGCAGATAAATTTTCAAGAGCTGATGCAATTAGCATCTTTATGTGGTCATTTTTGAACTTACAATCGAGTTAAAGAGGAGAACACGAAAACCATACAGAGTGTTGCCTGACAGCTGTTTTAGAAAGATTGCTTGTATTAAAAGATGTTCAATCTTCCCAAAGCTTTAAATAGGCTTAGGCTTAGATTTGAGCTGAAAATCTCATTTGTCCACCATTCAAAACTTTCCTCCAGTTCTTCTGATGCGTGCCAAATGGACTTTTCTTGCAAACGGTTGCTTGGTCCTGCTGTCGGACATCAATCAGCAATGCTGCGATAATCCCAAAGTGACACCCAATTGACCTTCTGAACCTTTTTTTTTTTTGGCAAGTTCTGGGATGTGACTGTCGGGAATAAAGAACTGAGCTTCCTGCTGTCCATACCTTACAATTTCAGGTAGTTCCAAGAGGTAAATCATAAGCAGATATGTATATATCTATATCTATATCTATATCTATATCTATATCTATCTATCTATCTATCTATCTATCTATCTATCTATCTATCTATCTATCATCTATCTATGTATCTATCTATCTATCTAGTGTGTGTGTGTGTGTGTGTGTGTGTGTGTGTGTGTGTGTGTGTGTGTGTGTGATACATTAGCAAACTCTGCAGTGTCCTGATAAAAGATCTCGTCTCCCAAAAAGATGGGAGCATTTTTGGAGGGAAAATGTTTATGAAATAAGGGATATCCTTGATTATTGACAGGAGATAGAATTTTGGCAGTAAAGTTCTGTTTGAGTTTTATTTACAACCCTGTAGCCTGTGGCTGCTTTCACACAACCACTAAAATCTGCTGGCAGCTTAAATGTGGATTCCCCCCCAACCAGCGATCACATGGTTGTTGTCGTGGTTCCTGTGTTCCCACCCTCCGCACTCTGATTCTGTTGTTTCTGTCTCATGTGGATTAATGACGGGAGGGAGAAAAAAAATGCAGGCTCACTTCCACCTGCCCAACATGCTTCCTCCAGTTAGCAGCAGCTAATCGTAGCAGGACAGGAAGCCCATTAGGAATTCCTGTCTTTTAGAAGGAAAAAAAATACAGAGGGCGGAGGAGGTCCAGGCATGTACCACATCGGACAGGGAGTGCCTGCTTGCTATGCAAATATGACAAATAGGTTTCTCCATACCGGTATCCTGTACTTGCCAGTTTAAAATAAATAAATAAATAAATAAATAAATAAATAAATAAATAAATAAATAAAAGGCACCGGAATGGGGGTGAAAGGGTTTTTGTGCAGATTTTCCCTTTTCCCACAGACTCGTGTACTGCTTTAAAATCCACATTGGAACAGTGACAAAAATTTTACCTCCTGGAGACCAGGTACTTGTAAAATGCACTGGGTTGCACTTAAGTGGGCATGGTCACACTTTATTTATTTTTTTAAAGTCTGCTGCTCATGGGAAAACAATTTTATGCTCCGCATCTGCGAGCATTTTGCGGTGAATTTCAGTGGTTGTACGAAAGCAGCCTGTATTATTTCCAAACACATATTAAATGATAGGTTGATGGAAACCCTTCATATTTTTTCTGGTTCCTCTATAAGATTTCCATGGCTTGTTTAATGAATTTAGTGGCACTATAGGATATATGATAGCATGTGGCAGCCGGCAGAAATAAAACTGTGCCTAAAAGGAGTTGTTCGTGATCCAGATTATTAAGGTGTTATCATATTGATCCCTCAAATCCACATACAGGAGTGCATTCTATTAGAAAATATGTAATGCCCTCCATCTTAGAGCATCCTGCTGGTCAATATCTACTTCAGGCATGTCCAAACTTCGGCCCTCCAGATGTTTTGGACCACAACTCCCACAGTCCTTTGCCATTGGAAATACAGGCTTAGAATTCTGGGAGTTGTGGTCCAAAATACATGCCTGATCTACTTGTATTGTGTTGGAAAACATTTGTATATCCTATTGGAGTGGCAACTAACTAATTTAACTCCCCATTAGTGCCAAAGCACTACTCTGGGTGGTTGACAATAAATAACAAACGAAATGAAATGAAACGAAACCAAAAACTAAAACTATTTAATACCAAGATAAGCCCTAACCAATAAAATCAGATGGCAGGCACTATAGAATGCAAGATGGCAGATAAAAGTTCAGTCAGCTAGATTCAGTGTGTAAACCCCATCTTTCTGGATGTTCACAAGGTGAGGGGGGCAGGTGAAGCTCCTCTGAATAATACTTCATTTTTAAAAATTAGGCCTTGTAAATGAAGGTCTGACTGGGAAAATAAGCATTAAAATGACTCAGTTACAGCAGAAGTCTACTTTCAAGACTGCTTTTAGGATAACAGTGAGAAACTAAGCCCACAAGAGAATGCTGCGAATGATGCTTGGTTTGTCTTTTTCCTGAAAACATTAGGAAGGACTCATATTTCTCCATGACCTTGACAGAAAGAACTTGCCCTGGGTTCACACTGCAAGAGCCTGGTAGAAACGTGAGGTGATCTAAGTCATTCAGTCAGTAAACATGCCAGAGGGGTGAAGCAAGATGTCCAGAAAGCCAAGCAGGCTGAGCTACACAATCATTCAAAAGGTAATTCAAGGAGCACTTAACAGGGGAGGACAAGACAAAAAGCAGAGGTCTTTAACAGAGTAGGTTCCTACTGGGTCATAAATCAAGGATAAGAAGGCTGGACAAAGTCCTTCAGTGAACCCAGGTCACTTACCAGGAGACAAGAAGGAAAAGGAATTGTAGACATACAGGTAAGAAGAAGTAGACAAGGAAATGTATGTGCTATATTAAATAATGGTGGCTGTAGCAGTCACTGTTATTCTACATCTGTGGCTTGGATTCTTGGTCTTCAGCTACAGATAGAAGCCATACTCCTGAAGCATCATCTATTAAAGCCTTGCAGGTCTGCCCTGTTTCTTTAATTGCTGCCATGCCTTAGGAGAAATAGTTGTGCCTCAGGTCCTGCTACTGAGTTCTTCCCCTTTGAAAAGAGTGAATCCTCTGCCATCCTTCTGAATCCAAAGTTCTCCAGCAAGGGTATTACATACTAGAGATCTTCCTCTGATAGGGACTCCTCCAGCCAGGGCATAACAGAACTTGAGATTTTTAAAAAAATTGCAATGCACACCCATTCAGGTTGAAGGCCTTAAATGCTTAGGGTTGAAATGTCATGTTGAATCCTTTCACATCCAGCCAGGCTGGGTGCTGAATTAGGACTATGTCTCCTGCCTCATCCCTGGTAAGCATTTTAGCTACATGGCAGGTGGGGACAAGATTGTCCTCTCCATTCTGGGAGTAGACGTGCGTATGGCCAGGGTAAACTAAGAATTTGGTGGTTGATCAGAACCCATTAAAAATGACAGATTTCTGCATAAATAGGAGGGAGGGAAAATATCCTTGGGATTAAAAAAATGTCATTGGCAGGCTTGTGTGTCTCCGCTTTTGGCTCTTATGAGCCCTTCCGCTACCCTACCATTGCCTGCCCTTCAGATGTCCCTCACATAGCTATGAAGAAGGTAGGCATTCCACTTGGATGTTGTCTGTTGAACATGATTATTTCCAAAACTATAAAGTCCCTGGAATTTACAAACACAAGGTATTGATTTGGAAGTAAAGGGGAAACGGAAGGACAGACTAGTTAATTCAGTGATATAGCATGGCGGGCAGGAGGTGCTTTGCCTGGTGTGTTCCTGCAGTCATTCCTTGCATTCATCCCCACCCCCAGCAGTCCAAGTCCATGGGGGCACGTGACCTGCACTCCACAGTACCAGAGTACTTACCTTGCCCTGGGCCCTGAGTGCTGGAAACTCCTGCTATGCCTAGTCTTTGTGGCACACTGTGTTCAGTGTCTTCCATCTCTTCACTCATCTCAGTTGACTTTGAATTCCACAAATACTGAAGCAGTTGGGAGATGCACAATTTGCCAAACTTCTACAGTAAAACAAAATAATATGCAGCTGCAAGGGTAGATTGAGAAGTAGTCACCTTTCCTAGTCTCATGGGATCATGATCTATTACATGACTACATTGTCTTGCCTTCTGCTGCCCTTGCTATATGAAGAAAATAATAATAATCCAGAATCAATACTAAGTAGCAACAATAGCTCCAGCATTACCATGTTTATGAAGATTCAGTTTTTCTGAGTGCAATTTCAACCCAACACATAAAATATATTTAAGCAACTCTCAGAACCAGGTGGCACCTCTAATGAATTATTATTTACATTTTTAAGCAATGATAAGGTCACAGCCATCTGTTCTGAGTGAGGCAAAATTGTTATTTACTTTTACAACCAGAGATCCTGCACTGCAGCATCAGTATAAAATATTGAAATAATCAAGCACCTTACTAGAGCTCAACAGTGCTCTACATGTATATCAGTTTGCTAGGGAAGACAAAACAAGGATATGGTTGAATTTACAAAATGGTGACAATTTCAGGAACAAACACACAATAATAATAGTGCAAGCTAAATCACAGACCCCGTATGGGATGCTTCATTTTGGCACTCCCAGGTCTTTCTTTATTTCCTGAAAAATGAGGTAGACCCCATGTTGTGCTGTATTCTAGGCTTCACACTTATAATGACAATAGTGGACACTACTACAAATGAGATTTATCCATGTATATGAAATGTAAGTAAATATTAAAAACAAAATAAAATGTTAAAATAATTGAACTATTTTTGCAAAAAAATGGGTTATTTCAATAGTGTTATTTCAAGCATTTGCTAGATCATATTTTGTACACAAGGTGGTGTATAAATTGCACACTCATGCATACTGCATTGAATTCATTTCATCTCAATCGCAGAAGATGTGTCTTGTATCCAAGTAGCCCCAATTTTCTTGATTAATGTTTGGTTTTCCTATTTCACTTCAAAAACTATTAAATGACTTCCAGATGGAATTTGCCTTTTTTGCCCATTGCTTTTTTGGCTGGTAGAGGGAAAAAAAAACCTCTTCAGGAAACTCCTTTTTGTTTTGTGCTTCCTATATGTGGTGGATTTAAACCTGCAGTTTACGGGCAGTGCTGGGAAAGCTGTTTTTCAAAGGAATGTTTAGTTGACCTTGGATGGACTCTATGTTTTGTAAATAATTGCTGGAGAATCTCTGTTCCCCACCTCTTTTGCTCTTATTTTCTTAAATCCAGTTGCTTTCCTCTATACCTCTCCCTTTTGGAAAGAGAATGGCAGAAACTACAATCACAAGCAATATTAACTCTTTGTTGTGAGCTACAAGAACACAATGAGCTGGGAAAGTTTATCAGATGAAGAGTTTGCCAACATAATCCTATATGGGTTATAAAAAATAATAGACATCTATGCATCACAGGCAGACCCATCCTCTGAAGATAAACATATTTTAAATCCTGATCAGGAGAAGGAGCCAGAACAGAGAGCTGATTTTAATCTGCAGACAAATACAAGGTTGGTGCAAGATAAATCTTTGGGTAGGCCAAATTCACAAAGCAAGATGAATGCATCTGCTTTACTCAATATGGATACAGAAGAGAGAAGAACTTGGGATCTTTTCAGCAGCAAAGCAACTATTAAGATTGTGATCAAGCTAAAATAATAACTTATGAAGATAATGGACTTGGCAGGGCAAGATAAAATTCAGAAAGGGAGCTTAGTGAATTGATTACATTAACAAAAGTTTGTTTTCTGTATTTTCATTGTCCAAACCTACTAATTGATTGGCATGATATGGGAAATGGATGATGGAAAAGTGAAGATCAACCTGAAATATAAATGTTATTTTGTTAGATGATAAGAACATGTACACATAAAGTGAAATCAGTAGACCAAGAGATAGCTCTTTTATAATAGTCCATAAAGTATTAACTTGAGTTAGAGATGGCTTTTGAAATTACGTATTTCTTAGAATAGGTGAATATACCATGGATGACATTTATGATATATATAAGTTAAAATGTATCCTAAGTTGTTTAGCTAATTGAAGAATTAAACATCAGGATTGAATATACTGTGTAGATATTAGACATGCTATACCTTTTGTGTATATGTAAGTAAAGATAAATAGAATATGGATGAGAAAGTAAAGCATGTTCTTTTTACCTAGAAAAGGAGATATGAATTATACTGGGCTGAAATGTTGGGAGAAATTGTGATTGAATTGGTAACACAACAGGTGACAAGCAAAATATTTTTTGGTTCCTTGTAGAAAATAAATAAAAAGGTTAAAATGGATGTTAAGAAGTCAGTACTATGTTAAATAGAAAATTCTTTTATTGAAGGTCTTACAGAAAAATGGAGAACGAGGGAAGAAAAACTATATGTGCAAAATTAGGTGGCAGCAGGTGACAAAGCTGAAGAGAACAGGATTGTTGTGAAAATGATATTTTGTGCATAAATCGCTCTCATCTCACCAAGCATTTGACTGCACCTGCTGTGACTCCCATTAACACAATTTAGAGGATCAGCAAGGCATGAATCCTGTTGATGCATGCAAATGTTCTGTCATTTAAAAGTGCTCTTTGACAGTGGACTTGTCTAGATACAAGTAATACTTTACCATCCAAATATTCAGGACAACAGGTCCCATAATCCTCTACCATTAGCCATGATGGTGGGGAATCAAAGCTCAAGACACCGGTAGCAAAAACAAAGGGGGGTCATGAGGTTTCCTGAAGGCATTTGAGTTTACTTCTGAGCTCTTACAACTTCCAAGGGCCTCTGCACCATTTCTAATGTAATGGAAAAACTCATACTGACAAGGGAATCTGAGAATGTCAAGTATTCCAACTCTTGATAGAATTGACAGACCCAGAATGCTGTGAACTGCATTCAAGCTGATTCCAGGTAGGGTTTGAGAAAAGATATGGATTCTAAGGGAGCTGCTATTTTGATCTTACATGAACGTTTAGCTTCAATAATGAACTGGATGAGAATGAATAGAAATTAAACTGAGACAAGACAGAGGTGCTTCTGGTTGGTCAAAAGGGAGAACAAGGGATAGGGATGCAACCTACACTGGATGGGATCACCTTCCAATTGAAAAAAGAGGTGTGCAGCTTGAGGTGCTCCAGGTCATGGCTGTTGCCAGGAGCGCATTTGCACAATTAAAGCTAGTACGCCAGTTACGCCCATTCCTGGAGAAACCTGCTCTGGCCACAGTAACTCATGCCCTAGTGACCTCCCGACTGGACTACTGAAATGCACTATATGTGGGGCTTCCAATGAAAAGGCTCATGGAACTTCAGCGGGTCCAAAATGCAGCAGCCAGATTGCTGACTGGGGCTGGTTATAGAGATCACATTGCCCCCCTATTAAAGCAGCTCCACTAGCTACCAATCAGCTATCGGGCTCAATTCAAAGTGCTGACCTTAACCTACAAAGCACTGTATGACCTGGGTCCTAGTTACCTCTAAGATCAAATCTCACCGTACGGACCAACTCAGGTGTTAAACCGCAAAACCTGTGGGAGGCCGAGATCTCATTAAGAGCTTTTCATGGTGCCGCCTTTATTTTAGAGTTTATCATTTTCTATGATTTTGCTCGTCTCTACTCATCTGACATTTGGGCGAGCAGTAAGTCTCACAAGGACTGACAGACTTGCCAGACACTATGGGGGAGGGGGAGGCTAACTTTGAGTAGATTTTGGCATGCGCTGGAGGAGGTAGCTTTGTTTAGGTTCAACAAATGCTGCGGCTCTTCAAGCAGATTACAAGGAAGTGCTGTCAGTTGTTATAAGCGACTTCATTGCCAGTTACTATCAGCACTTCGACACCAAACATCCGCTCTTGTTCTTGGTTCCAAGTATACCTGTCATCTCCTTTTAAGCATTTCATGTTACATTTTTTTAAATCAAGCACTTTCATCCACCATGCGTTCCTGTGAGTCACACCATATCGCATCAGCGAGGAGGCAGTCAATTAAAGATGAACTGGAATAGAACCTCTTGGAACAAAGGCGAATTGGCAGATATTACCTCAGGATAGGTTGGGGAACATCTACGTTTTTCGTTTGGATGATGGTGCTTTTCTTTAGTGTTCCACATATTCCAGCACACCTTATTCTGGGGCACCTTTCAACAAGCAAGTTAAATCTTTGGTATCCCAGATGATCTGGAATTCAACTGCCATCCCCCCCCCAGCACTGATGACCATGATTAGAGGTGGAGACAAAGCACCCAAATTGTAGTTCCTTGTGGTTCGTGGATCTTCAAGGTTGAACTGACAAAGGGACAAATCAATTTGCCAGTTTGCAAAGTTTGCAGGTGCTTTGCACAGGGAACCAGCCAGGAATTAGCTCCTGCTAAGAAACATTAAGTCTTCCTTCCTTCCTTCCTTCCTTCCTTCCTTCCTTCCTTCCTTCCTTCCTTCAGGAGCTGGCTCCCAGCCAGGCTACCTTACTCTCTGCATTCAGGGAATAGCTGATCTATGGGGTCATAGGTATACAGGGAAGCTCAAGCAAGGGACAAATTAAATGCAGGGGGGGGGGATTCATCTCTTTGTATTCATTGAGGTCTCTGGAACTGATGATTATGAAGAGATGGATATCCTACAAATTAGTGATATTGATGGATATCACTGATTCATTTTTTCAAATTTACACACACACCCTTCCAAATCTCTAACCATGATGGATAGGAGTGATGGCAGTAGTAGGCCAAAATAATTGGAGGGTCAAAGTTCTTATATTCTTATGTTCTTCCCCAATCCTAACTTGCCACATCCTGGCAAAATTGGGCAGTGATGTTATCTATAATTTACAGGTTAAGGAGAAACCAAAGGCCTTTTCATCTATTACTCACATGAAGGGATTTATGTAATTAAAGGGAAGTACAAATTCAGAGACCTCACCTGACATTGTAACCATCCTCCTGTGTGTGGTTTTGTTTTGTTTTGTTTTGTTTTGTTTTTTGGTGGAAATACTTTGGCACTTTGGTGTAAGGCAACGTTCCCTCTAATTTTTCATCTGTGCTGGGCAGGGCTCCACATCACGCCATGCATGTGGTTGCCTGGCTGTGATGGGAACCAAATGGGAGCTCACACTGTCTAGAGGCGCAGAGCTCTGACACAAAACTGCACAGTGATGCAACCTTAGAGGGAACATTAAGATGGGAGGGATTAGGTCATTTGTTTCAAACTGCCCAGAGTAGTGGTTTGCCACCAGATGGTATATAAATGGAACCAGTATACATGGGCACGACTCGGCGAAATCCTCGTTTCCGTTTCCATTCCTCGGTTCCATTACGTAACGGAACGAAGAACAACAATTACTCCGCCAGAACTCGAACTTGAACCGACTAAAGAAAAATTGGGTCTGATTTGTTGTGTTGTCGTTCCTGGCATCACAGCGATCGCGTGATGCCAAGCGGCACAGAAAAAAGTTTTAAAAAGCAAAAAAAAAACCCGATTCCCAGCCAAAAAAAGCAGACAAAATATGCCTGCCTGAGTGAGGGCATCTACCAGAGGGGTGGTTTCTGGGGGGGGTTCCCCGCCCCCCTCTCCTGATTGGGCTGCACATCCTCGTCGTCTCGCCAACTCGCCAAGCGGTGCGGCACAGAAAAAAAGTTTTAAAAATAAAAAAACCCAATTCCCGGCCAAAAAAGCAGGCGAAAATATGCCTGCTGAGTGAGGGCACCTACCAGAGGGGTGGTTTCTGGGGGGGGGTCCCCGGCCTCCCCCCTCTCCTCTCCTGGGCTGCGCATTCTCGTCGTCTCGCCAACTCGCCATGCCATGCGGTGCGGGAGGGGGATCCAAAATGGGGCGACCGCAAGCAATATTTATTTTGAAATTGTGGTGGTCCAAAAACACACCAAAGCACCACAGAAACATGCAAAAATAGCTATTTTAAAACTGCCTGAATTTTTACAGTAGCAGCAGTGGGTTTTTCTTGCAACAAAACGTCTCCAATTCCATTTATTTTATTTTATTTTATTTTTCTTTTTTTACACCTGCGCAGTGCGCAATGATGGGCTGGCCATGGGAGTGGACCATGCAAATTTTTGGAGCCATTCCACCAATTGCATGGCCACTTGACCAGGTTTAGACCGAGACTTCTGGGATGTGCCATTCGGGCATAAAAAAGCTCACTAACCGTAGCCTGAACCCAAACCCTAACCGTAACCCTAACCCATACACCAGTACACTGTCCTTCTTAGTGGGTCAGAGAGGCACCCAGAGGTGCACCCCACTAACTCACCCTAACCTTACCTGTAACCCTAAGCCTAGCCCTTGCGCTAACCCTAACCCTAAGCCAAATCTGTACTCGCATTGCACTACACACGCAAGTACAGTTCCCTTCTTAGTGGACCACAGAGCGGCCAGATGCAATAGCAGCAGTGGCCCTGCGGTCTACAGAGAGGCACCCAAAAGAGAGGTGCCTCTCTGCCACTCAACTTGGTATGCATATCCAGTTGGCTATGCATGCCATTTTGTAGTGGGCCAGAGGAGGCACCCACCCACAGAGGTGCCTCCAGGAGCCCGCTTTCCCTTCATAGTGGGCCAGAGGAGGCACCCACCCCAGAGAGGTGCCTCCAGGAGCCCGCTCCCCCCCAAAACCAGTACTAACGACAGATGAAAAAATGACAAACGAAACGACAAATTTTTGAAAAAAATTGTGAAAAATGGAAACGAGCCGAAACGGGGTGGCTCCGACACACGACAACTCGAAAACATCATTTTTCCTGGTCGTGCCCATCTCTAGGAACCAGGAAATAAATTGTTCAGCTACTCTGCCAAGGAGTTCACCTCCAAGATACACTATAATAGGATGCTGCTGACCAAGCAACATTAGGCATATGGGCTGTAGATAAGAAGCTTTGGCCCTAGAAGGAATGGTAAATATTTTAAAACTGCTTGAAATATGACTAGGATAGTTTTACTCATTTTTGTGACCAATAATACCCTTGTAAAGAGCCACTGGATATTTGGATAAGTATCTGGCTGTGTATCCAAAGGTTGGGAGTTCAGTTTCCCATGTTGCCTCCTTGCCAGAGATTGGACTCAATGTCCCATAGGATCCCTTTCAGCTCTGCAGGTCTAAGGTTATTATTATAACATTTATTATTTATATCCTGACCAAAGTTAGCCTCCTAGCAATGTTTATTTGGTTTAAATTGCACAGTCCAAACTTTATCTCCCCCCCCCCAACAAAAAAATAACCTGGCACATTTTACAGTGTACAGAGTAGTTAAAATAAAACCATGAAATGGCAGCTTGGGGGGGGAGAGTCCTTCAGACGCAATAAACTTTAACATCAAATACAGCACGAGATGTTTGCTTCTCCCAAAACAGAGGGTTTAACCCCTCTTCAACTGCTATTAGCTGGCAATAAATGTGGTTTTATTTATATATTTATTTATTGAAAGAGCAACATCTTAAATAACTGCCCAAAGCCAGTCTAGATGGGGCCAGCCATGCTTCACTTGCCAGAGTGCTCCATAGGGTGTTTTGCTGGTAACATTTATGTCTCTTTTGCAGTTTCTCCACAGAACTAGCACAGGTATATGGAAAAAGCGAACAAACAAACCACGAGTAAACACATTGGGATGTGTATCCTTGCCTCACGTCCTCTGCACTTCCGCTTCTCCACAGATGAATGTCTCTGTTGGGGCTTATCAGAAGGTCTGCCTCTAATGCTTACAGTTCTCAATTTCGTAACAAGGAAGACATGAGGCAACAAATCTTCTGAAGATACAGAAGAGAGGGGTACAATGAAAAAAGTTTCTCTTAGTATATACAGGCCTAAGACCAAACCATCATTGTTAAAGACCATCATTGTTAGCATTTGGAAGAGAGCCTGGAAGCTGAAGGGGAATGGATGCAGCTGAGAGTGAGACTATCTAAGGATGCTCTTATTATTGAGAGGCATCAAGTGCATCAGAGAAGCCAGAAACAATGCTATCAGGAGGTCAGAGTCCTTTGCAAGCCAGGACTCCTTGCAGAAACATTCATGATCAGTGCTTGTCCTTTGCTGTCCACAGCTGAGGCGCCAGACTAAGATGCATCCACCCTTGTCAGAACTAATGCTTGTATCAGCAGAAGAGGATGGATAGTTCCAATGGTGGTGGGGCAGAGAAACTTTTGGAAGGCAGCCACTGGACAGCAGCAGCAGCAACTAAAGTGGACTAGAATGAGACACAATCAGTTAGACAACTACTAAATGTTTTACTCTAGAAATGACATACTGAAAAAGAATGGTGTGGGTCTAATACTGAGGTATGATCTAACACAAGCAGTTCAGGGCTATAATACTAGACCTAATCAAATATCATTGATGAGTGTTGTTAGCTGTTCTACTGTGTGAACTGGCCACTTTTGCTTGTGGTTTGGTGCCCATCTCTATTCTAAATAATGTTTGTAGCGTGTGTGTTTTCAACACATAGTCCATGCAATCTGTGACTCCTGTTATGTATGGCAGAAATACTTTGTTTGTTGGAGGCTGTTTTTCTTCTTCAGTTTGGTGTTGTTTTTTTCAGTTTGATGGCTCTTTTGATTTCATTCTTGGGATAGCCATTTGCCTGTAGGGCCCAATTCAGGTGGCTGAGTTCAGTGTTGAGGAATTCAGCTTCACAGTTTCGGTTTGCACAGTCTACAAGAGTTTTGATTGTGGCTCTTTTTTGTCATGGGGGTGGTTGAAGTTTTTATGCAGCTACCGATCTGTGTGGGTGGGTTTTCTGGCAATCAGCATCAACAGAACTATCATTCAAGTCTGTGCTACAACTAGTGGTGCTGAAGATGATGAAATTGAAAGCTTTTATGGAAGCTAGGACTCTGGTGAACAGGGTTCATATCCCTCTCAGCCACTTTGGATAATGGTGGTGCTGGGGCATCTGAGATCAAGAACAAAGTAGAATCATGTGCACAACTGGAGTTGTGTGAGCGTTGTGCTATGATAGATCTTAAATCCATCATTCATATGATTAAACATGTTAAAATAAGAAAGATGTTGTGCAACTAAAATAGGACACAAGGAAATCTAGAACATCAAGACCTCATAAAGGAGACACTAACAATGGCAGCTTTTCCCATTACCAATGAAAACCAAGACCTCTCCTGAACTGTGGGTTTCTGCCTGAGGTTGCCAGGATATAGTGATCACTCTCTGTCTTTAAAAAGCTGCAATGTAAAATAAAGGACTTTGGTCAGCGTGGCACATTTCATGGGCTTTTCCTTCTCAAATCTTTCCACCCCCACTGACTTTTAAGAATGTTCCCAGCCACAACTGTGTGCATGTGCACGAATGCTTGCATTCCAGTTTGGATTCTCAGTGAGGAAGTGGTGCCATGGTCAACGTTTATAATAATGGTGACTACAGTAACCCCCTGCCTATGGTGGGGGTTAGGGACCCGACCTGACCCATGATAATTGAAAATCCGAGATATGCGTATGCAGGTCGGGTCAGGACTGGGACACCTAGCTGGGGGCTTTTCTATTTACCCCCCAGCCTGGAGCTGCCCCAAACATGCCTGGTAGGGCCTTCCCGGGCCTTTGGGGGCCTGCAGAATGCTCAGGAAGGCCCTCACAGGCCCCTTTGAGGCAACGCCAGTCCTGCTGCCTCAAACGGGTCTTTCCCCCTTACCCCATGAGGCCTTTTTTCATATACTACAATTCTGCGATATAGTGGGACCGCAGTATATGAACCACAAATGGGCGGGGGACCACTGTATTACTTCTTTTCTATGGGCTGGGCTTGTACCTCTGAAGTGGACATATAACTCTGCCAGAAGCAATTTTGGTGGTGCTATGCAACCTTGTGCCCGAGTCACAGTCACCTCCTTCACCTCAGGTTCTGGAAATCCACAAATACTGGCATGGTCACAAACTAGGATGGGGCCGGAGTGTGTCCAAAAGGTTACAGGGTGGGTCTATTTATTCTGGCATGGATCAGCTCAGGGGGAATGGGATGGAGTGCTGTTTTTCATACCCTCTGGAGTATCCTTCAGGAAGCAGAGCACTACTTGCCGTTATGTTAACATTTTCATTAGCCGGATGCTAAAACTTGACTTCTTAAAATCAAGAAAGTCAGGAGGATATTGGGAACACTTTGTGAATACATGGTGGAACTAGAGCCTCTGTAAGTTATTTATTAAACACTATGGTCCTTTCCCTGAGATAGATAAAATAATAAATAGCAAGCACAGGACCTTAATGTACCTCTGTGTAGTTGGATTCAATAATAATTGTGGAAAAGAAAGAAAAGGGAGAGAGAACAAGAGTGCCCTGCTGCCAAGGCAGGCTTATTGTCACATCGGATTTAGTAAATCAGTGCATCAGGCAACATGGGATTTTTGTGATCCATCATGGTACACATTTCCAGTATACAGGCAAGTGTATGGCTCTGTCATGACACAGACAAATTGCTTATTTTGTTGTTTTGTCCCGTAATTTTGTTAGCAGAATGAAAAACCCATGTAAGCAGAAATATCATACATTAAAGCTGCTAGACGGGTCTCCCATTCTGGAGATCCTTTTTCTTTTCTTTTCTTAATGTTTTATTTATCACTCAGCATCCTTTCCTCCTTCCAGGAGGATGCACCTGTTTATTAGCTGATTCTGCCATCTCTGGCAATGCACGCCCAGGGAAAATGTTAACACCGAAAGGCTTTTTGCTCACAGGTGTTCACGTCAGAATATTGAAGGCTTTATTTATGACAACTCCCTCTTTCTCTCTCTGTGTGTATACAGTATATATACACAGGGGTGTGTGTGTGTGTGTGTGTGTGTGTGTGTGTGTGTGTGTGTGTGTGTGTGTGTGTGTGTGTGTGTGTGTGTGTGTGTGTGTGTGTGTGTGTGTGTGTGTGTGTGTGTCTGTGTGTCTGTGTCTCTGTGTGTACTTATTCAGTCATATATATCTGATACTGAAAAAATTGTACGTATGTATGTATGTATGTATGTATGTATGTATGTATGTATGTATGTA
>JAHTLZ010003526.1:60761231-60773823 GCA_023846285.1 Phrynocephalus versicolor
TATGTATGTATGTATGTATGTATGTATGTATGTATGTATGTATGTATAACAGTGTGGTGAAGACAGAGAGGATGCTAGTTGCAAAATCTTGTGCCTTTTGCTGGATATATTCAAAACCCCATCAAAGAACAACAAATAGGGGCTGAAGGGGTCCAATGGCAGGAAATGCTAAGGCATTCATGTATAATGGCATGCCTTTTTGGAAGAGTTTCCATGTACATCTGTTTCAGGAAAATGAGGGAGAAATGTGTGGCACTGGTAAGCAAATGGGTTTATTATACAGAGTCTTGTGGCGCCTTCATGCAATCTGTTAGATGTATTGGCTGTAAGTTGTTTGGAACACAACTTATAGTAGAGTTGGCTCCTTCAATCAGAGGGGATTGGGTGAATCAACTGCTCTGTAAATTCCATTGGTTCTAAACAATAACCATTTTTTTCTATTGGGAGAATGGCTGGATGTAAATAAAACAAATAAATAAATAAATACTATGATGAAGTACGTCACAGCTATAGTAGGGTTATTTGAATCAGTGGAACTTAACTCACCCAATCCCTAATGATTCAATGAGACTATTATAGGGTGACTTTCCTCCTCCTCCTCCTCCTCCTCCTCCTCCACCACCACCACCACCACCACTATGTGCTCAACTCAATTCTGATTTTATCCCTGGTTTCTAGTGACAATCTTTGAAACTCCAATGTCTCCTTTTCTTTCTTTCTTTTCTCTCTCTCTCTCAAAAAAATGAGGTGACATATTAGGGAAACATGTTCATAGAAGGCTTCCTCCCCCTCCCCATATAGCTCCCACCCCTCAGATTGCCTACCTCAAGGGAAAAGTTTGGAAATAGGAACATAGCTTTCATGTCTGCATTCTGCAGTTTGAGCAGGTCAAAAAGTAGTCTATCTGAGAGGTTGCTTGCTCACAGCTTTACTTCACCATTTCATTAAGTACCAAATAGCCCTTCAAAAGAAAATTTGGCATAGAGGGGGTAGAGCAACATTCAGGCTGTTCTTACTTGTATCTTCTTCAGCAGCCATAACACAGATTATGTGCTCAAATTGTACATGCTGGTGTTTGTGTGCTGTGTATTTTATTTAAAGTTCTCTTTTTTAAAAGCCCAGGCATTCAATTCTTCAAAAAGTCTCTGATTTATGAATATGATATATTGTGCTTTAGTACCTATGATTCAAAATGTCAGGGAATGGTCCAACACTGATACACAATATTGTGCCCATGTTGCCAGCAGGAAAAAAGGACATCATTCACATTAGTTGAAAAACAGCCCCAACAATTGATTTGTATTTGGTGAGAAACTGTTAATTTCCCTTGCTTGGTGTCACTTGATGAATGGTAGTGAGTAGAAGAGGGTATCCTGTAAACCATCTTGACTGCTGCCATTGGTGATGGCCATCTTCATTGCTGCCATTGGTGATGGCTACATTCAGGCTATGTGAACCTTGGCACCTTTGCTATGTAAAGCTTGGCATCTTGTTTCCTGCTATCAACATGGGCAAAATATTGAACAATGATATTTGGCCATTTCCTGGTGTTTTGAATTGTGGATACAGAAGAACAATAAGCCACACATAAACCAATTTATTTTATTAACAAGGAATATTAGACAAGTGACTTGTGTTGAATTTTCCCCTCAGCGAATAATACTGTGCTGCTTTTGTGAGCTGGAAAGCCATTCTTTCGTACCTTTATGAAAAATACGAGACTTGAAATCTTTCACTGAGACGATTTTGTGAATGAGCATTTGCAAACATTTTAAGGATGAGTGGCACTTGCAAGCCATAGAAGGGAATTAAAGGCCATCTTGAGAATTACATATTTCAGAGAAGCTCAAATCCTTTTAGTATATTTTAATTTTAAATATTATTACAGTGCATCATCAAAGAAAGATAAATCCAGTGTACATGAAATAATGAGCATTAAGCTTCACATATTCTAGCCGTAAAGTGATTTTATATGTATATACTAAGTGGGAAAGACTTACAAGGTTTTTGATGTGTTAAATCAAATATAGCCCATCAGCTGTCTATAGTGGTTGGCAAGGGTCCCAGGTTTGCCACTGCATAGGTCAGCAGAAATTGAATCAGCAAGAAATGAATGGAAGGCCACAACTGATGGCTACAGGGTTACCTACACCATGTTGGGTCATAGGACAAGACATACACTGTGAGGAGGCAGACATTTTCTTTTCTTGCATCACTGCAAATGAGAAGAAGGAAGGGCAAATTTGTTTCCCTTATCCTGTGAGAGGGCAAATAACCTTGTTATGCTCTCAACAAGAGAAGAAAACCAAACAGGAGGGAGTTTTGGCACAAACCAAGAAAAATTGTGCTTCCACACAATTAATAATACTCCACATCAATTAATGTAACTTGAGCAAATGGCAACGGTGGCTCCTTTGTTGCACTGACATCAGGGGAATTAGATGCTTTGGACAGGGTGTTTGTGTCTCTCTTGACCATCTGGTCTCATTTTGCACCTGTGGTGTTTGGGTGTGTTGCAGTTCTTGAAAACACACATGCTTTGCATGGGCAGTTCGGAGAAATTATGGAGACCTCAGTGAGAGGAAAATAGTGTTCTTTTCTACCTCATAAGGGTTGAAAACACTTTTGGGAAGTGTCTCATCATTCAAGACAGGCTAAACAGTGAACATCCAAGCATTTAATTGATATTCTTTTCATCCCTAAGTGACAGTCTTATACACAGTAGTCTGGGAGTTGAGTC
This sequence comes from Phrynocephalus versicolor, assembly GCA_023846285.1. NCBI lineage: Eukaryota > Metazoa > Chordata > Lepidosauria > Squamata > Agamidae > Phrynocephalus > Phrynocephalus versicolor. The sequence continues at coordinate 60,763,972 of JAHTLZ010003526.1, forward strand.
ATGGCAACTGGACTTTTCTTTCTTCTGGGGTCGAAACATTTTCACTACTCATCCAAGCAGATGAATGACTGAGAGTCTCCACAGATGTATACAGTAGCATTTCCATGCAACCAGACTTCATGAAGTTTCAGGGTGTGCTTATCATTTAGTTACAGGAGTAGTGCTGACTTCACAAAAGTGAAATTATCAGTGTGAGTAAAGATGTGTGTCTAGTTATCAGTTTCATAAACATCCCTCTGCGAAGATGACCTCTCTAATAAGCACAACTGCTATATCCGTTAAAAATTCCCCAGTTTATCACCTGTCAGAAATACCTCCCCTGCAACAGGCCCTTCTGCATGCCAGAGATAGCTCTCTTTAACGTTGACTTGCTATCAAATTGCAAACATGGATCACAGCTAGTGACACCTATAACAGCATAACCTTCAAGTTCCTTAAGCTTTCCATTTAGTATTTTTAGGGCAGTAGAAAGCTTATGGGAGAGGCATTCAGTTTTAGGCCAATAGCTTTTAAAATACTTGACAAATGTGTAGACGATCATCAGATTTTCTCTTAGCATTGCTCTCAATTCTGTCACACAATGTTTGGAATTTTTAGACACACTTATCAATTTCTTATCACATTATAACAGTAGGGATGGGAATGCTTTATTACACAATGTTTATAATTCAACGACTAGTCCTAAAACCTCACACTTGATCTTGGAAGTATCAAGTTTTACAACTAAAAGACGAGTATGGACAACACATAATTATGACACTGCGTTCATAACCACTAGTTTTATAGAGCTCTTGCAAAGGTTTAGCTTTCTGTCCAAAATTTGGGTTTGACATTCACATCATCGAAATATTTCCTTCAAGAGAAGTGCCCCTTTTGTTTGAATACAAAATAATCAAGTAGATCGTTTAGGGTACTAAATAAGGAATGTGGATGATAAAGATTTCACAGTTTTGAATTTCCACAGGAAAATGGAAATTCAAAGTCAAAGTGGGATTAGGATAATGATGATGATGATGCTAGCAACACTGATTTTAATGATATTAATTGCCAGACTGATCATATTGAGATTTGTAGTTTAATTGTTATGAAGGCAAGGTGTAAATAAATAAATAAATAAATAAATAAATCTGACAAAATGTTTCTAAAGTCACTGTCCTGCTGAACACAGAAAGGAAATTGCATTTTGGACAGCAATTTAAATAATTACTGTATGTTTTCTTTGCTTTTTCAGCAGCTCAGACATTCCCAAAGAAAAACTTTTAAAATGCTTTTAATTATAAGTCTAACTACAGACTCATAATTAGAGATGGGCACAAATAGAAAAAAATTGTGTTTCATTTTGTTTCATTTAGTTAAGGAGTTTGTTTTGTTTTGTTTCATTTTTTGTGAATTTTCACAAAAAATTGATTTTGTTGTTTCATTAATTCGTTATTCGTTTTACTCGCTTCCTCCCACCCCTTGGGGTCTGGTCGGAGTTGGGAGGTGCCTATGAATGGACATGGGAGGAATAAAGAGGGGGAGCGGCATCGGAGCAGCACTGCTCTGGCCACCTAAGCGTGGCCTCTTTATCTCCCCTCCCGATTGGCCCTGCAATATCGGGCTGCGGGAGAGAGGTGCAAGGGGGTGGCTTCGAAGCTGCACTGCTCTGGTTGCCTAAACACAGCCTGCTTATTTTTCCTCCCAGGGCTGGGCTGAGGCTCGAGCACGCCACGTCCTTCGATGGCACCGACGAGGTGCGTGCTCCCTCCGTGCAGCTTGGCACGAAAGGAGCTCCGGACCAGCACCAGGTAGGAGACATCTCCCCCCCCCCATTAACAAAACGAACCTAACCGAACCAATTTTTCTTAGTTCGGTTCAGTTCGAGTTAAATTTGCCCCAGGGCTGTTATTCGTTTCATTACGTAATGAAAGGAATAACAAATAACAAAAAAAAATCATTTCGTGCCCATCTCTACTCATAATAGCACATCTTAAAACTGCATTGGAAGGAAGCAGAGCTCCCTTTTGTCAGGGGATTCTGAGCCTTACTTCTTTGTCTGGGTACTTCCAAGCATGCAAAACAGCATCAGTCATTTAATGAGTCATGCATATGACACCTCTGATTAACCAGAGCTGGTGGCTGGGAAGTATTATCATACCGTTTAATCACAATGGAGCTCTAGATATGTTTGTATCTGGACAGAGTCTGATGTTTCCTACCCCTGTTATCTTCTTCAGCAACAGTCAAGTTTTCTCTTGAATCCTGGCACATTCTCTATCTATGATGACTCGTAAGACTAGCTTTGTGCATGTGCTGTCTTAAGTGCATGCCATATCATCAGCCTGCAACACTTTTTCACTTAAATCACTGCTTAGAGGAAGAACATATGTCAGTGCAACACTGAAGCCGATAAGGCAGCATCCTATCTTGACATGGAGTGTTTCATCTTTAGGTTACAGAACTCATAGCTCTGCTGCTAGGCTTGAAGTCTAATGTATAGCAGGAAGAGAAGAGAATGTGAATCCCTTCTAATTTGTTTCAACCTTTGCAAACCTTGAGGTTCCAAACTATCTGGCCAATTCATCCTAATGGGTATTATCATAGATATATAGTGGTACCTTTACTTATGAATTTAATCTGTTCGGAGTGCATACTCAGAAGTAAAAAAAAAAAAAAAATTGTAGGTAGAGCACCATTTTCCCATAGGAATGCATTGAAAATCAATTAATCCATTCCGGAGGGAACAGATTTCAATGCATTCCTAGGGGAAGGTGGCAGGGGTGGGTTTCAAAGGGCTAAAGCCATGGCAGCTCAGCTGTAGCCCTTTGAAACCCGTGCACTCATTGCCACAATTCCCGTGGTGCTTCCTGACATGGCTGTGCATGCACGCACCTCCCTTCCACTTGCCCAAGCCACGCCAGCATGCACCTGATTGGTGCATGCTGGCACAGCTTGGGCAGGTGGAAGGGGCGAGCCATGTCATCATGCATGTGGCTCGGGCGGGTGGAAGAGAGGCATATGCATGCTTGTGTGGCTCGCCCCTTCCACCCACTGGATCCTTTTGAATTTGCCTCGACAGCAGCAAGGGTGCTTGTGCAGTGCCAAATTGAAAAGGATCCAGCCTCCAAGAGGAGGAGGAAGGCTGGATCCTTTTTGAATTGGGTGACGCATGAGCACCCTCACTGGTGCTGGGGCAAATTCAAAAAGGATCCAGCCCTCCCCATCCTCAGCTTCACCCAAGTGAAGGGGAGGAGGGGGAAGGCTAGATCCTTTTGAATTTGGCACTGCATGAGCCCAGACAGAGAAAGCAAGGCTGGGGGAGGCAAGCAGGTTCTGCCTTCTCCCCACCTGCTGGAAGGCAAGGCTGTTGGGGAAGAGATGGGTGAGGCAGTGGCATGATCTCTGCCTCCCCTCCACCTGCTACCCAGCTGGCCAGCTCTTGCCTTCATAGCCCAGGCAGGAAAGGCAAGGCTGGGGGAATTGTAAGTAGAGGAAACCATATCTAAAATTTGTAAAGTGGCAGTTAAAAAGGGGGAAGGATTTTGGCTCATAAGGTGAAGTATTCATAAGTAGAGATGCTCGTAGAGTAGGCAGAGGTACCACTGTATCAGGAATCTACTTGAGGGGACGTTTTTCATCAGGTCTATACTGCCTGGATGGGGCAGATGTTGCATTCCCTGTTTATTACCAGATAGCCTATAGCTTGTGCACATCTGAAAGTTGCAGAAAGGAGATTTTGCACCTAAACTAAATGAGCTACCAAACATTTCCATTGAGGTCTGTTTGAGGACACACAGATGTTGTGCACACCAAGGAAATGCCCCCCCCCCGTGGTTATACAACTTTTAATCACATTCCTGTCATGCTTTGAGGTCACATGGCATTCATTTCAGGGTGTGCAGTCATATCCTTCCAATTCAATACGAACCTAGGGGTTCTTTTATGTAGAACCTCTATTCAAAATAAGATCCACAAAAAAAAAAAAAAAAAGCAGGAGCCTCCAGACAAGAAAGAAATGATCCACAGTTCACATGTTTGCCAGATAAATGATTAGCTAATGGTTATGCATCATGTGACCACAAATTTAAATTGCAAATCCAAAGGGGGAGAATTGGGGGGAAATTGTTGGTGTGATCACTGCCATAGTTGTCAAGCTGAGACACATAGAGAGATTTGTATGTATTTCTCAGGCTGACTTTTTTTAAAACTACGCCCTTCTTCTTAAAAAGGACCCAATTCAGCATACATCAGTAAAAAAACAATATTTGAAGCAAAAACAATGATTATACAAATATTAAAAGGAAACAAACAAATGCCATTCTGAGAAAGCAATACAAACAAAAACATTCAAAGCAGTAGAGCATTACAATCTATTTAAAAATCCCATTCAGGCAGCCTGTCACCATGGAAGATTTCCCTTAAAAGAAAGCTCTTTTCTGCTTGTGGAATTACAGGTGCCAGCCTGGCCTCCTGTGGGAAGGAGTTTTAAAGTTTGGAAACAGCAACAGAGAAGGTGCTCGTGTCCTCACCAAACTCACCTGTGAAAGTGGTGGGACTGAGAGGAAGGCCTCCCCTTACCCCCCCCCCCCCCGGGAAGACTCACAAAGGCAGATATAGTTCTTTGGGGCTCTATCCCACGGTCTTTAAAATTCAGATTTAATTTACTGATAAACCAGCTCAAAAAATTGTGCCCCACGGTCAGTGGTTTTTTTTTTTTTTAAATGACCCCGGTAAAACTCACTTAACTGGGTTCCAACAAGTTTCCAAGACCCACGGCGGAGGGTGGGTATTTTTTAATCAGGTTCAAAATGTGCATTTTTTACAAGAGGAAAATCTTAGTGGGGCACAGAATACCCATTTCCCCACTTTTTGTTGTCGGTTTTCTAGCTATGTGGGTCGGCAACATTCTATCTTGCTGTTTCCCCTGACTGCTGTCTCTCTGATATTTTGCTCAGGAGACAGCCAGCCAAGTCAGGGTGAGGAGGAGGAGGAGGCTCACTTGCGGGACAAGGATTAAAAGGACAAATCACTTCTTCTGAGGCCAATTGGTGGCAGCCAAGGGCTCCCAGCAAGGGCGTGGGTCAGTCGATGCAGCGGGCTTCCCTTACCAAAGGCACCTGGGTGAATTCCTTGCCAGCCAGGGACTCTGTCACCATGTCAGGGCAGCGGGAGGGGTGCACACATGCATAGGGAAATCCGGCCATGATGAAAGAAGAGGGAACTCCCTCTTCAACAAAGGAGCAAAAGGGAATCCTGCGGCTGGCGAGTGAGTGACTGAGTGACTGACTGACACACAGTCAGGAGCGGTGAAAGCCAGGCATTGGCAGGCTTTCCCTTGAGGGCCTCAATGAGGACACACCTCGTTGGTTCCTGCTTCAGGTGAGACTGAGGAGGGGTCGACGGCAGCGGCACCAGGTTGAGAGCCGGCATGGAAGGGAAGGGTAAGGCAACTGGTACCGTCTCTTTCTCTCTTCTCTCTCATGCACACACCATTGTGTGTACATGCACAAACACAAAATTCTCACCCGCCCACCCACCTTGTTTCTCAATGGCGGCAGCCTCCTCCCACCGCCTCATCTCCCCCATCCCACCCCCGTGCCTTCTCCGTTCTCTCACTGGGAAAGCCTCTCTGCCTTTCTCCCCAATGGTAATTAGCACCTGCCACCACCACCATGTCATGCCACCTCCTTCCCCTCAGGCATTCCTCTAAGCCAGTGTTGGCGAACCTATTGCACGGGTGCCAAAGGTGGCACTCGGAGCCCTTTCTGTGGGCACCCAACATCACCTCTTCACAACCACCAGTATTCAGGTTCAATTGTTGTCCCGGCACTTTGAGGGGGGAAAAGTGGGTTTTGAATCGCAGTTTGGGCACTCAGTCTCTAAAAGGTTCACCAGCACTGCTCTAAGCCCATGCCATGCTGCTGCTGCTACCCCTCAGAGCTTTAAGATGTGGATTAAGGACATGGGGACATATAAATGCGGTTACTTAGAACACATCCATGGGAACACGGGAAATGCATTTTCAGTCACCTGATGACTTCAGAAAGAAACACAGCTTTTATTATTAACCACCTCTTTCACCTGTGTGATAGGACCCTGAGATAGAGTGGATCCAAGCTGCTTTCTCGAGGCCTGGCCGCCATGGTGCTGCAGAAAGACAAGAAGCTGAAAAAGTCAGCTTGTAAATACAGCCTTGACCTCACCCATCCTGTAGAAGATGGCATCTTTGAGTCAGGAAATTTTGAACAGTTCCTGAAAGAAAAAGTTAAAGTCAACGGGAAAACAGGAAACCTGGGAAATGTAGTTCACATTGAACGTTGTAAGAACAAGATCACTGTGTCATTTGAAAGACAGTTCTCAAAACGATATCTGAAGTACCTCACTAAAAAGCACCTGAAGAAGAACAACCTTCGTGACTGTCTGCACGTGGTGGCATCTGACAAAGAAACCTATGAACTTTCATATTTCCAGATCAGCCATGATGATGAAGACTCTGAAGCTGAGGAAAAAGATGTGCTTTTATGTTCTTTGACTGCCAGAGTGTACAGATGAACATCTTATTTATGAGAATGCATTAACTTATTACCAACAAAAGAACGTGTATACTCCATTAAATCTCAGATCCCTGTGGGCAGCTGGGATTTTCTTTGCACTTTCAAGACTTCTTTAAAAGCATATCCTGGATCCAAGCTGTTTATGGCTTTATGGGTTAAAGCCAGCATTTTGAATTGCATTAGCAGCCAGTGTAATTGCTATAACAGGGCGTGTGTGCAATCTCTCTAGCCAACCCCAGTTAGCAATCTGGCTGCAGAGTTTTGGACCTGCTGAGGATTCTGAGCCCCATATACAACTACACATGCATGCGCGCGCGCGCACACACACACACACACACACACACACACACACACACACTTATTCTGTGCTTCCAATGGTTATTAGTAGAGATGAGCACAACTCAGCGAAATTTTTATTTTTGTTTTTGTTTTTTCATTTTCGTTATGCAATGAAAACGAAAACAATTTTTTTTCAAAACCAGAACGAAAACAAAAACGAAATGAAAGATTTTGCTGTGTTTTTCGTTTTCGTTGTGGCGAATGCATTGAACTGAAAAGAATGCTAACGAAACAGCAATTTTTTGTTTTTGTTTTTCGTTTCGTTACGTAAAGAAACTGAAAATGAAAAATTTGTGAAAAACCCAACGAAAATGAACCGAAGCGGACCCCTAAACGACCAAATGACAAACAAAACACCATTTTTTTGAGTCGTGCCCATCTCTAGTTATTAGTTTGTATAATAAAGAGATTATTTCTGGATAAGATTTCAGTTACTGCATTTTTGTTTGGGTTTCAGTTCCATTTTTTTCTCTAATTAGAATTCTGTTAAGAGAAATGGGTTCTAATTCATGGCAGATAGTTGTCTCATTTTCCAGCAGACAGATTTTAGTTGGGATCTAATTACCCTTTTTGCTCATGTAATTGCATTTATTTTAGTACAAGAGGAGTCACAGATTACTGTTGGGACTTACCCACCCTAGATCTGTTGTTTCCACTGGGGTTTACACCACTTAAACAAAATATGTGTCTAATCTAACTTTTCATTCACACGCTGCAGGATACCAACGTTTTCCCAGTGCATTTCTTTGGTCCTGATGGGAAAGTATTCATTGGGATAATACACTTCTTAATATTTATAAGGTTTTTAAAAAACAGCTTTGTAATTGCAACGAGAAAAGCCAAGGACGGGAGGCTATACTTTTCTGCATTCTACACACATCTCTGTCCTTATCTACCTCAATAGGCAGTCACTTGAAGAGAGAATTCCTTAAAGGATTAGTATGTGTGTGCTTGTCACAGCAGGAGATTTTGTCACTTTCCAAGGTTTTCAAATTAGCTTGTTTTTCTTTATGATTCTTCTCGGGGCCACAGGCCCATTGTTCCTTTTTTGGTAATTGTGATGTTTCCAACATGAAAGACGGCTTCAATCAAATCTGTTGAATGCACACATGATTAAAGTTCCCACAAGGAATTGTCTGTCATGCATAACCCGTCTTTAAAGATACAATTTTAAACATTCCTAGCTATGAGCTATTGGCTTGATTACCTTGGCCGGGAAGCCACATATCATTAATACTACTGCATTGGAAGTCAATGTAACTCAGATGATGCCTGATCTATTGAAAGAAGAACACTGAATTTCCCTTGCAGAAGACATCCTGAAATAAGTTCATGAGAAACTGCCATGAAGATACAGTAGCAGACCTTGGTGTCCAAGGCCAGTAGAACAGGGGTGTTTCTTTCCTTTCCTCCTTCTGTTGCTGCCAGGTATGGTGCCAAAAACATGCATCAGTTTTTTGTTTATTTGTGCTATTTTGATCTTTCTGATCTTTACAGTTAAATTATGTCAAAAATCTGACCCTAGAAGATCATTTACAGAATTTGAACAATACTATATTCAAAAAGATAAAAATAAAAGTATAAGATTGGCTTTGTTAATATATAAATGTATTATTGAAAAAATAATATTGTAAAGGTAGAGGAGATAAAATAGTTTGGGAAACAGATTTAAATATTAATATACCTGAGGAAGTTTATTATTTCCATTATTTACTAGGGGGAAATGAGAAACTGTCTAATAAAGAGCTAGTTGCAAAGCTGATAGGGACAGCAAGGGGGCCTCAGGTCCGTTTTGGCAGCTTTGGTGGCAGGTGCCGGGTATTCAAAGTAGTCCCAGTGTTGTGGCGGGTAGTGGCGGAAGACAGGTAAGGTTAGGAGTTAATGGACACCTGAAAAGGGTATTTGCCAGCCCACCTCCCAGGGCTGAAGGCCCTGAGGACTTGACACTGGGAGTCATGCTCTTCCCCGCCACGCAGCTCTTAGGAAGAGAAGGTGAGGGTTTCTCTTTTTCCTCAAGATAGCCCTTTTCCAGCCCTCTCCAGCCTCTCCGGGAAGCAGGATCTGGGTGAAAACAGGAAGGAAGCCAACTGCACTTCTGCTGGATGCAAAGGTGGGTGCTTCTTGCCCACAGACTTCTTGCCCGCACTCTCCCCTCCACTCCCCCCCCCCATAAGCTGAAGAAAACTTTCAGAAGGGCTACATGTGCCATCTGCACTGGCTTTGGGAGGTTGCCCAAGATGCACCTTCCTATGGTTTCTGGGCAGGGAGCCATTTGGCACCCCTAGATGCTGCACGGGGGGGGGCAGATGCTCCCTTTTGCCCCTCCCTAGTTATGCGACTGTCTGTAAATAGTTCAAAATTTAAAACGTAATATAGATCCATTTAGAAACATGTCTTTAAAAAGAAAGGGAGGGAGGCATTTTCAGATTTGAAGGAACAAGGAGCTGTGATGAAAGGTAATAACCAGCTCTGGGCAGTGGGGAGTCTGCATTCTGTCCAGATGTATATATAAAAAAGTTCAACTTAAGTTCAGATTATCAGGAGCTGAGGAAAAGGAGATGATGAACTTGATGGCAGAGCACAGTAGATGAAGCTGTCTTCTCAGCCAAGCATACTTTCACACTCATCATTCCTCATTTGCTTCTGCCTTATATATTACATTTTTCATTTTTTTACTGTCTCACCTGCATCATGCTAAAATATGTCTGTAAGAACATTCAGGACACTGTAGTGGCTGGTACATTAAATGACTCTGCAGGCATTAACTCCAGCAGACAGATAGATTTGGTTCTAATGCACTGCCAAGGAAGACGGAATTGGTGTATTGAATTGGCCTTTCCATTTTTGCTTGTCTGTTTCAGCAAAATTGCCTGAAAGGATCCATCCCACTGCCCCCAAGTCTATAACATCCTTTCCCACAGTCTCTTGCAGCAGTTTGTTTGTTTGTTTGTTTGTTTGTTTGTTTGTTTGTTTGTTTGTT
>JAHTLZ010003526.1:60813429-60824505 GCA_023846285.1 Phrynocephalus versicolor
AAATAAATAAATAAATAAATAAATAAATAAATAAATAAATAAATAAATAAATGATGCCTTACAGGATAAATGCAACACTTCACAATGCCATGCCATTGGAATGGAAAAGACCAAAGGGTTTATAGGAACATTTCAGTAGAAGACATTGACTTCTGTCTTCTCTTGTAATCAGCCTACAGTCAGAAAATGGAGAAATGAAAATGAACCAAGCAACACTGAGACAACAATGAACTGGAGACAAAATGGCCTGGGCTTTTTGTTTTGGTGAGGGAAACAAGATTCTCTCTCCCCACACCCCCATCCCATCTTTAAGGGTCTGTTTAGCTCTGCCATTTAATCTACCTTTGTAGGAGGATTTAAAAAACCCTCAGGCAGAAACATTGGCCATTTTAACACCCCAGAGAAGTACCTGTGTTTTCCCTTCTATTGCTGCCCTCCTGGAATTCTAAAATATTTGTCAGATATACACAATAAATAATGGAATAGAGAGGAATCTTGTGAAGAGTAGTATCATTCAGGCTACAACAGTGACCCAATTTCTATGGGAAAGCTAACATTCCCAAATTGCTCATTCCTAATCCCTTCCTCAAAGACAATGTGACAGGGCAGATTTATAAACACCTATAACCACAGTCATAAGACTGACATTTCACATGCTGACAAGAACAACCAGCTAAATAAATTATATCTGCATTGCTAGGTATAATGGCTATGTATCTCTTGCTTATGGGGTTTTGGACAAGAAGAATTACATCTCAAGCTTATAATAATTTCAAATGGCTGACTCAGTGAATATTTATTCATGTGCATACTAAAAGCAATCTCTCGGGTGGTTTTTGATTCTTGACCATTAAATAAATGTGGTCTTTAACCTCCAAGCATAGGTATATTTCAAAAGGAAATTTAGATATAGAATTTTAAGGCTCCTTATAAGAAAGTGAGGTTCCTTGCTGAATATGCATTGAATGTATCATTATAAGTTTTGATGCCACATTTGTGTCCTTTCAACAGTAGGGGAAACCACACATCTGCCTTTTGTCATTGTAAAAGGTGCTATTGCTCACCATGAGTCAATTCCTCATTATCATGGTTGGTTTCGTCACAACACGTGTCATAATTCTGCACCAGAGAATCCCAGTAAGAAAGAATGAGGGATAGATTATTACATCTTCCCAGCCAAATGTGGTTTTTTATTTTGGTTATGTAGAGGTGGCTTTTCCATAAATGAAGCTGGAAGATACCAGGATAAGTCACGTGGGAACTATCCTAGACTTGTGCAGTCACTGTGGCTGACCATAAATAGATCTGTTTGTGACAAGAGAAAAACATGTGTCCTTAATTCTGTTCTGAGGCAGGCTGCATAGTAAAGTCTCTGGGAGAGTCATGTGTGTACAGAAAATCCCTCTCTAAACAGGAATGGGGGACTTTGGCACAATCTGTCTGCCACTTATAATGCACTTTTACCAATCCCTAGACAAATCAGAACCACTTCAAACCTCCACCAGAAATGCCACTGCTAATGACCAATATTTAATGGGTGTTGGGAGGGGAGGCTGCATAGGTGTGACTTCCACACACCCCAGGCCATTCACTATCTAATGAGTCTATTCAGAACAGGGTAGAGAGAAAGCAAGGTGAACTATAAATTGGAGGACTCCTACCAACCTTCTTCAGACTGAAGAAGCTGTTTGGATGACGTAGTGAAACACTTCAATCCCACAAGAAAAGAAGTCCATTTGCCATGCCTCAACTCCCAAATAACTTCACCTGGATAACTGAGAATCTCCACAGACTCTCTGGGAGATGTCTTCAGAATCTGATGGACCAGTTATCTCTTCCTAGACTGGTTGTGAAGCTATGTCAGGAAAAGATGAAGACAATAACTGTAGCACTTTGTGGATTGTGAACCGAGGTTCATGGCTCTCCTTTACATGGTGAGTGAGCCAGCCCATGAAACCAGATATTGTATTGTAGCAAAAAGGGACAATATACTGCCTGGACCTTGAGAAGCTGAAGCTCACTGGAGGTTTTTACGTGATGACAGCAGGACCAGAGGGAGGGTCCAACCTGGATTCTTAGGGTAGTACATTCCAAAGCTAAGGAGCAGGCTCTGAGAAGGCCCTTCTTTAAATTCACCTTGCAGTAAAAATCAAATGCTCACCTTGGCCACTACTCACCCTGAGATTTGTCCTTGTGTGTGGAGGTCTGATAAAACACAACAGTTTACTGAGACATCTCCTGCTGCACTGAGACCTGTAACATTAATTCATTAATTCATTAATTCATTAATTCTATTCTATTCTATTCTATTCTATTTGACTTTTATACCACCCATCTAGCCCGAGGGCTAATCTGGGTTGTTTACAACATAAAATCATAGTATAGCAAGAATAACACATTGAAATAACCAAAATACAAACAACATAATATGAAACAAAATATAACTACATAAATCAACAACAATAAATAAAAATAAAACTAAAATAAAACTAAAAATAACCAGGTGATTAATCAAATTAAGAAATAAAAAAGGAGATAAGCGGTAAAAAGAAGTATAGCATCTTGCTAGATGTTTGAGAAGTCAGGAAAGGCCACTCTGTAAAACCAAGTTTTCAATAGTTTTTTAAAGGTACTATTTAAGATGACACAATATATTTGTCTCTTGGTCTTTTGGAGGTTTTTGTCTGATGCTCATGACTACTCCTTTGAAAAGTATTCATTTATGAATTCCTAGTTAGGATGTTTCTTTTCATTCAAAATTAGCTAAAAGGCCAAACTGGGATTTTTACCAAAACATAAAAGGATTACATATCCTTTCAGTTCCGAATACAACACAGTCATCAAGGGGGCCCATGATTCTGCCAAAGAGTTATACAAATGTAATAATCTCCTGGGTTTATATTTGGGCAAGAGTGTAACCATCTGTCCACGTGACTTTGTTTTAAATTGGCGATGTGCTTGCCATGAGAAGTCACTGTTTATAATAACTGTTCCTAACCTTGGGTCTCCAGACGTTCTTGGAAAGTAACTCCCAGATAGCCTGGTCAGCACACCTAATGGTGAAGACTTCTGGGAATTTTAGTTCAATATCATCTGGAGATTCAAGGTTAAGAACCACTGGTCTATAGGGCTTTGATAACATATGAGTTAGTTGCTAGATGATTGGCAAGTATCTGTACCAATGTTGCCCTCTACAAGGATATTAGTACAAGTACCTATTACAGTAGGACCCTGGTATCCGCTGGCAATTGGTTCCAGGCCTTCCCGTGGATAATGAAAACCATGGATAAGAGAGAACGCCTGCCCACCCACCCCCAAATTGCTGTTTCCTGACAGTATCTTCCTTTATGACTGCTGCTTTGAGACAGTAGCTTGCTTTATGGCTGCTGTTTGTGACAGTAGTTTGCTTTACAGATGCTGTTTGTGACAATAGCTTGCTTTGTGGCTGCTGAATTATTTATTTATTTTTTCCTCTGCCAACCATAGATAATTGAATCAGTGGATAATGAATCAGTGGATACGGGGGTCCTACTGTACTCCAGAAAATGCATATGAAGTTTCGATACCTCATAAGTGTCTGTGGGGTATGTTCAGCGAAAAACAATCTAATATCAAAATAACCCTCATGACCTAAGAAAAAGATTGCATTGTGTGAGATGTGAGTTTTACTCCTGACTCCAGTGAGGATTCCTGTGCATTATGGAATACACATTACACAGATGCTTTATGTCCAAAAGAATATCTTGCATCAAAATATGGTGATGAGTTTCTGGATAGCTTGATGGTATCTAGCTGTGGAGCCAGAGATTAGGAGATTGATTGTGCCTCCTTGACAAGGGCTGGACTTGAGGATCCACAGGGACCCTTCCAGCTCCGCAGTTCTAAAATTAGATTAGATTACTGTAGATTAGATGTTCTGATCTGCAACTTTCCAGATCGTTTAGATGGCAACTCCCACCCACCTGCTTCAGCCTACACTTTCACAATATTGTACAGGGCCAGGTTGAATAGAACTTTTGTAGGAATAAACTTCCAGAAAGTGAAAGTGTCATTGTGCCTGTCATGGTCCATTGTATAATACTAATTTTGAAAATTGTCCTTTTGTGTGTTGTGATTTTCTATAGTTTCAGTGTTGCCCCTATGACTGCAAAAATGCTTTTGCTTGTTATCTCATAGGTACTGCCAGTGCACTGATGACACCCAACTCTTATCTCCCCCTTTCATCTGAATCCAAGGAAGCTGTTTCAGCTTTAAACCAGCATTTGATGTTAGCAAAGGACTAGATGAGAATCAACAACTGAAGCTTCATCCAGATATGATAGAAGTGCACAGGGTCAGTTGAAAGGCAAATCAAGTACCAGGAGTTCAGTGTGAGCTGCGCAAAATTAGACTCCATATAAAGACAGCAAATATACTCCTGGATTCAATCCCGACTCCTAAGCTTATTATGTGCAGGATTCTGCTGTGGTCAGGACAATGCTTCCAAAATTAGAGCTATCTCATCCCCTGTCAGGAGGGGCACCATATGGACGGGATGGGCCACAGTTTTCCTGGGAATTCCCCTCTTCCCTCATAAACTCCTCATTCTTGGTAGATAAAGTCCTCAGAGGCATTCCTCTGTGTTTCTCTTGTACAATGTCATCCTGGTGCCAGTCATGCCTGGGAAAGGGGCTCAGTTGGAAGAGGTGAGGTGTGGAATTCTCCAGCATAACTAGGGAATGCTCTGCATATCAACCAGAACCTCTAGAGGACTTCAATCAGCTTCACTCCTAGCCACAGCTGTTGTCAGGTATTTGGGGTTTATCTTGAAGAGCAGAGTTGCAGCAATGTCCTGGTTAAGAGACAAAACACGACAGACTCAGTTGCTGGTTTTCTAGTGCAGTCTATTTACAGTTCTCAGGCTTCATCAGTTTCCAAAGACTAACATCCAGTGGCATACATCCTCAGCTACTCTTCATCATCACAGCCAATATATCAGGCTAACAGCAATGGCTAAACAGCATTGTGGCTCAACAGTCTTAGCTAACAGCATGATGACTATACAGCAATGGCTAAACAGCAAGAACATATTGCATTACATATAGCTTATATAGAATCTCTTCCCCATCATTTCTCTACTTTTACACCACATGAATAAGTGCTATTATCATCCATGCTTGTTCTGAGCTATGCTCCAGTGTCCTTGGGCACTCGCCTTCTTGTCTAGGCCATTTTACTGAGCTTGCTGTAGTCTACAGCTGGACTCAATATCTCTAAATGCAATTTGAAAACCTCACATCACAGAACATTATAACAAGAATGTTCTGACAGCTGTGATGTTCCTCCACTAGTGGGCAATAAGGAGGTGCATGGCTGCGCAAGCTAATGCTCATACTACATGTCACCATCTTCCTGTCACCCACCCACTCCTCTGGACCAGGATGGATGATGTAAGCCCACCCACTAAACGTGACCACTAAGCATTAGTGTTTCGTTTCAGAAGTGGTTCAGTTCTGAAATGAAATGTGGGAGCCCAGCTAGTGTTCAGAACCAGACCAACCCTCCAGAATGAATTCAGCCAATCCCTTATTTTGCTCTGGGCCTGCACAGAGTGTAATTCCAACAAGGAAAAAGCCTCCAACACATCATTGTTCCTTTTCCCTTGTACTGGCCAATCAGACAGGGAGGCGGGATGATGCATTTCCCTGAAAAGCTCCTGATTGGTCAGCACCAGGGAGAAGAAAAGATGACATCAGAAGCTTCTGTCTCGTTGGAGTTTAGCCCTGCATGAGCCCAGAACAAGGTAAGGGATTGGCTGAATTCATTCAAATTGAATTGGTCCAATTCAAAACACCAGCCGGGCTACCACATTTCATTTTGGAAATGGCCCACTTCTGAAACAAAATGCACATGCCTAGTGACCACTTAACACATGATTACCTGACTACCCTGGCAGTGTGTGAGGATGGGATGGGTGAAAACTCATTCATACACCTGGCCAATTCTGGTTGTGAGTGAGAAATTGCCATGAGAATTGAACAAATATATGAACACTGATAAACCTTGGTTCTTGTAGAAACCTGCTGTTGATTACTTATTAGATGGTTACATCTAGTAGTTTTAAAGGAGAAACATATATGAAACCAGAAAAAGAAATGTGTGAATTGTTAGGGTACATTGGTGTATGTTTTGTCATTCCAGTAGATCTATTGGTGTTTGTATTAGATGAAGTAGTGGGCGCTATATTATATTTCTATTTTTCTCCTGCCCAACAGCTGTGAGACTGTTGCTGATCCATGGGAAAATGAATAAAATGCTAGACTATGTTTAATTTTGTTTTGTTTCTTCCCTGAATCTAATTTTCTGTTTCCTGACTCTCTCTCAAACTTATGTAATTTGATGATATATAAAGAGGAAAGCTTAACAGGACTACCAAATAAAAAGGTTTTAAAAGAAAAAAAGTAAGCAGTTTTATCAGAGATTTCCAACATGTATACACATCCAAAAAGAGAATTAATCTGAAGTATAACTGAGTACTTAGATCATAAAGTGGATGTAACAAAATTTATTATTATTTGCCCAGGATCTTCATGATCAATTGGCACAGCATTCAGAAGAGGTTAAAAAATGTAGATTTGACTGTTCTCGGGATAAATACAAGCATGGGGAACACATGAGAGAAATCTACTTAAACTGTAAAGCAGATTAACAACTGCAAATGTCCAAAATATGTGAAAGTATTCTTTTGCTGTAAATTGAAGCTGAAATCGAACTTGACACTAAGAAGTTGTAGATTGTGAGATGGTCCTCTTTGTAGACCATGCCCTATGCTGTTCATAATTTGCTCAAATAATGAAATAATGTTGAAGGTTGTCTTCTGATTTTAGATTGAATGAGAAATGCAGTGCCCAAGGCAGGTTCAATATAATCATAATTTTATATTAGCAGTCATAAGCACCTTTACCTCTCATGCAACCTGTTGTAGGGATGGTTGAGGAACTTGACAACTACAACATGAAAATAAAATTAAACTACATGTTCCAGAGCGAAGTATAGATGGAGACTTCATTTTCTTGCAGCTTCCCTCAAGGCTCTGACACAATTCCAAGCAAAACAAAGCAAAACAACTCCTTCACCCCAAATATACCAAAAAGACCTATACAATGGAGTATTTTTAATTTACAAATACATTTCAAAATTCATATTTTGACAAAAATACTTAAAATATGTATTGATATGTGCTTTACATTCAAGAAACATGGTAAACAGTAAGTGATAAGAGGGACTGGAAAAAATTATTTCATTGTCATGGACTGGAAGTCAACCAAATAAGGAATATTAATGTCACCTAATACGCTACCTCAGCCTGAAGTCCTTCAGCTTTGTTTGACTACATTTGACTAATTTGTGCACTTGATGTAACAAAGCCACAGGATTTTAGCTGTTAGGTCCATCAGAATGTGCAATGACTGTTTTAGCATCATCATAGAACTGAAGAGTTGGAAGGGAACCTATGGATCATTCATGCCAAGGAGACAGAGTGGGAAATCACATTCCCAAGCTCTGGCTCCACAACCAGAAAACTAAACCACTGAATAGACATGGGCACGACTTTGAATTTTTTTTTTCGAGTTGTTGTTTTTCGGGACGGGTCCGTTTCGGCTCGTTTCCGTTTTTCACGAAATTTTTCAAAAATTTGTCGTTTTGTTTTTCATTTTTTGTTTGTCATTACCGCTGTGATTTAGCGCGACTTGACTTCCCAGAGCATGGGGTAGGGGGTAAGGGCTAGGCTTAGGGTAACGGTTAAGGTTAGGGTGGGTTAGTGGGCTGTACCTCTGGGTGCCTCTGGCCCACTAAGAACACAGTGTACTGGCGTATGGGTTCGGGTTCGGGTTAGGGTTAGGGTTTAGGGTTCGGGTTTGTGGGCTTTTAATGCCCTCTCTGGCACACCCAGAAGTCTCAGCAAAACCTGGCCATGCGATTGGTGGAATGGCTCCAAAAATTTGCATGGTCCCATCCCATGGACAGCCCATCATTGCACGTGCACAGGTGTAAAAAAATAAAAATAAAATAAAATAAAATAAAATCAGCGGAGACATTTTGTTGCAAGAAAAACCCACTGCTGCTACTGTAAAAATTCAAGCATTTAAAGTAGCTAATTTTTGCATGTTTCTGTGGTGCTTTGGTGGGTTTTTGGACCACGATTTCAAAAAAAAATTGAGGTCGCCATTTTGGATCCCCCCGTACTGCATGGCAAATGGAGACGCCGAGGATGCGCCCTCCCAGCCTGGTACAGTCTCAGCAAAACCTGGCCATGCGATTGGTGGAATTGCTCCAAAAATTTGCATGGTCCCATCCCATGGCCAGCCCATCATTGCACGTGCGCAGGTGTAAAAAAATAAAAATAAAATAAAATAAAATAAAATCAACGGAGACGTATTTTGGCAAGACAAACCCACTGCTGCTACTGTAAAAATTCAAGCATTTAATATAGCTAATTTTCGCATGTTTCTGTGGTGCTTTGGTATGTTTTTGGACCACGATTTCAAAAAAAATATTGCGGTCGCCATTTTGGATCCCCCACCCGCACACCGCATGGCAAAGGCAGATGAGACGATGCCCCCCCTGCCTGGTACCAGCAGCGCAGCAGTAGCACCAGCCATGGAGAGGGGGACGGGGAACCCCCCCAAATAAAACACCCTTCTGGCCTGGTAGGTACCCTCAGACAGTTTTCGCCTGCTTTTAGGGCCGGGAATCGGGGTTTTTTTTTAACTTTTAAAAACTTTTTTTCTGTGCCGCTTGGCATCGCGGGATCGCCGCAATGCCAGCAACGACAACGACAAATCAGACCCAATTATTCTTTAGTCGGTTCGAGTTCGAGTTCTGGTGGAGTAATTCCCATTACCGTTTCCGTTCCGTAACGGAAACGAGTAACGGAAACGGAAACGGGAATTCCGCTAAGTCGTGCCCATCTCTACCACTGAACTATCATTCGGAAGAGCATTTCAGCTACAGTCTTTTACCAATTCCCTGCATTTCTCTCTGTGTGTCTCCCTCCTACTTTTGTATTTCTCAGCTGATTTTAGGCACTAGTCACTAAGCACTCCCACATCATTCTAATACGATCCACTATTGTCAATCTTCCCTCTGCTCATTCTTCAGTTTCAAACATGCCACTGGCATTCAAACAACTGGCTTAGACCATGATAGACATATGGCCTGAAAGAATGGTTTCTACTACTAAAATCCATTGCACAAGCATTTATTATGCTGGCATATAGACATGATTGCCACCTCTGGTTTGGTTTTCTTTGGGGGGGTGAGGGATTGAGCAATCCACTTACAGATGCTTTCTTAGTCCCACACATAGAAGAGAGCAAGACATCCCAGAGTATCTTCTTGATAGTTCTTGAATCAAACAATGGAATAGAAATGTCCTTACCTGATGAATAAGTAGTTGTCTTGTAAACAAGGCTTCATTTTAATTTCAATCCCCTTAAGATGTGAGACACAGTGTAAATACAGCTACCCCAAAAATTAAATATGGTTCGTAGCCAATGGGAAAATGAGAGCTCTTGGCACAATTTCAGTTGTTGACATGAATGTGAAATAGATGGACTTATTCACACCCAACAAGAATGCATTCCTAAAGGAAATCAATGAGTTTCGACTGTAAGCTGTAAACTCATGTTTCAGTACTTTGGGAGTAAAACTTGAGTGGGCACCATAAATTAATTTAATGTTTAGTTTGCTACATAATTAAATAGAAATGTTACCAAAATAAAACACTGTTGTAACACCCTATATTGATTCCAAAATGTATAAATGCATCCAATAATTGCCTCCCGATACTTACTATATGAGAAATGATCATAGGTCTTCCGGGACTGCATCACCTCCTTGAGGTTTATAAACAAATATGATCAGAATATTTGCATGCAAAGTATTACAGCTTTCCTCCTATTTTATTTCACCCACACCCAGATGTTTTCCACTAAAGTTCCTTTCTGTCCCTTCTCAGTTATTCTATCACATGAATAAAGGTCTACTGTAAGTGCATTCACACCATTATACCTTCCTATTATTCATATGTTACCTTAAGGGGTATAAATTGATGCCTCCTCAGCAGAGCATTTTACCACTTCTGATAAAATCTATACCTTCCACCCACATAAATAGAGATGGGCAAGAAACAAATGTTTAATTTGTTTTGATACTCATTATTCATTTTTAGAGATGGGCCCGAAACGAACAATTTTTCATTTTCATTTTCGTTTTTTCATTTCGTTACGTAAAGAAATGACAAAGGAATTTTGCCTCCAAAATGAAACGAAACGAACAGAAACACCAGAAATTTTGTCGTCCGTTTCGTTTTCGTTACAGCAATACATTGAATTGCTTTAAATGCTAAAAAAAATCACAAAAAATTGAAATTAATGGTAACAAAACGGTAACGAAACAAACGAAAACGAAAACGATTTTTTTTCAAAAATTTAAGGAAAATGAAAACGAACCGAAACGGACCCCCTAAACGACAAACGACAAATGAAACACCATTTTTTTGAGTTGTGCCCATCTCTATTCATTTTGTTAGCTAACAAAACAGATAACGAACCAACCATCAAAGAAAAATGAAACAAAATGAAATGGAAATTTCCATTTCATTCATTTCGTTTTTCATTCCTGGCACTTGTTCTGACAAGTGGAGACCCCCAGGAGCTCCCCTTCTTTCTGCTGGAACTCCTGGCACTGGCCACTAGGAAGCAAGCGCCTCTTGAAAAGAAAAGAAAAGAAAAAGCCCCGGCATCAAGGACTTTTTTAAAAACAATAAAAACAAATAAAAATAAAAAAGTGTCAACTGGGCCAGGAGCCACATGGTCAGCATGATAAATTAAATAAAATAAAGACAGTGCCGACCCTGCCCAGGGGCCACATGGTCGGTGCTGGACAATCTAAAATAAAAATTAAAAAATTAAAAAATGGCACCTGCCACCTGCAAAATAATAATAATAATAATAATAATAATAATAATAATAATAATAATAATAATAATAATAATAATAATAATAATAATAATAATAATAATAAAGGGGGAAA
>JAHTLZ010003526.1:60824515-60852628 GCA_023846285.1 Phrynocephalus versicolor
ATAATAATAATAATAATAATAATAATAATAAAGGGGGAAAAACTTAGTTCTGGCCCATGGGCCAGCTGGTCCTGGGTCAACCAGCCCAGAAGTAAAAAAAATAATAAAATTAAAAAGGGGGGCACGTGGGGAAGCAAGCGTCTCTCTGCCCTGGGAAAATTAAATTAAATTAAATTAAGTTAAGTTAAATTAAAAAACGCTGACCCGGCTTGGGAGCAGCGCAGAAACAAAAAGTTAAAAAAGTTAAAAAACACAAAATGAAACAAAACAAAATTTGAAACTTTTTAAAAAAAATTGTTTTGTATTAATAAAACAAAAGGGGGGGGGGAGAGAAAAGAACAACAAAATGAAACACCATTTTGCCGTTTTGTGCCCATCTGTATAAACTGTAGATACATGCAGAAAAAAGTACCATGTGCCCTAATGACATAAGCAAAACATGTAGGCTTGTCCAACACTCTCCAGATAATGAAAACACAGCCCAGTAGTCAAGAACAGATCTTCATTCTTATTAAGGAAACAAACCAAGATATGTATTTGCTCTGGCTTATGTTATCTACCCTCTGGTTCACTCCAGTATCCTTCTCCTGCCATCTCCCAGATTCCTCTTTGACTTGAATCATTACTGCAGGGGGGTTCACCAGTTTCATTGCTCTTCATTTGGACCTACCCCTTTGCCATGCCATCTTAAGATCTTTGCTCTCTTCCAAGGCAAAGGAAATTGTGAGGAACCCCACAATAAACATCCCTTTTTATATAGATAGCTTTTAGGTGGGTCCAAAAATACAGAACCAAATCAATGAGACCTGTATGTAGCAGTAAACAGCCCTTAAGGGGCCCAACTATTGCAAAATACAGAAATGTCATTAATGCATGAATAAGATAATATGAATCCTGCGCTGGGAGTACATACATACTACTTTAGAGGGCAAAATGGAAGGTGCCATTTCTCAATATGGCCTCATACAAATATAACAAAGCAAACATATCCTGTATTCTAGGGAAATATATTATGGAGTGAATAAACAGGTTGTAACCCTTCATATACCCATCCATATATATATATATACACACACATGCATATATATACATTATTTGTCTCTTTAATCAATCTATTCTAATTCCCTCTTTTTCCCTATATGGAGCTTGTATTCATTTTTTAAAATAATCTGTTCACCTTGCACCTTTTAAAGACTATTTTGCCTAAAAATACAAAAATGTCCCACCCTCTGTCCTCAGACTCCCCACAAACCAAGAAATAGGAGTAACAAATATATGTTACTTTTGCTGCATTTTAAAAAGTAAAAGTATTACATATCATACTTTTCAAAGACACATTATTGCATAGTCCTTATGCCCACAAATAATAAGCATAGTTAAGATGTTTATTTCTATGTCTTGAATCGGAATAGCAGGGGAAGTGGGCATGTAAGGATAATGGAAAGGAAATGGAAGCTCTCTCTTTCTCTTCCTGGCATTTGCTGTATTTTTTTTTCTTAGAGGTTTAAAAGGAACAATCCATTTCATTGGTGTTAGCTCAATTGACAGTCTTTTGCTCTACAGCTGATCTTTCAAGCAGATGGGCTCATCTCAACATTAGTGCATGAAATTAAAGCAAAGTGCACAGTCTTACCACAAAAAATGCACTCAAGATTGTGGAAATATAAATAAATGGAGACTAATTTACCTTTAAACTGCCTCCACAAATCGTGACCCCATGGTAAGTGGGCTTTTTTAAAGAAAGAAAACCCAGTAGTAACACCCACTTAACCAGGTTCCAGCAAGTTTTCAAAGACCCTAGGTGAAGTTTGGGTGTTTTAAAATCCGGTTCCAAATGTGCATTTAAAAAGGAGGCAAATTATAGTGGGGTCACCCAAAAATGGGTTTTTTCCTTAGCAACAAATCAAAAGTGGAGCTGGCTGAGCAGCACTTTGGTCTCCAATCAGCTAGGAGATCAGGTAAGATAAAAGAGTGTCTGCTGAAGTGCTTGCCATCTCCCTGGGACATCTCAAAAGAGGAGCCAGCAGTAGTGACTGGGTCTCCTCTTCCCCAGCACTCTTTTGAGGAAAGAGCAAAGCCAGGGAATTCCAATCAGCTGGGAGATTGGGCAAGGGAGACCATGGGAAGTGGAATAAAGCCAGGGAGATCTGATCAGCTGGGAGATTGGGTGGTAGATAAGCAAGCAGTGAAGCACTCGCCGAATCCAGCTCCAGCTAGTAACAGACCGGCAGTCTCTGAGCGCTGTTCACCGCCACGCTGCCACCACCGAAAAGGCAGGCGAGCCCACTCCCACCCACCCACCCCGCTCGAAGGGCAGGCGAAGTAACTTGTGCTGGGAGAAACAGAAAAGGTGCAGCGTGAGGCAGCAGAGCAAAGGGTGAGTCAGGACAAAGGAGCAGCTCAGGACAATGTGCCAAGTTGGTGAGCATTGGCAGTCGAGCTGTAAACATCCCACTAGAAGCACCCAGGGAACAAAGAGTTAAATGTGAAGCAAGGTCATGGGGACAGATTTAACGCTGTTAATAAGAGCTCCTTAATGCATCTATCATGGGGATCTTCTGTCACATGACCACTTTGCTTGAAAAACCGGGTTTAATTATTACTCACTTGTTTTGGCCATGTGATAGAGCATTATGTTGCTGTTAAAATATTGGGGGGGGGGGAATCCTGATTCAGATTCCCAAAATGTCGTCAGCATTAACTACTCTTTCTTCATAATCTTCTTTTTCTTCCTTTTTCTCTTCTTGTCAATTTCTCCTTGATTTTCCAATATTCCCCTCTGGGTAAATGAAAAAATGGAATATGTAGTATAGGTTGGATAGCCGTTGTTATACAGAGAAATGCATTAATTATTTAAAAAAAGTGGGTCAGATTTTCAGCAAAATCGAAGGTTCCAAAAAGCTGTATGACATATATCTTCTTTATAGCTTTTTAATCAAACCTCTATTGCATTTTTCAATAGGCCTACTGCTAATTAAAGCAAATTCATGATGCTACAACTCAGAAAGCAAACAGAAATATTCTCTGCTTAAGCTGCGTGCAGCACATTCTTTACAGGAGCAGGTAAACTGTGCCTAATATGCCATTATATATTCATGAAGAAATGGAATTTCTCTCGCAAACCTAATTTCCTGAGCCACGCAAGAACAATTCATGAGGAAGGTGTATTATAGCAATCTTAGCAGATGTTGCACAGTGTGGTATTCCCTCAGAGACCTTTCAGTGATATATAGAAATGTCATTCCTCTTTGTGTGCCTCTTTAAACAAACAGTTTTGTTAAGTGCAGAACTAGCAGCTTCCTTTTGTATCTCCTGCCGTAGTACAGAGTTTGTTAAAATATAGCAGGAAAGGTAACATGCTAATTTTAACTTTAGGACTTGTGGGGTGTCATCATCACAGTCAGTTTACTTCTGAAACTGCATTTTACAAAAATAATACAGTGTTTTAAAGGTGCTTAACAGAATAATCAATTAAAATACAAGAAGTAGGGATGGGCGTTTAGTTTCAGAACCAGTAGGTTACAAAAATGAACCACGAGAGCCCAGGTGGTTCTCAGAACCGTCTGATACATGCAGATCCAATTGCTTTACCTTTATCTGTCTCATGCAAGGTTAAAATCCAACGAGGAAGCATGCTGCAACATCATCCGTGCTTGATTTGTAATGATGGCCAATGAGGATCTGTGCAGGGACAGGCGTCATACCGCCTCCCTCTCTGATTGGCCAGCAGCACAGAGCAGGGAAGATGATGTTTCAGCATGCTTCCTCATTGCAGCTCACCTCCGTGCCGACAGAGAGAAAGGTAAAGCAATTGGATCTGTGTGTAGCAGCCAGTTCCGAGCACCACCTGAGCTTGCATGGTTCGTTTTGTAGCCTACTGGGTTCTGAAACGAAATGCCCATCCCTAACAAGAAGTATAAATGTGATGTGCTATAATATGCCATCCATCACTAGATCGAGGAGCTGAATGTTTTTAAAAAGTAATTTTTTAAGAATATATAATTTGTTTGAGATTGAAGACCTGTTTTAAGACAGGCCAAGGATGTGAATTTTAGGTTTTTTAAAATATATTATTTGCTTGCAAGCTGATTTTCTAAACGTTCATGTTTTTTCTGCACCGTTCACTACGCTGTAGTGCTTAGCTTCATGAAGGCCTGTATGAGATTGAAATCCAACTAACATTTGTGATTTCTTACAGGCTCCCAGGCTCTTTTAAAAATTATTCTAAGGTTAATTTGAAACCAGAATATGGGAAACAGTGCAAATCATGTCAGCCAAACTCAAGCCTTGATCCAGTGGAATGTTCTTCTCTTGGGGAGGATTACTTCTCTTACTGAGAATTTTTTAAAAGTTGCACCCATTTCTGTAATTCCGATTCCAAGTTATACAGTATATGCATAAGCCTTCAGCTTTTGTACTGCAGTACTGTCTGCCATTGGTTATTTTCTCTTATTTTAACATTACATTATCCCTTTCTCAAAGGCTGGTTTTATCTATAGGTCCTGTACAAAGCCTGTTTTAGGAAGCAGATAGTTGATGTCATAAAACAGCAGCAAGTTCTCAGTTATTTATATTGTTTTTCTTGTATTTTACTGCTAGTGATGGGTAGAAATTCCTATAGGATTTTTTTTGAAAAAATCTCATGTGCAAAACTGACTTGTTTGGCTTTGGGTGTTATGGACTCTATAACACTGGATGAGAGAGTGCCATCTACTTTTCAGGCAGCAAAATGTCTTGAGTCAGCCCTGTTTAGTGTTCTGCTTCATTTGTAAACTTGAAAGCCAAATTTAGAAGCTTTTTAAAAGACATTTCAAAGAATATTATTTACTAAATAAAAAAATGCATTTAGGAGAGGATGGTGTTAGTAAAGAATATAGATGTGTCCTCCTGATCAATATATTCTTAATTTATTGGGACCTCCTTCTGCTGTTTTCCTGTGATAAAAGTGTTATAGGATGCAATGTTAATGACTACATTTACACATCCTTAACTGATGCCTAGCAATATTTGGGAAAATCAGGGTGCCTGGATACAAGGTTAGGTAGGCTTCCACTGTCTGTAAAATCTTCAAATAATACAAGCAATTCATACAAATAGGCTTTCTGAGAATTTGTTCTAGCAGTTCAAAGCCAATGTGAAGAATGCAGCTTATTTTTATGTAAATTGAGCACTATGCTACCCAAAAAAGTGACAAAAGTGGTTCTGTCTTATATCTTTAACTTGGTTGCACAAGAGTCTTTCTTCCCAACAGACTTGAAAACCAGGGGGTAAGAGTGGCATAGCTAAAAAGCAATAACCCAAAGAGGGCCAATCTATGCTTTTACAAAGATTCAAAGATATATTTTCAGCAATAACAAGCAACAGTAGCAGTAGCAATTTACTTTAGGAAAACATCTGAGATGAATTGATGCATACATAGGACATGAAATTCTAATTTCAAAGGGCTTGGGAAATATCAAACTCCATTCTGTCGCGGCTTTAAGGCAAATGGTAAAACATTGTCTTGCTACTCTCTAAGGACTATCATGAAGACAATTCAGACCAGCAAAACAGACTTTAGAGACAGGAGAAAAAACATTGAAACTTTCCAAGTTATGGGATAAATTCTAACCTATCTCCTGTAAAGAAGTAGGTTTGTACTTGCACTTCATGGTATGGCCAACCATTTGAGGCAACAAGGGACATGAGGAGGTCAGAGTCACAAAGGGATTCCTAAGGGACTAGCAATCTATCCTTCAACTTTATTTTCCAAGAAAGGAGCAATGCCACCATGTGCAAGCTAGCCTTCCAGTTGTGAAGTTATCCATGCCAAGGAAAACAGCTAGGTTGGAGCCTGTTTAAAATGGAAGTGGCAGTGGAGAAGAGTGTCAGAGGAGGACTCGCCTCCTAGCTCAGCAATTTTGCCTTCCCCGGTGAGGCTTCACAGCAGTGGAGGTGGGTGAAGCGGCAGTGGGCGTAGTGGCGGCAGGTGAATGAGCTGAAGTAGGAGAGTCCTTCTTGGACACTCCACCGCTGCCGCCTCCCAGTTGGGAGGCAGTGGGGAATCCCATGGCAAGGGGCTAAGAGGGGAGTTCTGACATCAGCGTTACCCTCTCAGCCCCCTGTCAGGGGATTCCCTTATCTCATTTTGTTTCATTTCCTTTTGTATGTAACAAAATTCTTTTGAAAAAGTTTGTTACGATACGAAATGAAACGTGTGTGTGTGTGGGGGGGAACAAAACAGAACAAAATGAAACTCAGCTTTTCTGTTCTGTGCCCATCCCTACTTCTGACTAGTCTGGCAGGCAGAATCACCTGTGGGACAAATTCTTCAGAAACATTCTCTTTCTGGTTTGAGAAGGATAAGTGCCCAAAAATATTTGTAGTGCAAACTGGTAATGCACAATAAGAAATACCATCTGCTGCAAGTTATACTTCAAGGCAAAATATATGGGAATCATGTCCCGGGGTATAAAAGAACATTATGGCTTAAGAGCTTAAACCAATGGTCTGCAGTGAGCACAACTGCTCTGTTTAGAATAGTTGATGGCACATGAAGAAGAAAAAGAAGAAACTGGTATTAGAGATGCACACAAGCCACTGGTTTGGTGGTTCATGATTGTTTGACAGATGGTCAAAACAGGTGTTCCATGGCTTGGTGCCCTGCCCCTCTGCCAGGCACCCATGCATAGAAATTGCTTGAAGGAGGCAGGGCAGGGAAGCTGAGGGGCTACAGAACACCTGTTTGGCCATCTGCTGGACCAACATGATCTGCCAAGCCAGTGGTTCATGCCCTCAAAAGGAAGCTGCATTTCTGATTGGGACCTGAATATAAGCTGAGCACCCCTTTTTTCAGCCCAAAATTAGGGCTGAAAACCTAGGCTTATATTCGAGTATATACAGTATTTCCATGTATATAGTGTATCGTTGCCAACACCTGCCACTAATTTATTGCACTGTAAATTTGGGTGTATCATCAGGTTTTTAAAACCTCTGCAAATTCAAGTCTTGAAAAAAAAAACCTTATGGATTATGTATGTGAGATATTTCTAGGAAATGGCCAGATATGCCTAAGTTTCAGCAGGAAAAAGAATGCCATGTTTAATACAGCAAATGGCAGCTAGAATGTTGATGACACCAATGTCAGTAGTCAAGATGGCCTGTAGGATCATTCTACTCATTACTTTTCACAAAGAGACACCAGGCAAGAGAAAATACCAAAATTGAATCCTTTTTTCACCTGTTAACCACCATCTTTCTAAATACAAAACAACTGTCATGTAGCCATTTATTGCTTAGGGCACACTGTTTGGCATCATTTTTCTGCTGATAACTTAGGCATGATATTGCCAAGCAGTGTCAGACAATTTCATCACATATTGAATCATGTTACACAGATGCACTACCTCAAATTCATAAACTTTTTAAAAAAAAAAACGATTTAACATCAATGATTTTGTTTGAAAATATATATGTATTGTCCTTCTGCATATTCTGCAACTATTTGTAGGGGACCAACTTTAGATTCTCTCTCTCTCTCTCTCTCTCTCTCTCTCTCTCTCTCACTCTCTCTCTCTCTCTCTCTCTCTCTCTCCAGAAGTTTTTCAAAAGATCTCATCAGACTCACAGTAGGGTATTCTTCAATCCAGACATTTCTATTTACACTCTGTTCTTCTGCGTAACCAAGTGAACATGTCCCAAGCTATTTTTCAAGTTTGAATGAAACCCATTTACTGTATTAATCTGTCTCACATTTTATCAGAAGATCTGGCTGTTGATTTTCCTGGAATACTTAGAGGGTGCATTGTTTGTGAATATAATTTAGCACAAAAATGCTTCATAAATCACCTGTATTTATTCTCTTTTCCCCAGCACAGCCGGATCCATACAAAGAATTGACAACCAATTACTTTCATATTGATACCATTGTTTGTTCAATAATGTCAAATCTTGGGAAAGTAACAAATTCCCTAATCCCCAGCCAACATGGCTGCTGAACAAGCTGGCTGTGGGATCTAGGAGTTGTATTTGAACTGAAAACTTTCTAGGATCTTGTAATTGTGTTGACTGATATCTGAAGAATCTGAAAAATGCCAATCAAGTTCTGAATCATATGGGATCACTTCCTACCTGCAGGAGATATATGAGTAAACTCAGTAAAAAGGATCCCAAGTCCACAAATAAGAAAATACAAAATCCATCTTTGATATTCCCAAGCCATGAGCAAGGAGATTTGGGGCTCTGGTTTCTATTGTTTATTCCTATGGCATCAGATACCTATCAAAAGCTGGAAAGCAGCCACAACTGAAAAAGCACAATTTTTAGTGGTGTTTTTCAGGTGACCTGAGAGGGATGTTCCACCTCTAGTCCAGGCATGTCCAAACTTTGGCCCTCCTGATCTTTTGGACCACAACTCCTAGAATTCTAAGCTTAGATTGCCAATGGCAACGGACTGTGGGAGTTGCTGTCCAAACCATACGGAGGGCTGAAGTTTGGGGAGCCTGCTCTAGTCTATATAAAGAACATAAAGCCTGATGTAATGTGTTGCCTGAAATGAGGTTGTAATGTTATTCTGTTTTAAAAAGTCTCATGTTTACCACTTATATTGCCTGGGAAGTGTAATATGGGCTTCTATCACTCTTTAGTGGCTGCCACCACTCTCTGACTTCCCTATGCCTGTCTTGAGAGGGGCAGTGAGACTCCTCTGGCTGACTTTTGGGGTTT
Source organism: Phrynocephalus versicolor (assembly GCA_023846285.1). Classification (NCBI taxonomy): domain Eukaryota; kingdom Metazoa; phylum Chordata; class Lepidosauria; order Squamata; family Agamidae; genus Phrynocephalus; species Phrynocephalus versicolor. Next base: position 60,833,219 of record JAHTLZ010003526.1, read on the forward strand.
GGAGATGAAACCTCCTAACTTTTAGGTTTCTCCTGGAGCGCTGAAACTTGCATATTTTGGATTTTTTGGGGAGGAGATTCAGTTGCCAACCTCAGCCTGGCCTCCTGACTTCTACAGTTAGTTCTGGATCCCTCCAGCACCCCTTACCACTGCTGGCTTCCCTGATCACCAAGGCCTCTCTCTGCTCATGGGCAATCTGCAGCAAGCACCTCCTTATCTCTCTGATGGTTGCAGGATGACTCCTCCCTCTCATGCTGGCTGGAGCATTTATATCTTGTGACTCCACCTCTGGTTTCCCCACACTTTTGGACCGTAGAGGCACCTGGAATTTGTAGGCGTACAGTGAGATTTTGCCCTATGTGCTAGGGTGGGTGACCATTTTAACTAAACTACACAACATAGACTAAAGCAAACACAAGATGGAGTCTATTCTGTCACATCCAACAAGCCAACCTTATAACACAGCATCATTTCCCAATCTAAACTTTTCCAAAAGTTTATAAACACCCCAAATGGCCAAAAGGATTCAAATATTTTTCTTCAAGATATATACAATTAGGAAACTGGAAAAGGATGCAAAAACAGGTCAATAAATAACTACAATAATACCTCAGTTCGTGAGCACTCAGGCACCTAGACACACCAACATTGCAGAGAAGCTTCTCCCAACACTCATCTACAATTCCTCCACGTTTTGTAAAGTCTGGGTTTCTGATGTCTGAGTTATACACGGACAAAGTGGGCAATCCAAGTAATCACCATTTAGCAGTTGGGTTGGGGAAACCCAGTCTTCACCAAATTTGGGAGATGGTAGAGGAGAGTTAGAGGAAGCTTCTCTGCAAGTTTGAAATCTTTAGGTGCCTGGAGGGAATTTTCCTGAGGGGAGCTCTTTGGGGGTACCTAACTCAAACATCAGAGATCCAACCTTCACCAAACTTAGAGGGATTGTAGAAAAGAGTGAGGAAAACCTTTGGTGTCTCCAGGTGCCTTGCAGAGCATTTTATAGTTTAACTATTCAAAGAAAATAAAATTAAAAAATCACTAAAATTTATTGATTCATATTTGTTGGAAGTTATTCATTCATATGAATACAAATTGACAAATTAGTGGTCTTTGAATTAATTATGCAATTAATATTTAAATTCATATCTAGATAGGATTCAAAATCCCTTGGAAGTAAAGCCTTCATAAATTAAAGCCCATTTTTTTGTGTCAGCCTTCATAAGACTGATATGTACCTTGCTCAATCCTGAACCCAGGAGTGCTCCAAATCATGCTGCTGCCATATTTCCAGTCAAATTTGGTAGAGCTACATGGAGATTTAACAGGAAAAGGCAGTAGATTCCTGTTAAGTATTTTCTTAATGCCTCATTGTTACCTCAAAGCAAATTGAGTAGGGCTATCCAAATAATTGTTTTTGTGGTTAAAAGCAACACATATAACCAAACACTAGAAAAGGAGAATACAATTCCCAGTTGTCACAAATAGTACTTACAGCTCATCTAATTTAATTTACCTTCATCTTTTTAGACTATGGTACCAGGAAAAGGAATAGCACACACTGTACCATCTTGCAGAAATGATTAGAGAACAACGGTGTGATTCATTTATAAAATATATTGTTCAATTTTCTTTTAGATTACACATGCTGGATAGAATTGATTGCAGTTTGCATAAGGCATCGAGGGACTGTGAGATTGTGCATAGGGTTTAATTTTCCTCGCAGGTAGAAATCAGGCATAATTCTTATGAAGTCAATAGACTTATTATAGAGAAGCAACTGGCTTTGCTAACAAAGGTTTTAGCCTACTGAGTATTAAAGAGTAGAAAGTATGTGTATAAAGACTATTTTTGTGGATTGAAAGAAAGAACACTGAAAGCTGCTATGCATCTATTTACAGTATCTATGCTGACAAGCATCCAAATTCATACCATCAACTGATACAATTTAAAATAGACATTACATTTAATTCGTATATATCATAAACCCACATAAACACACACAATTGATGTCTAAACAGTGATGCAGATAAAGATGAAGAGATGATTAAAATCCACTGATTTTGAATTACAGTGGTACCTTGTATAAAGGATTTAATTCATTCCAAATGAAATTATGTTAAGCACATTTTCCTTTATACAAATTTCCATAGGAAAACATTGAAAGTGGAGTGATCCCATTTTTATGTTGTACGGATTCTCCCCATAGGTGATTCTGTTAAGCAAATTTCCCCTGTCTCTGGAATTTTTATGTTGTACAAATTTTATGTATACGACCCTTATACAAGGGTCCACTGTAATAGGATTTTGGTTAAATCTGGTTTTAAAATTAGCCCAAAATTATGCTTCCAGATGAATATTTTTATTGTAGTTGTTATTGTTACAAAGTAAAAAAGGAAAGGGAAGACGAAGGTAGAGGAAAAGACAAAAAATACAATATTAGAGTCACAATTTATGCCTTCACATTCCAGAATTATCAAAAAATTATGATTCATTTCAACATCAACCTACATCTGTGCAGTTACTCCCACCTAGTCTATTTTTGTGTGTTTTTATATTTTACCAACACCCCCTACATTATGCGGTCTTCAATGTCTTGTGCTTCATCAAATGAATACTATCTTGCTAACAGTACTCCCTCTAATTTTTCTTATTAAGTCTCTTATTTAACCATTCGTAGAATAGTTGCCAAGTTTGTGCATAGACATTATCTTCTTTGTTATTTATCACATTTGTTAATTTATTCATCTCCTCACATTCCAGAATTTTAGAGATTATTTCTTTGTCCTTGGGCGTTGTTTTCAGTTTCCATGTTTGGGCCCAAGCTAACCTTGCGGCTGTTAGAATATGCATTATTAGGTAATTTATTTCTTTGGGTTGCTCACCCATAGCCAGTCCTAGTAAAAAAATATTGTGGCTTAAACTTTATTATTCTTTTCGTTATTTCCTGTAACCATTTCTGTATTTTAATCCAATATGTTTTTGCTTTTTTGCACGTCCACCAACAGTGGAAGAAAGTTCCCTTCTTTTGTTTACATTTCCAGCATTTATCAGAAATTTGTGGATTAATTTTATGTAGCCTCTCAGGAGTTATGTGCCATCTATGGAACATCTTCAATAGATTTTCTTTATAAGATGTAGCAATAGTTGCTTTATAATTGGTCTTCCATAACCTTCCCCACTGCTCTAGACTTATTTCTTGACGGATGTTTCTCGCCCATTTAATCATAACGTCTTTTACCTCCTCATGCTTTAACTCCCAATCCAACATGAATGTGTACAGTTTACTAATGAGCTTAACCTCCGTTCCTAATAGTAGCTTATCTAATGCTGATTCCTTATTTTCAATCCCAGTTTCCATTCTATCTAGTCTGTATCTTGCATTAATTTGATGGTACGATAGCCATGATTTAATAAGACCCAATGTGAGTAATTGTTCATATGATTTTAACTGTCCCTTTCCATCTAGTAAGTGCTTATATGTGGGTTGTGTTCCTCACTCTATTAAATTTGGGTGCATAATAGAGATGGGCACGAAACGAGCGATTTTTCGTTTTTGTTTTCGTTTTTTCATTTCGTTATGCAATGAAAACAAAACCATTTTTTTTCAAAACAAAACGAAAACGAAAACGAAAACGACCAATTTTGCCATGTTTTTCATTTTTGTTGCAGCAAATGCATTGAACTGAAAAGAATGCTAATGAAACAACAATTTTTCATTTTCGTTTTTGTTTTTTCATTTCGTTGTGCAACGAAAACGAAAACAAAAAATTTGCAAAAACCCACCGAAAAACAAAAACAAACCGAAACGGACCCCCAAACAACCAAACAACAAACGAAACACCATTTTTTTGAGTCGTGCCCATCTCTAGTGCATAATTGCCTCTAGCGGCGAGAACCATCTGGGTATTTTCATATAGTATTTCCTTTTAATCTCATTCCAGCTTTGAGTGAGGGAACGTCTAAAAAAGTGACTATTGAATATCTTACTTTTAACTCCTCTATGCAAACTTTAGAAAGCCAGGAAGATGCAAGAAGCAGTTTATCATCCCGCTCCCCCTGCATTCACTGGGGCTTATTATTGAGTGCAAATATATAAATTACCTAGTTCATGTTAGGAGTGTAGAACCTTTGGCACATCACAGGTTTCAGACTGCAGCCTCCATATCTTTTACTCTTGTCCTGCCTATATTTTCTGTGCCATGAAGTGTGAAATATCAGAGGGACTGAAGTCTATGAATCTTTGGTTCATGTCTGACCAGAACACAGTGCGGAAGCATTAACATGTTTCACTGAACTTTGAGAATGTTTGCTTTAGTGACATGCAAAACTAAAGTTCTAATGATTCTGGAAAATTGTTAAAGTCAAAAATGAAATATGTTTCAAACAGACAATTAAGCCCACTGATATGGGGTTTACTATGTCTAATACGTCTCTAATATGTCTCTTTTGAGAAACTGCCTCATTTTCCTTTAACATGGCTCATATGTTCATATAGGGGTTCTAATGAAAGCAAGCATCTCCCAGGAGTATCTCCTATCTCCTCCTATGATGTGAAGGGAATAGTGCACCTCTTTCAGAGTTCTCAAAGGAGTGAGACTCCTGCAATAAAACATTGTAATTCTGCTTCCCTTGATAGCATTCTTCAGCACTACCACCTGAGTCAGCCTGCTGGAACCAAACACAGATCTCCCATCAACTCCAGCTGACCTCAGATGGCTTCCTTCTTGCTTTAGAATGCAGAAACTCAATTCCTCCCACTGGGTTGAGCTATTCAGAGCTGAGTTCATTAGCTTTTTCTTGCCAGCTTTAGAAAGGGTCTTAATTATAGTCAGTTGCAATGTCAGTGCCGGACTGTATTTCCTCTTGGAAAATGTGCTTCAAAACAGAAACATGAGGATGACACACAACATATCTGTTTGTGCCAATTCCAGCTAAAGTGACTCTGTGTTTCTTTCTGCCTTATTTGAAACCCAATTATTTGCTGATAGGTAAATAATAATATTCTTCAAAATGACAATCTGTCTTTGCCTTTCTTTCTCTCTGCCTCTCTCAAAGACAGATGGACTCCTAATAAAATACTTCCTCCATTTGTAGCTTTATGTTTCAATGGAGAAATAAAGTCTCATTTTTAAAAAAATATATAGAGAGTTCTCAGCTTGAGAACGTTCCATGATGCTGTGTCAAGTCCCTGACTTGATTCTCTTAATACATAATCATTTCAGATTACAGCATTCTTAAACTATAGCATTTCAAACGGTGGAGGTGAGCACTAGGAGGAGAACATTTGGGAAAGGAACCCACCCCAGTTCAATATCTCCCTCTTTTCACAGACCACTTAGGGTTCCTGCATACAACTGGGTGAATATCAGTCCTGTTTTATGCATCTCAGTATAGAATATATGACAATTAGAGATGGGCACAAAACGAACTTTTAGTTCATTTTGTTATTTGTTATTTTTTTTTACCTAACAAAATGAATAATGAACCCCAAAGTGAATTTAGAACAAAACGAAACAAACCGAAAAAAAATTGGTTTGGTTCAGTTCAGTTCGTTAATGGTGGTGCTGGAGATGTCTCCTACCTGGTACTGGTCTTCCTGGTCCGGTCTTCCTGGCTGCAGGGAGGCGTTACCAGAAAAAAAAAACTGACTAGCCTGCGCTACAGCTGTAGTGTGGGCCACATGGTCAGAAGTTAAAAAGATAAAATAAAATAAAATAAAATAAAATAAAGGGCTGCAGACATGGCCCCAGTGGTGACCAGGTCAGCACCCTAAAATAAAGAAAAAATATAAAAAAATAAAACCAGGGCTGACGCGGCCCCAGGGAAGCTGGCAAGAAAAATTTTAAAAAAGGAGTGCCCGGTCCGGTGCATGGGCCCGATATGGGCCCGTGAGCCCAGACCCAGCCCACGGGCTCAAGAACCGGCCATTGACGCAGAACCGGCACGGCTGGCAAAGAAAAACAACAACACCCGACACAGCACGCAGGCCCGTTAGTGGCTCTCAAGCACCAGAACCAGCCTGTGGGCCACAGAAGAGGCCTCTAGCTGGCCACCAAAAAAAAAGGACTGGCCCGTCCTACAGCTGTAGTGTGGACCACATGGTTGGAGTAAAAAAAACAACACAATAAATCATTAAAAATAAATAAAAATAATTTAAAAAGGAGTCGTTACCTGGCTTCAGGGGTGGCCAGGTTGGTGCCCTAAAATAAAGGAAAAAAATATATAAAAAATAAAACCTGCACTGACCCAGCCCCAGGGGCCACGCGATCAGCACTTGAAAAAAATATTTTTTTTTAAAAAAAGGAGGTCCGACCCAGACCCAGGAATGGCTGGGTTGGCACCCTAAAAACAAGAAAAAAATATAAAAAATTAATCTAGTGCTGACCCAGCCCCAGGGGCCACGCGGTCGACACTTGGGGAAAAAAAGAGGCGCTTTTATGTGTTTATGTCTTTTCTCAGATTGCTGTATCTTTTTTTCTTTAACGGGAGTTAGGGGACATCGACCCAAAATGGCTCCCAGATGCCTAATATTAATTTCTTGGGTATTAAAATGCCCTGGACATCCATAAAAATGAAGTGATAATTATTTGAAATTATTACCTACCAGGGGGTTGCGGTCCTTAAAACGTTTGTTTTTGTCTTTCTCCCACCACAATGTATTTTTTCTTTTCCCTTTAAGGATGACACAAAATGGATCTCAGCCACAAGATGGATGCAAGCCATGTGATGGGATCATGTAAATTCTTGGACAATTTCAACCAATAGCATGCCCAGGTTGCAGACTGGGTAGGTGTGGCAGCCACACAGGGCATAAAAAGCTTTGGCAGCCCCCGTCCTCCTTGTAGACTCCGGTGGGAGTTAGGGTGGGATTGCTATCTCTGCAACTCATTACTTTAGGCCAGCCAGGCAGGTGTGTCTCTTTGAGTTCCTGCTGGCTGCAGCCTGGTTCTTAGGGGAGAGAAAGAAGAGATTTCTCTTGCAGCCTCCCTGTGTGTGCGCGTACCTCTTGGTGAGTACCCTCCCCTGCCCCGCAGTGCAGTCACTCTGTGGCTGCCTTACGCCCTGGGCAACACCCGCCGCTGCCTTTGCAGCCTCCCTGCGTACCTAGTCTATATTGTGTCTCTGCCAGCATCATTTATTTTAGTGTTTTCCCTCTGGTCTGGGGCGTTGGGGGACATCCGCGCACAGAAATGCTTTAAGTTGCACAAAAAGCGGGTAAAAATGCAAAACGAAAAATGAAAAAAACTAAACAATTTTTTTTCAAAAAAATTCATGAAAAACGAAAATGAACTGAAACAGACCTGCAATGAAAAATGAAAAACCAAAACGTCATTTTTTCGATACTTGCCCGTCTCTACTTACAAGTATACATATACCATGTGATGGCTGAAAATGGAGTGATTCCTTCACTGTGTGAATGAAAAGCACACAGAGCATTCACAAGCAGGGGCAATAACAAAATTGTGTGGTGGGTAGGGAACATGGACTGGAACATTCCAGTCCCTCCTGGTTTTCCATTCCTTTCTCCCACCACTGCTGCAACACTCAGCATAATAATTATGATTATTACATCCCTAGATGGGCCACATCTGCTCAGCTTAGGCTAACATTTGAGATTTGGAAATTATTTCTTCTTGAAGTGGCTTTGCTTTATATTAATTTGTTTCTGGCATACATTTATTTTAAAGGGAACATGTAAAATGCAATTTAGGATTAGAATGGTGCTAATCATTTCTGTAGAGAAGTTTTCCCTTTGCACACTCACATGGAAAATACAGGGAAAGTCAAGTAAAATGTGCCACTGTTGTAGAACCAGACTAAGAATGCAATCCTGTCTATTTAATAAGTTCACTGGCATTTACTACCATGAAAGTGAGCATTGAGTTACATCCTAAGGCACAGAAGTCCTTTCCATAAATGTAAGTCAGGCAAACTGAAATTGCAATCGATAAAAACATCCAGCAAATAAAATGTGTTCTTTAAGAACCCACAAGACTCTTTATTTGCCTTCTTTTGCTTTGCTTCATTTTGTTCAACCAAAGCACATGTCCAAGAAGCCCACCATGCTATCAAAATAAGTAAATGTGGAACTACTGCTTCCAAAATTGTTATTCTAAAAATTGAAAATTCACAGCAAAATTTATTTGGGATGACATCTTACTTTTATTATTAATTTTAATAAGTATTGGGAGCTACCGCTATAGACTGTTGCCCATGTGGTTTAGACCTTCCTTACTTGAAGAAAGTCCTTGATAGTACTCCATTGCCTGCCTGCCCAGGATCTGTCAGGAGGAAGATATACATGGTCTGTTGGATTGATAAAGGAATCTCCCTGAAAAATGTGTACTCATTTCGGTACCTCCTGGGCAACCACAGTGCTGTGTTGGCTGCTGCTTCAGTTCCAGAACTTCACTCACTGATTAGCCATACAAAATATTGATCAAATATTCATTTCTTGGACAAATATAGGACTTAGTGTTTTACCTTATCCAGTTCCGCAGATACTTTTGGAGAATTTGATTACACGTTTGGAAGAACTTCCTGACAGTATGAGCTGTTCAACAATGGAATGCATTCTCCCAGAAAATGTTAGCCTCTGACATTGGATGGCCACCTCTCAGGCATGCTTTAGCTGTGGATTTTGTGCAATGTCAGTTCAGGACCAGAATCAGCAGTACACCTCATTTGAAGGACAAAGGCCGCTCTTTCAAAGGTGAGGATGTACACACTACACATATTAGACAAAGAAGAGAGGTGGTTTGAGAGAGGAGAAAGGGAAGCCATTCATGTGAGCATTGAAAACCCCTCCCTGAACTGAGGTGGTGGGCTCCAGCATAGTCTATCTGCTACTTATCAGGCTGTGCTTTCCAAATTACCCAGACAAATCAAAAAGCCTTCACCACCAAGACCATAGCTAACGACCCATTCTTGATGGGTTTCAGCACCTTAGGCCATTGTTCACCCTAAGGCTATGGATACTATTGTCTCCCTAACGAGCCTACGCAGGCCATTGTTCATCTTATGAGCCTAATTCAGACCAGGGTGAGAAGAGGTCAAAGCTGACTATAAGATGGAGTACTTGCACTAGCTGTATTCAGACCGATGAAGCTGTTTGGATGAACAGCAAAACATTTCTATCTCTCAAAAAAGAAGTCCAGTAGCCATGACTCAACTTCCAGATAATGTTAAAAGATTGAACTTGGTGACTTTTGGGGGTCCCATCCAGATCTTCAGTTCCATGATTGTAGGCTACAAAAACTGGCAACTAACTCTATAACTGGAACAATAACATTCTAATTAGGCAAATATCACTCATTTATATATTGAATATACAAACAGTGGCCTTTCATATATTGCTGACATCAGTTTGTACAGCCATTATATGGCATGTGAATATTAATGTGAGTTGAAATCAATATTAGGCAGGTCATGAGTTTCCTAACATAAATATCAGGGGAATGTTTTGAAGAAAACATTAGATTTGCCAAAGGACCTCTATCTGAATAGATAAAGCAACCTAAGGCTAAGAGAAAACAAAGATGCCCAAGCAAAATTGAGAACAAGTATTTTAATTATATGTACCTAATCTACAGCATTGTGCTTAATCCCATTTGAGAGAATGATTAAGAAATCCATAACAATTGCAGGGAGGCTTACAAAATGGGTTAGGCTGAAAGGGGAAGATCAGAGATAGTCTGCTGGAAAATGAAGGTAAAAAGTGCCTGGCAGCCAATAGGAAAGCAGATATATCAATAACTTGATAAATAAACTGACACCAGATAAGCACAGTGCCAGAGGAGAAGGCTTAATATTGTCTCACTTCAGCCAAAGGTGCTTGAAAAATTAAAGTGGTAGTAACTCTAACCTTCCCTCAAAGGAATGTCTGTTTAGGGAAAGTAAAGGATAAATGATTTTTTTCCTGTTGGATCTTAAGAGCCTAGAAAACATCAAGGGGCAGAGGCAAGCCGGCTTTTGACAGGAAACTGAGGCTGCTACAGCACCAGGCTAAAGTTGCTCTAAAGTCCTTTTAAAGGGGCAAGACTGATCTGTCCACAGAGAGACAAAGAGACAATAGAGGAACTTCAGCAGAACAAAAGAGTCAAGGCTGAACCCCTGGAACTTTTTTGACCTTCTTTTGTTGCTAAGCTGTAACACTGACAATTCTCCTGGAGACAGTGATAAGTGCTATATGCCTGTGCTTTCCCTCACTCCGTGCAACTTATCTTTGGTATTATCAAGTACACAGTCAAGGGAGAGCCATCCTTCGTAAGCCCAGCAAGATGGGTTACTTAGTGCACAGTCAAGCCAACCTTTGTAAGCCCAGCAAGATGGGTTACCTAGTCCACAGTCAAGGGAGAACCATCCCTTGTGAGCACAGCAAGATAGGTTACATAGTCCATAGTCAAGGGAGAGCCAACCTTTGTAAGCCCAGCAAGCTGGGTGGCCTAGTCCACAATCAAGGGAGAGCCATCACTCATGAGGCCCCATCTCAGGAAAATGTTGACTCCACTAAAAGATTCCATCTGTTGCCTACATTTGTGTGGAATGATTGTTTCTAAAACAGAATGCATGGAGTTCAGTTTTGTATTTGTGAGCATAGTAGAGGAATTATTTTTTCTTCAATTTTTTTATCTACAATGAGATAAGTCTTGAGTATTCAAAGTATCATATATTAAACACAAATCACTATTTACCTCACAAAGGTGCAATTAGGCAAGATACAAAACAATTATTAGTAAAAGTAAAATAGTAACAATATGCTACCACCTTCTCTGCCACTGTACAGTTTTATGAACAAATGTGATTATTGAATGACTGGATGCTTACTTTTAAGCAAAAGTGAAATGACTGAATATTTATTAATATTATTTCATATTCTGTAATCAACTATTTAGTCCAATTGATTTCCCTGTTCTTCCAGTAACCTCTAAGCTAATGAACCTGATTCAATGTCATGGCCTTTAATGAGTTCCCCAGATATTTCTTAAAAATTCAGGTAATTATATGTCCATTTGATCTAAAAAATATTAACATTTTATTTTAAAGCTTTAAGAATCCTTCCATTGAGTTAAAAGATGAAATGTTCTATTATTCATTATGGCCCTGTGGTGACTTTTTAAAAAAGTACAGTACCATAGTACTTGACTTCAAGCTAGTTCTCTTTGATAATGACAATAAGAGAAAAATTGGAAAAAGAATTTGTTCCTGACTGCAGATGGAATGTGTTACAAAAGAATGATACTTGAGGTGAAAGATGCACACACAGTATAAAAATGAAAACTTTAAGTCTTGATATGCATGTGTACGAAATATTTTGAATGAAAGAATTTGGTAGTGAACTTTCAGCATTTTAAAGGCTTATAAAGTGGGTTTAAAGATAGCAAAAAAAAAAGTCTGTTATTGACTGAAATCCTCTTGTGCAGTTTTGAAAAAGGCACAATGTTTGAAGCAAACTGGCACCAGTTAAGAAATCTCCATATATATTATATGTTGCATATTAAGACAGATGATGTCTATGGAGATTTCCTAATGTACAGCAATTCTCCCCCAAAGGTTGCACCTTTTGAGTAACTCTATGCAACAGGATTCTGGCCATTACATATTTTCAAATGGAAAATAGAGAAATGGGCAGGTTGTGATTCTATAGATCAGGGGTCCTCAATTTATGGCCTGTGGGCTGGATGTGGCCCACCAAGGTCCTGAATGTGGCCCGCTGGCCATTGCAGAGCCCCCCCACTCCTCCCGCACAGCAGCTGTTCCTGCCTCAACCACCAATGCAAGGGCAAAGCCTGTCGTCCGTAGCGTCTTGGGGGGTGAGCAGGATTGGCTCTCCCCTCCCCCCTTGGAGATACAGGAGAAATGGGGCTGGCATGCAGGCTGGCAGGCATTTGGCTGGGTACGGGGTTACATGGGTTGGGCCTTCTCCCCCCCCCCCTTGGAGCCATGCTGGGAAGCTGCAGGGTCCAGCCCCCAAAAGTGTCTGAGAGACATTGAACTGGCCCTCTGTTTAAAAAGTATGATGACCCTTGCTTTAGATGTTACTATCTGGCACGTCTCATCACACCTAATATCTTACCACTAACTTTCCTGGCACTGTCTGATTGGAGTTCCATTCAATGATCATCTGGAGGGCTGTATGTTGTCCATTTCTGCTGTAGTCTTATAGTAAGCTGATTTACAAAGGAAACCTGGGAAGGTCTACTTAGTGGACATGAGTAGGATTGCACTAATAACTTAGTGATGACTAGAGATGGACTCAAAACAGAAATACAGCATTGCATTGCATTTTGGTCTTCATTTCACTTCGTTTAGTTAATAAATGATTTTTAAAAGAATTTTTGTCACAAAATGAAATGATTCATAAGGCTCTAAATAATGGGGAGTTTTCCTTTTTTTTATTTAACAGGGAGCCCACTGCCCTAAATCAAAGACCCTGCTTAAAACTTCCAATCAATTTGCTTTCAAACAAAGAACCCTCTGTAAACAAGCAGGAAATCTGAAGAGACAATCTCAAAAGCTGAGATTGGGAGGGAATTAAGGAAAACATTTTTTAAAACTCCAGTCCTACTTAATCAGGAAAGGAAAACAATCAGTTTAGATCAACTTGCAGGCACAGACACAGCCAGTGCAGGGAAAGCAATCCAGTCAGCCTTGTGGTCCTAAAACTGCCATGTCCACAGCCCAGAGACAGGCAGCTGAGTGCAGCCCCTGGCTAGCTGCAGGCATTTCAAGATTGGAGATAAACTAGCTCAACAGCTGAGATGCAGGAAGGGAAGGGAAGAAAACAAATCAATCAGTTTAAAAATAAACCTCTTGTTCTCTAGACAGCTGGATCAAGTGGCCTGTCACCACTAGGATGAATAGTTTCATTTCTGAAACAAAAATGGTGCTTCATTTCATCTCTTGACGACATGCTGTTTGCTGTTTGGTTTTGGTTCATAATGTTTTGTGAGCTTACAAAATGACGAAACTGCATGTCATTTTTCATAAGATGCCTAACCCTAGTGATGACCCTCTGAAAACCATTGTCTTCTGCTCTGTCCAGTGGCTCTCTATTTTGTAGTATTGAATGACATGCTGCATGCATAGTAACCATTATTGAGTATTCCCTAAAAGCTCTGTGACCTGAAGGTTAATATAATAAACCTATGTGGATTGACAGAGCAGGTGCAGATATATTTCCACAAGCAGAATAAGTTGTGCATGAAGAAATGGGCTTAATAGACTCCAGCCTCCTAGACTAATGTGTGATATATAGATGGATGAGCACCCATATCAGAATCTGTATGTAATGTGCTGTATCTAATGTAGAACTGAACAAGTATCCAGGGTAGAATCATATACAGTGGTACCTTGTATAAAGGAATTAATTCGTTCCAATTGAAATTATGTTAAGCAAATTTTCCTTTATACAAATTTCAATAGGAATGCATTGAAAATGGAGTAATCCCATTTTTATGTTGTACGGATTCTCCCCATAGGCAATTATGTTAAGCAAATTTCCCCTATCTCCGGAATTTTTTATGTTGTGCAAATTTTATGTTATACAAGCTGTTTGTTATACAAGGGTCCACTGTATATGAAACTCATTCAAAATTGTGCTCTTTGGTGAACTATCAGAACCAACCAATGAGAACCAGTATATCAATGGCAGCAGGAATGTGCTTTGTGGGTAACCAGAGCCGGGTTCTGATTAATTAAATCAAGATTGTGTAGTCTTGAACTTTCCAATGAAAATGCATATTTTTTAGAAAGGCCATTCATTTAAGCTCTCTTAAATCTGCTAGGGTAAGGAGATACTATTGGTTGTGCTGTGTAGACAATTCAATAAATATTTTTTTTATTTCTTCTGTGAAACTTGACTCAAACAGCCTTAAAGATCCCTTTACTTGAAACTTTAAAGCTATAAAATCCTGGAAAATTGCTTTTAGTATTACTGCCATTAGGCAGATGTTAGACACAAAATCACCAAGTTTTCTTCCCCCCTACCCCATCAGTTGGTCTTACTTCAATGTTAAATCTTTGTTTACTCCATCAGTCCTAAAAATAAAAGTGGAAGTGCTAATTATATAGTAAGCATTCATTAGTAATTAATGTTATATGAGGTTGAAAAACAGGGGCTATCAGGCGAAAACAAAGTTAGTAGCAGAAAGCAGTTATCGCAAAATGTGGGAAATGTAATATATTTTGATTATCTCAATTTACATTCCAAAGATGGAGCTCACATTGTATTTCAGAAAAAGAACCAACAGATAATAGCAGTGTAGCCCTAAAGGATGGCAGTGTCATCAACATGTACTGTTTCAGTCTGACCTTGTACTTTCTTCTTCGGATACAAAGACCACCTAGTTTCTTTGGTCTATTGATAATCTTATTAACATCTATTGTTCAAAAGGAACATCTTGTTTTAGGTTTGATGTCAATTTTAATTATAAAAAATTGCAGGTCCCAGACTTCACAGTCAACTTGTCCATCAGTTATTGCTGGCCATGGATTTTTGGAATTGCTGTCCAAAATGTAACCTTGACATTATCAAAACCTTGAACCATTATTAAACTAGATGAACAAACACTTCCAACAATATGACAATAAGTGGCTGCCCCTTCTGTGTGTGGCTCCAGCTATGCTGGAAAGAAAGCTGTGACCACAGGAGATTTATATAGTACTAAATGGTTGCATTCACCAATATAAGCTCTCTTAAGCATTCCAGTCCTTCATAAGAGTCTTTGGAAAACCATCCACCAGATTTTCTAACAAGATTTCAGTCACATTAATAAATGGATTGCATTCAAACTTGGGACATAACCAAGTTCCCCTGCTTTCATTGAAGAAGGAAGTCCTACTGTCAATCCAATGGGATCCATTGAAAAAAAAACTTCTTATTTAAGAGAGAGACCGAGAGACCTGAATTTGGCCGTCCAGAAATAATTGCATAACACAGAGAAAGCCAGTCAAAAGACCTTTTCAAATAAAACTAGTGTGAGCCAATATTTGAGTTTGTGCTTGCATCCATTTAATTACGGCTTTAATATTCCAAAATCTTGTTTCTTAAAGGACGCCCGTTTCTTTAACAGAGGAGCAGCAGAAACATTATGAATGTAGCAAATTGACTTATTAGAAGCCTGCAGTCATGTGGGGAGTAGATAAAATCTGGAACAGAATGGGATGGGCAGGAATAGGGACATTTTAATAAATTCTGATGCCAAACACAGAAAGATATGCTGGAGAAAGATAAAAAAAAAATTAGACTTCAGTGCAATGAATGTTACTCTTTCATCAACACAATGGCCAAGAATGGCAACTTCTGAGTAGGATAACCAAGTTTATTTATTTTTATTTATTTGTCATATTTATATCCCACCCTTCTTACCCAAAAAGATTGGTGTGTTCACAATCACAACCTATGAATGGATAACACATAAAACCCAACTTTGCAAACTCAAAACATCTATTTCCTATTTCCTATTCATTCGCAGACAGCACATATCATCTCTATAGAGTGATGCCTTGAATTATGAAATTAATCCGTTCCAACAGATTGTTTGCAAATCAAAATTTGTGTAATTCAAGACGCGGTTTCCAACAGGAATGCACTGACAATCAATTAACCCATTCCTGAAGTAGGGGGAAAAGGCAAAAAATGGGGGGGGGGGAGAGACAGATTAATTGGTTTGCAATGCATTCCTATGTAAAGCCTGCCCTGACCCAGCAAAGCAAGGGAAGAAGTGGCTGTTGGCTGGCTGACAGCCAGGATATTTTGACAGCTCCGCAGTCAGGCTGGTTTTTGCATGACATGCATGGGTCTTTCAAAAGCAGACCCTTGCTGTACCAACCCAGGGTCGGGGAGCAGGCAAGTGGTGGAGTCACCCCTCGCCTGCTCCCCACCGCTGGAGTTGAAGCAGCAAGGATCTGCTTTTAAAAGACCCGTGTGTCCCAAGCAGAGAGCAGGCTGTGGGTGTGTATGGGTGGGTGTTTTAAAAATGATCAAATTCCAATCACTTTTAAAACACCCCCCCCCCACACACACACACACAGCCTGCTCTTTGCATGGTGTGCACAGGTCTTTTAAAAACAGATACTTGCTGTTCTGGCAGCACCTGTGTTGCCACAAAAAATGCAATGAAGCACTTTGTGGTGATCTCTAATAAAGAACAGGCGGGAACATTTTTTTTTTTTGCCATGACTATTTGTAATGCATAAATGTCCTTTAAATTTAATTTTAGCATTAAACTCCTTTTAAAAATAACGGAAATATTGTTGATAAGGCTTGGCAATAGTACTATGGAATATTCACTTGATCAGATGATTAAGATCTAGGAGTATAACATCATTTATATTTATGCACTATTGGATGTTAGTTTTTGGATGTTGATAATGAATTCTAAAATACAAATTAAGATAGTGACAGTAGCATTGGTAACTAATTGTGGGCACTTAAGGTTTTGTCTAAAAAGAAAAAAACCTCATTAAAAGTATATTCAGAGCATGCTGGAACTAATTAGAAAAAACATTCCTTTAGCACTTGGCTATACACGAGGGCACCAACATGACTACCATGAAAATAATCAGTACTTAATTATGAATTTTCAAATTAATTATTTTTGCTGCAGAATCAGTGCATTTCCTTACAACAGATTGAGAGGCTAGCGAGCTTTCCAATAGAACCTGAAGGAACTTCAACTGTTTGACAACAATATATAACAGGGAGACAAGTTGTGATCCTCCATATGTTGTTGCTTCAACTCCTGTCATTCCTCACAATTTGCCAGATTAGTTAGGATTGATGGGAGCCATAGTCCAATAACATCTGGAAGGGGACAGGTTGCCTGGCTCTGCTCTGGAACTCATCCACTTGTCGCTTAAAGTCATTTTCCTCTTTGCCTGTGCCAAGTGTTCTGGCAAGCTTGACCAATGTGATTTTTAACATTGTTTCTCCCAGGCCTTCTCAGTCATGATTAGGTCACATGTTTATCTCATCTGGTTTGACATTTGAGATTTCCCAAATTCCTCAGGTATATTGTGAATCCAATGCTCCAGAATAGAGATGGGCACGACTTAGCGGTATTTTCGTTTTCGTTTTTCATTTCCGTTAGGTAACGAAACAAAAAACAAAAAACGGCTCAGAACTGGAACGAAAACGGAAATGAAACGACTAATTTCGAGCCAATTTTCATTTTTCGTTACTGGAAAAACACATAATGGAGCTAAATGGGAAGAAACGAAAAAAATTTCGTTTTCGTTTTTGTTTTTCATTTTCGTTACATAATGAAACGAAAACGAAAAATTTTGAAATTAGCTCACGAAAATGGAAACGAGCCGAAACGGACCCCTAGCTGAAAACGAAAACGAAAACGAACAATTTTTCTGAGTCGTGCCCATCTCTACTCCAGAAGTTCTCTTTCAGGCTATATAATATCAGTTGGGTTTTGCATGTCCGTGGGCACAGTATTCAGCAGTCTAGGTATCCAAAGTGAGGTTTTTTTACAGGTGCACACAGGGACGGACTTTAATATTGGTCCTTTCCTCCCAAAGACATTTTTATTGAATCTCTGCTTGACTGCTATGAAAATGCATGAACTGCTACTTCTTCAGTGTATCTTAGTTATTATGTGCTGTCAAATTGTAAATGATTTACAACCAACGTAATGGAGCCTTCAGGATAAGTGAGATATTTAAGGAGCAACTTTACCAGGTCCACATGCACCCAGTGCATTTCCATGAGATTCGAACCCAAGTCTGCATCCTAGTCTTCCACTGTATCCACTACATATTAATGGGTATCCAAATACAAATCTCTTTTTCATTATCAGGATTTCTGCACATAACTGTTTTCAGTACATAATTGTTTTCAATATATTTTGGAAGATGAAACTTTAGCATTAAGATTTCTATTTCTTTTTGCATCCTATAATTTATACTTATATTGTATACTGGTTATAATTATATATTTGTAATTCATACTTACGTTGTTGTTTTTGCATCATACAGTCATGACTGACTCTTCATGACCCCCATGTCCATGGAGTTTTCTTGGTAGGAATACTGGAGTGGCTTGCCAGTTCCTACTCCAGGAGCCCACATCACCTGGTAATCCCTGGTGGTCTCCCATCCAAGTACTAGCCAGGGCCAACCCTGCTTAGCTTCCAAGATCAGGTGAGATTGGATGTGCTTAGGGCATCTAGGCAGCTTTCATACTTATATACTCTTACAATATTATATTCATATTGTAAGAGTATGGAGGAATTTTTCGTCATTACTTTACTAACTTTGGCTATGGAGTTATTTGCACTATCTTTCAGGGTTTTTTTTTATTCCCTTTTCAAATTCCATCTGAGGCTTTCAAAGGACAATCTTTCTTTCTTGTACTCTGCCTAAAGAAACAACACTTCTCTAGAGTTGGGAATTTTATTTCAGTTCTCTGCTTTTCTCTGCTTGGTTTGCCACAAATTATTTGGGGTCTTTCAAATATATTTCAGCCATATATTTCATTTTGCTGTAATCCCCCCCCCCCCACACACCAATACTGCTCACAGCATGCTCCTTAAACTTCACACCTGGCAGTGGCAAGTGCAAATGTTAATTTTAATTCTCAGGATAATTTCACATTGTTGCAGACGGTGCTAAGTGGCTGCAAACTTGCTAGCTATATTTGCATTCTCCTGATGATATATAGAAGTCAACTGTAAAACTTTTAAAAAGGAATTTCTACTTAATTGTGGGAAGGTGAGCTCATTATGTGGAATTTTTTTCTCACAGAAGAGTTTAAAAAGCTTCAGATATTTCCATATTTCTAGTTAACACCAAGGTGTAGCAGTTTGCGAACTCCCATGATAGAATGTGAAACTTAACATAAAACTGATTGCCTCATTTCTTTTCTCAGTATAACTCCTGTGCAGAAGTACGTGGAGGTAAATTCCACCAAATTAAACGTAACTTTCTTCTGAATAGTCAAGTATGGGATGCACAGAATTTTGCAAAGGGTGTTTATGTGAAAAACAGGAATCTCTCAATTTTGTGTCCTAGGTAGTCCTTATTAGTAGTATTATCTGGCCTCTCAAAAGAGTTCTTATCCCCAATAAAAGAAGACCCCAAAACTCCCCATCCCTTCTGCTTTTTACAATTTGTCAAAAATATTTCCAGCATCATTGTCCTTCAGGCTGACATGCAAGCTTTGGCAGGTCCAGAACAAGGCTATTGGTGGAGTTAGTAAACACCAACATATGTCCTCAACTCTGGCTAACTTAGTTATTATGTGCTTCCAAATTGTAAAACTTTTAAAAACTTTCTGTGCTTCGCATTGTGCGATCGCCGCGATGCCACAAACGACAACGAAAAACCCGACCCAATTTTTCTTTTTTCGGTTTGAGTTCGAGTTCTGATGGCTTAATTGTCGTTACCGTTTCCGTT
>JAHTLZ010003526.1:60852668-60869005 GCA_023846285.1 Phrynocephalus versicolor
CCCCCCCCCCCCCCCCCCCCCCCCCCCCCCCCCCCCACCCCCCGGGGGGGGGGAGAGACAGATTAATTGGTTTGCAATGCATTCCTATGTAAAGCCTGCCCTGACCCAGCAAAGCAAGGGAAGAAGTGGCTGTTGGCTGGCTGACAGCCAGGATATTTTGACAGCTCCACAGTCAGGCTGGTTTTTGCATGACATGCATGGGTCTTTCAAAAGCAGACCCTTGCTGTACCAACCCAGGGTCGGGGAGCAGGCAAGTGGTGGAGTCACCCCTCGCCTGCTCCCCACCGCTGGAGTTGAAGCAGCAAGGATCTGCTTTTAAAAGACCCGTGTGTCCCAAGCAGAGAGCAGGCTGTGGGTGTGTATGGGTGGGTGTTTTAAAAATGATCAAATTCCAATCACTTTTAAAACACCCCCCCCCCACACACACACACACAGCCTGCTCTTTGCATGGTGTGCACAGGTCTTTTAAAAACAGATACTTGCTGTTCTGGCAGCACCTGTGTTGCCACAAAAAATGCAATGAAGCACTTTGTGGTGATCTCTAATAAAGAACAGGCGGGAACATTTTTTTTTTTTGCCATGACTATTTGTAATGCATAAATGTCCTTTAAATTTAATTTTAGCATTAAACTCCTTTTAAAAATAACGGAAATATTGTTGATAAGGCTTGGCAATAGTACTATGGAATATTCACTTGATCAGATGATTAAGATCTAGGAGTATAACATCATTTATATTTATGCACTATTGGATGTTAGTTTTTGGATGTTGATAATGAATTCTAAAATACAAATTAAGATAGTGACAGTAGCATTGGTAACTAATTGTGGGCACTTAAGGTTTTGTCTAAAAAGAAAAAAACCTCATTAAAAGTATATTCAGAGCATGCTGGAACTAATTAGAAAAAACATTCCTTTAGCACTTGGCTATACACGAGGGCACCAACATGACTACCATGAAAATAATCAGTACTTAATTATGAATTTTCAAATTAATTATTTTTGCTGCAGAATCAGTGCATTTCCTTACAACAGATTGAGAGGCTAGCGAGCTTTCCAATAGAACCTGAAGGAACTTCAACTGTTTGACAACAATATATAACAGGGAGACAAGTTGTGATCCTCCATATGTTGTTGCTTCAACTCCTGTCATTCCTCACAATTTGCCACATTAGTTAGGATTGATGGGAGCCATAGTCCAATAACATCTGGAAGGGGACAGGTTGCCTGGCTCTGCTCTGGAACTCATCCACTTGTCGCTTAAAGTCATTTTCCTCTTTGCCTGTGCCAAGTGTTCTGGCAAGCTTGACCAATGTGATTTTTAACATTGTTTCTCCCAGGCCTTCTCAGTCATGATTAGGTCACATGTTTATCTCATCTGGTTTGACATTTGAGATTTCCCAAATTCCTCAGGTATATTGTGAATCCAATGCTCCAGAATAGAGATGGGCACGACTTAGCAGTATTTTCGTTTTTGTTTTTCGTTTCCGTTACGTAACGAAACAAAAAACAAAAAACGGCTCAGAACTGGAACGAAAACGGAAATGAAACGACTAATTTCGAGCCAATTTTCATTTTTCGTTACTGGAAAAACACATAATGGAGCTAAATGGGAAGAAACGAAAAAATTTTCGTTTTCGTTTTTGTTTTTTCGTTTTCGTTACGTAATGAAACGAAAATGAAAAATTTTGAAATTAGCTCACGAAAACGGAAACGAGCCGAAACGGACCCCTAGCCGAAAACGAAAACAAAAACGAACAATTTTTCTGAGTCGTGCCCATCTCTACTCCAGAAGTTCTCTTTCAGGCTATATAATATCAGTTGGGTTTTGCATGTCCGTGGGCACAGTATTCAGCAGTCTAGGTATCCAAAGCGAGGTTTTTTTACAGGTGCACACAGGGACGGACTTTAATATTGGTCCTTTCCTCCCAAAGACATTTTTATTGAATCTCTGCTTGACTGCTATGAAAATGCATGAACTACTACTTCTCCAGTGTATCTTAGTTATTATGTGCTGTCAAATTGTAAAGGATTTACAACCAACGTAATGGAGCCTTCAGGATAAGTGAGATATTTAAGGAGCAACTTTACCAGGTCCACATGCACCCAGTGCATTTCCATGAGATTCGAACCCAAGTCTGCATCCTAGTCTTCCACTGTATCCACTACATATTAATGGGTATCCAAATACAAATCTCTTTTTCATTATCAGGATTTCTGCACATAACTGTTTTCAGTACATAATTGTTTTCAATATATTTTGGAAGATGAAACTTTAGCATTAAGATTTCTATTTCTTTTTGCATCCTATAATTTATACTTATATTGTATACTGGTTATAATTATATATTTGTAATTCATACTTACGTTGTTGTTTTTGCATCATACAGTCATGACTGACTCTTCATGACCCCCATGTCCATGGAGTTTTCTTGGCAGGAATACTGGAGTGGCTTGCCAGTTCCTACTCCAGGAGCCTACATCACCTGGTAATCCCTGGTGGTCTCCCATCCAAGTACTAGCCAGGGCCAACCCTGCTTAGCTTCCAAGATCAGGTGAGATTGGATGTGCTTAGGGCATCTAGGCAGCTTTCATACTTATATACTCTTACAATATTATATTCATATTGTAAGAGTATGGAGGAATTTTTCGTCATTACTTTACTAACTTTGGCTATGGAGTTATTTGCACTATCTTTCAGGGTTTTTTTTTAATTCCCTTTTCAAATTCCATCTGAGGCTTTCAAAGGACAATCTTTCTTTCTTGTACTCTGCCTAAAGAAACAACACTTCTCTAGAGTTGGGAATTTTATTTCAGTTCTCTGCTTTTCTCTGCTTGGTTTGCCACAAATTATTTGGGGTCTTTCAAATATATTTCAGCTATATATTTCATTTTGCTGTAATCCCCCCCCCACACACACACCAATACTGCTCACAGTATGCTCCTTAAACTTCACACCTGGCAGTGGCAAGTGCAAATGTTAATTTTAATTCTCAGGATAATTTCACATTGTTGCAGACGGTGCTAAGTGGCTGCAAACTTGCTAGCTATATTTGCATTCTCCTGATGATATATAGAAGTCAACTGTAAAACTTTTAAAAAGGAATTTCTACTTAATTGTGGGAAGGTGAGCTCATTATGTGGAATTTTTTTCTCACAGAAGAGTTTAAAAAGCTTCAGATATTTCCATATTTCTAGTTAACACCAAGGTGTAGCAGTTTGCGAACTCCCATGATAGAATGTGAAACTTAACATAAAACTGATTGCCTCATTTCTTTTCTCAGTATAACTCCTGTGCAGAAGTACGTGGAGGTAAATTCCACCAAATTAAACGTAACTTTCTTCTGAATAGTCAAGTATGGGATGCACAGAATTTTGCAAAAGGTTTATGTGAAAAACAGGAATCTCTCAATTTTGTGTCCTAGGTAGTCCTTATTAGTAGTATTATCTGGCCTCTCAAAAGAGTTCTTATCCCCAATAAAAGAAGACCCCAAAACTCCCCATCCCTTCTGCTTTTTAAAATTTGTCAAAAATATTTCCAGCATCATTGTCCTTCAGGCTGACATGCAAGCTTTGGCAGGTCCAGAACAAGGCTATTGGTGGAGTTAGTAAACACCAACATATGTCCTCAACTCTGGCTAACTTAGTTATTATGTGCTTCCAAATTGTAAAACTTTTAAAAACTTTCTGTGCTTCGCATTGTGCGATCGCCGCGATGCCACAAACGACAACGAAAAACCCGACCCAATTTTTCTTTTTTCGGTTTGAGTTCGAGTTCTGATGGCTTAATTGTCGTTACCGTTTCCGTTTCGTAACGGAAACGATAACCGAAAATGGAAACAATTCCGCCTAGTCGTGCCCATGTCTAATATATATATATATATATATATATATATATATATATATATCCTTTCCACACATTCTCCCTCCCTCAGACACAGAGAAATTAAGTATGTTGGCTTTAAGAATCTTTTTTAAAAGATTTCTACATAGTGATGGGAAACTGTTTGGCTTCACATTTTACTGTCCACAAGTTAAGTTTTCCATCCTTAATTACGCAAATGCATCTCCCAAACATGCAAAGGGTCTCTAAAGCTGATTTAAAAAATAAATAAACAAAATATAATCTAACTCTGCAATATGAGATTGGAAACTTTCATGGCATAGTCTCTGTTTATTTACCTTTTAGTCAATCCTACCCCTTCATATTGCAGCAATACTAAACTGTGATTACTGTTGCTTTGAGTTATAAGCAAATGTATGAATGTGTGCACTCCAGTATGTCATATAAATAATAATCCTGCTCACTCCTTGCAAAATCAGGCTTACTTTACTGAGTCAAACCATCTCATATTTGGCCTTTCTCTTTTCCAGTTCTCTTCAAATTTACCTAGTACTTTAGTCTTTTTCCAGCAAATCTCGTGATGTACTGAAAGTTCAACAATTATTTTTCCCTCCTGAGAGATTTGATCTGGGATCCACTTGTTTATCTCTCTTGTGGTCCAGGCTCTCATTCAGTACCATATTTTGAATGAATTAATTTTCTCCCCATGTTATCTTCCTTCATTGTTCAGTTTTCACATGCATACATGGAGACCTGGAATGCAACCGTGTTTCTGATCTTGGTCTTGGTCTCCAAAGACACATTCTTCCCCATGGTGGTCTTCTTTAATTCTTTCATAGATGCCCTTCCAAGTTTCTTTTTTTTTCTTTTTTGATTTCTAGTCTTCAGTCTCCATGTGGAATGATGTCATAATCTTTAACAATTCACATTCTTCACTGTCATCATTACTGTTCTGCATTTCTACTCAAATCATGATTTTTATCTTTCTAAATGTTCAGCTGCAGTCATACAGTCATAGAATGATGAATTTGGAAGGGGGCTACAAGAATATCAAATCCAACCCCCAGTTCAATGAGGAAAGCAAATAAAGGGATATATGTCAAGTAGAGATGGGCACGACCAGAAAAAATGACGTTTCGAGTTGTCGTTTGTCGGGACGGGTCCGTTTCAGGTCGTTTCGGTTCTTCGCGAAAATTTTCAAAAATTTGTCGTTCCGTTTGGCGTCTGTCATTTGTACAGGTTTAGGGGGAGGGGTGGGCTCTGGGAGGCACCTCTCTGGGTGCCTCCCTCTGAGTTGACCCAGAAGGGAAGGGAAGCGTAACGCGTAGCTGCTGCCAATTATGTTGGGTTGTTAGTGTGACAGGAAACCTCATCGGCACTTCGCTGTCTCACTAAGAACATTATTTACAGCCATTAAATAGCTATAGCTTAGCCATATTAGCCAGGGTTGGGGGTAGTGTGTCAGAGGCACCTCTCTCGGCACTAACTCTGACTCACTAAGAAGGAAAGCATACTGGCGTACTGGCATACAGGTTACAAGGGAGGGAGTGGGTCTGGAGTTGGAGGCACCTTTCGATGCACAACTCTGACCCACTAAGAAGGGAAGTGTACTTGCGTACGAATCTGGCTTAGGGTTGGGGCTAGGGTAAGGGCTAGGGTTAGGGTAACGGTTAAAGTTAGGGTGGGTTAGTGGGCTGCACCTCTGGGTGCCTCTGACCCACTAAGAAGACAGTGTACTGGCGTATGGGTTAGGCTTAGGCTTAGGCTTAGGCTTAGGCTTAGGGTTGGTGGGCTTTTTATGCCCTCTCTGGCACATCCAGAAGTCTCAGCCAAACCTGGCCATGCGTTTGTTGGAATCGCTCCAAAAATTTGCATGGTCCCATCCCATGGCCAGCCCATCATTGTGTGTGCGCAGGTGTAAAAAAATAAAAATAAAAATAAAATAAGATAAAATCAATGGAGACGTTTTGTTGCAAGAAAAACCCACTGCTGCTACTATAAAAATTCCGGCATTTAAAATACCTAATTTTCAAATATTTCTGTGGTGCTTTGGTGTGTTTTTGGACCACGATTTCAAAAAAATATTGCGGTCGCCATTTTGGATCCCCCCGCCGCATGGCAAATGGAGACGACAATGCTCCCCCCAGCCTGGTACCAGCAGCCCAGGACAGGAGAGGGGGGAAGGCCGGGGACCCCCCCCCCAGAAACCACCCCTCGGTAGGTGCCCTCACTGAGGCAGGCATATTTTCGGCTGCTTTTATGGCCGGGAATTCGGGTTTTTTTTTAATTTTTAAAACTTTTTTTCTGTGCTGCGCCGCTTGGCATCGTGCGATCGCCGGTGCCGCGATGCCATGAATGACAACGACAAATCAGACCCAATTTATCTTTATCGGGTCGGGTTCGAGCTGGAGTGGAGTAATTGTCATTCTTGTTCCTCGTTCCGTAACGAGAACGAAGAACGAGAATGGAAATGAGGATTTCACTGAGTCGTGCCCATGTCTAATGTCAAGTGGTTGTTCAAATTTCTCTTAAACAAGTCCAGCATTGGCGCACTTCCCACCTCTCAAGTTATTTGGTTCCATTGCTGTACTGTTCTAACAGAAAGTTTTGCCTGATATTCAACCAAATTCTGATTTCATGTAACCTGCTTTTCTGCTTCATGAGTCATTTCAGGCCATTGCTATCTTCTGCCAGTAATACATTATTGTCTGTTTATCTTAAATTATCGACATTTCTTCCACCACTTTTTACTTGTCCTTCATCTGAATCTCACCTACTTTCCACATATGTTCCTCATATGGACTGAATAGATAAGGAAATATACACTTGTCTGATATCTTTGACTGAGGAAAAGTATTTCTCTCTCACACACGCACACTAGGATTTCTTGTATGTGACTGTTCATCTTCCGTAGGTTATCTGAACAGCAGGCTTAGTCTTATTGGTTGGCTCTCAGACACCAACCATTTTTTATCTAGGGAGAATTTGAAAACTTTTCCTCACTTTTCCCTCTTTTTCAAAACCATTGTTTTCTTTTTTCTGAGACACTTCAAATTCTAGTGAATTATAATTTAATAATGACAATAGTGCAGTGGAGCTGGCTTATATAAAGAAAGATATGAAAGGAAGAAACTAATCCTTTATATAAAACTGTGGGATCACTTCATTACTACTGGTGCCCAGCTGTCACCGCTCAGCAGTTAGATGTGTCTAATACATTTTGTGATATATCTGGACAAAATGAGTGTTCTGTAATATAAGTGCTTTGTACAGAAAAGCTACATTCCATATCAGCATTGAAAAACAAACAAACAAACCCAAACCATATCATGAACAAACCCTATCTATCATGTTTTCCATATTTATTCAATCATAAATCTGATTTTGGAATTTCAAAATATGAATAATTCAGACTTGATTTACCTCATTTGTGTACTAGGTTCTGGATATTTTTTTCACAATTACTGGAAAAAGCAACAGTCTCTGATAAATAATTTGATTTTTCCAAGGTAACAGTCAATGATATATGCAGTCTCACATTTTTATTACTTTGAAGTCAATTGATAGGTCATGAGCAAAATCCTCTCGCATTATGTAATTAAATGTTTTCAGCACCTGATCTGGGTTATGCCCACACAAAGTTATATCATCAGGATTTTTTGCCCCAGGCCTGCAAAATATTTTCAGAATTGTTTTAGCTTGAAGTAACTGTTTGAACATATGATCATACTTACATTTTTCTTGGAACTAACTCCTGTGTAGAATTTGGTTTGCTTACATTTATACCTGGTTAATCAAAAGCATTTTCAGTTAGCACTGCTGGATAGCTCAGTGGTTTAGGCATCTGGCCGTGAAGCTTGAAGTTGGAAGTTTGACTTACCAGTGGTCCTCCTTGACAGGGACTGTATTTAACGATCCACAGATTGACTTCCAGATCTGCAGTTCTAAGATTACAGTGGACCCTTGTATAACAAACAGCTTGTATAACATAAACTTTGTATAACATAACATACGGAGATAGGGAAAATTTGCTTAACATAATCGCCTATGGGGAGAATCCGTACAACATAAAAATGGGATCACTCAGTTTTCAATGCATTCCTATGGGAATTTGTATAAAGTAAAATTTGCTTAACATAATTTCATTTGGAACGAATTAATTCCTTTATACAAGGTACCACTGTACTGGTATTAATATCATCCCAGCTCATTAAGATGAGATATGCTGATCGCAAATACCTAAACCACAGAGCTATTTAACCTGTTATATCTTATGCTTTACACATTTCAATTTGTTCTTCATTTGGATTTTACATAAGCTCATCTTCTAGTTGACATGTTTAGCATCTTTATGGTATGTTTCGTGGTCAGCAGCAGGGGCTTTTGAATGAACCCCCAACTACCATGCAACCATGTTAGCCCCAGGGAAAAATCATCTATGATAAAGCATAGCTTTTGGGTAGCAGTTATTAGAATATGTTAGAGCAGCAGAATTTGGGTTGGACACTGTCCAAATAAAATGGTGCTAACGATTGGGCTGGTGGTTGTCTTCTTTTTTTATTCCTTCCATTCACATTTAGTAATGTTGGAAATCAAGTGACTTGGGGTCCTTCCTCTGTGATCTGCAGACAGTATTGAGCAGGAGATTCTGAAAGGAGGTCTGTTGTGGTCCATCATGATGTAGAAATGAATTGCCTATAGCTTTCCAGGGATATGTCAAATAGGGAATCATCTGCTTAATACTCTAGGCCTTTGACATATTAGATTCAGTCACCTATAGAGATTGGAAATTATCATTTATTGCAATTCCAGTTACAGATGTGATGTTAATACTATCCTTACCCTGCTACAGGAGGGAAATTTTTTAACACTGTGGCTGAAATCATGTCAAGTAGGCACTCTCAGTCAATGAGGATTTGGTGAGTCAGCTCCTTTTTTTACATTTCATTGATTCAGTGGATCTACTGTAGTTGTAATATGCTACACTAAGGAACAGAAGTTCGGCCATAAGATTTTTCTAACACGTAACAAATGTGCATAGTTATATAAATGTATCACCAACCGACTCTCTTCTCCATCCGATTATTCTGTGAAGAGCAAAATTTGTTGATGTTATGTATCATCTACTTATTCCAACTTATGGCACCCTGTCCATGAATGATCTTCAAAATGCTCTGACCTCAAGAGCCCTGCTGAGACCTTGCAGACTCAAACCTTTGGCTTCCTTTAGGGCAGTCATGTCCAAAGTCAGGCCCTGGGGGGCCAAATGCAGCCCGTTTTCAAATTCTGAGTGGCCCGTGGCTTCTTCTCCCCACTGGCTCAGCCTGTCACACATCTCCGCCAGCTGCCCCCTCCCCATACTGGATGGAGGCATTAGCTTGCCATGTTATGGTTTGCCTGGTCTCCCTGCCTCTGCCCATCCCCCCAGCCACCTGCCCAGCCTACCCATCCCCAGCTCCGTTGCAGCTTACTCCCCGCCTCCTTGCATGCTATAGAGACTTGTCCAAAGTCCGGCCCAGGGGCCAACTGCGGCTAAATGGTCGGCCCCCACACATTTTCACCTCACCAAATCTGGCCCACCTTGCAAAAAAATTGGACACCCCTGCTTTAGGGAGTCAGCCCATCTCATATTTGTTCCTCCTCTTTTCCTACTGCCGTCCTTCCACCTTTCCCAGCATTATTCACTTTTCCAGCAAAAACCTGTCTTGTCATGATGTACTCAAAAATATTTTTTTAAATTTAGGAGCCACTTGTTTGCCTTTCTAGCAGACTGGGGTAACCACAAAGCTCTCCTCCAGTCCTATATAGCAAATGAATCAATTTTCCCTGTCAGCTTTTTTAACTGTCCAGGTTTCACACCCCTACATGATGATGGGAAACACAAGAGTATGGATGATCTTGGTGTTGTTCTCCATTAACATAACCTCACACTAGTTCCTTCATTGGTAAATTATTGGGCAACTATTGCTCAAACTGTTTCTTTCAAAGTTTAAGTCACTCCAGGTCATGGCACACCTCTAGCCCTAGATACCAATCCTCTTCTAGGTTTCTAGCAAGCAATGGATTATTTATGGAGAGAGTGAGGAAAATTATTCTTCATTATATACTTCCAGAGACTTTGACATCTGAAAATTATGGTTACATTTTAATCAGGATCACTATTTAATCAAGAGTCACAAAACTGATGCTGTTAGTTGTAAGACTCATTCATAAATCACTGAAAAATACGTCAATCCTTTTTTTAAACACGCTGAAATCCAGAGCATAATTAGGAACAAATACAATTTATAGGAAGATCTTCACCAGCTCAAAAATCCCCACCGAAACAGAAATGCTCTCTTGTATTTTAAATCCTAAATGTCACTATAAATTAGTTACTGTCTCCAAAGAAAACAGAAGAATCTTCCTTCAGGTGAACCATTAAATATGTATCTTCTAACTTTAAAGAAGGCATTTCAAAATGAAACATTGCTGGCACCAACTTTTTCAATTTCTGTGTTGTACTGGGTGCCAGAAATGACTTTGAAAATGATAGCCTGTGGGTAATAGAGAGTGTATACAAACTGCTTCATTTTATATCTCAATGGGCTAACGTGACTGCATTAATCAACTGCAGGCAGCCTTAATGTTTGCTGAATAGACACCTTCTTGTTGACCTTGCTGATTTTGGTTACAAATGTGACCTGAATTTCCAAAAATGTTGTTCTTATTAATGCTTTCTAAGGATTACAAAGGCAATACAACAAAACAGCATTAAGGGCATATTGAACTGGACTAGACACAGGGAAGCATCTCACAATTAAATATGGGTGTATGTGTTGATTTACTAGGAGGCAAGAGAAGCCTGAGGTGGTTGTCACTCTTAGCTACAGTATGGGAGTCTCCATGCAAGAGAAGCCCATTGTGGTTGTCACTCTTAGCTGCAAACTGTGAGTCTCTATGATTGTCATTGCCATTTTGCATTTACGAAATAATAACCTGTGGCAGAAATGCAAGGAAAATGTATCAAGGGGAACATTTGCACCTGTCAGTGTGGATGAATACCATGAGACTGACATTTTTCAGGGCATTTGGTCTCTGGCTTGTGTATGTTGCTGTGTCCCTTGCTCTTATCAATGATGAACAACCTAAATGTTTTTGCTTTCCCTTCTGCTATTCACCTGATTCGCACGGTCTCTCCAGTTTCTATTTCCCTACAAGGCTATTTTTATACCACAAAAAACCACCTGGCCTGCTTGTTCTCTCCTTATTTCTCTTCCCTGATTGTGTTTTGCTTATATCCCCCTTTAGGTACCTTACGGCCCTTTTCCCTTACAGCACTTTTCACTCTGGTAAATTTATTTCTGCTTCAGTGATTTGCGACTTGTTTGTATCCAGCATCTCACTTATTTTTTCCCTATTTTCCTCCACCCCATCATTCATTTCTCTTCTCCTTTTACCCTTTCTCTGCATCTTATGTATTTTGTTTATAATTCTCTTTTCTGCTCTCTGGCCTTCTACTTCTCATTTCTCTCTGCTTTTCTCCCCACCCTCAATCTATGCCCCAGGTTTTGCATTGACTCCCCTTGCTCTCATTTCCATCTTTTCACCAAAGTAGTCTGAAAGAATCGGAAATGCACAGGGAAAGAAGCTTATATTTTTTGCCCCCCTACTGTAACACAAGCTGAAAAAGGAGTTGTGTCCCAGTTAGTGATGGGGAAGAATTTCAGTTCACTTTGTTTTTTAATCTGAAACTTACCAAAATGTAAATATGGGGCAAGGAGAAAGTTACTAACATATCCATTCTTATTGAGGATGGGCAAGATATTTAAGCTCAGTTTATTTTTACCTGATATTATAAAACTTTGCAAAAAAACTTGAAAACAGCTATTTAAATATACAGAGATTGAGCATTCTGTTAAACTAAGTTTAAAAGGTTGGGGTTAGTACATGGCAAGCATTATGCTATTGATGTTGCCCATCACACACGGCTTGGTGATGTGATTTAGCTCCTTTATGCTGTAGTCACACTGTATGAGGTACACATTGTTGACAGCTATCTCCTAAAGATTTGCTTCGCACACGATGTAGATCTTGAAAGATTTGTCAGCTTCAAACAAGCGTAAGTACAATTTTGTTTTCTTTTCCTCATGTGTTTAGATAGAAGCATGGTGTTTCACATGAAAAGTTCTTGTTGATATCATTGAACTGAGCGTGACAGTGGAAGGCAGTATCCTCCATTTCTTCAAGCGCTCTTTAAATCTGTTTGGTCCTAAACTGAGCATCCCAACAAAACTTGTTAACAAGTGAGATGTAAGTCTTGACTGGAGAATTCAATGTAAAGAAACTGTCAACGAAACAGTGAAGCCTCAGATGGAGCTGAACCCATGCCTTCTCTGTCATACAGTCAGTTGTGTTCTTTGTGGGACAGCAGCAGCAAAATTCTGAAGGCTGGAATAAGGAAAATTAAAATACTGGTTTATCACTTAGAACAGGCATGTCCAAACGTTGGCCCTCCAGTTGTTTTGGACAGCAACTCCCACAGTCCTTTGCCATTGGCAATCTAAACTTAGAATTCTGGAAGTTGTGGTCCAAAACATCAGGAGGGCCGAAGTCTGGACATGCCTGACTTAGAAGTCCCAGTTACTGTACACTAGAGGTAAGCACAAACTGCCAGTTCAGCTTTGTGCAGCTTTGTGCCAGTTCATCCTTCAGATGAACAGGTGGTTGACACTTCCCAGCCCCACCTCCTCCACTAGGTGCTCAGTCAGAGACAGTGCCTGGAGGAAGCAGTGAAGAGAAGCTGGGGTACTGCTTCTGAGTGGGGAACTTTTGGAGGAGATGAGGCTGGGAAGTGCCAAACATCTATTCATCTGAAGGACAAAACCAACATGAACAACCAAACCAGAGGTTTGTGGCCATCTCTACCACCAATTGCTCATCTAGATGTAATAAACAAAACTTTTAAGTTAAAGCTATATTAATTCCATTTTATATTCCATAGAAGCTTCTTATGGACCTGAGATGGACACATGCTTCTATCTAAATACATGAGATGGACCAGTGTGAGCACAGATTTGCTGGTCTTTGTATCAGTGCAATGAGAGCTCAGGATTGACCTGATTGTTGTTCAAGCTGAGCTCATATTTTATAGGGAATATGGTTTGAGATCTAGAGGAATCTGGGATCATGAAGTACAGCAGGCATGTCCAAACTTCGGCCCTCCAGTTGTTTTGGACCACAACTCCCAGAATTCCAAGCCTTTATTTCCAATGGCAAAGGACTGCGGGAGCTGTGGCCCAAAACGTCTGGAGGGCCGAAGTTTGAACATGCCTGGAGTACAGGTAACGGAAGCTGTATATCTACATCAATTATGTAAGTAACCTTGAGAGTTCAAGATTTAACATTGGTAGAAAATGAAGTTAATTTGCATTTAAATTGTTATCAAACAAAGCTTCCTGTGCTGAACACAAAGCAATTTTAATTTGAGAGAAACATTTATTAGAAATTAAGCCATTTAATTGGACAATAATTCTCCCTATTAATCAATCAAATGCTTCCAGTCCCCAAAGAAAATGATAGAGACTCTTTTGAGCAATTACTTAGTTACTGAAAGTGACAATTATAGGATATTAATCACATTCTTATTTATTGGCTTGAATCTCAATTCAAAGTCATAAAAATGTAGCCTAATTTTCAAGATACACATCTTTGATTTATGTCCAGTGCTGAGTGTGGAGTGAGATGGGATGGGATGCCATTCAACTGCTTCTCAAGTGGACTTAAAACCATCTAACAGAATCATTATGTGGAATTCTACATGTGACCCAGTATAGAACTAGTTGTGGAACTTGGAATGGCAACAAACACTTGAACAGGCAGTTCCTACCTTCAGAGACGAAAAGTACACTAGCATAGGACAGAAGGGAAAACAGAACATTGCCAGGTTGGAAAAAAATCAACAACACATACGAAGATGTATCAGAAGCTGAATATAGAGTGGGACCCCCATATCTACTGATTTACCATCCGCTGATTCAGCTATCCACGAATGTGATCAGCAGTGCAAGGGCCTGCAAAATTGTAGGCATAGGAGGAGACCACACAGTTTCAGAGTCCGTCCCCCCCCCCCCCGGGCACCTGTAAGATTGACGGCGGCAGCAGTGAGGAGGTCATGCACATTGGGAGTTCCTGTCCGTATGCCTGTATGCCCGCATGCACACACAGCCGCCCACCTGCTCACTCGTGCGCTTGCTCGCCTGCACAGCCACCTGCCCGCCTGCACAGCCGCCTGTCCACCCGCATGCTCGCACAGCTGCCTGTCCACATGCTCACATGCATGCACAGCCACCTGCCCGCCTGCTCATGAGCTTGACCACCCGCCAGCCTGCCCACTCACTCGCCCTCCCGCTTGCTCACCCATCCGCTCACCCACTTGCTGGCTCCCGCCTACTTGCCTGCCTGCAAGCTCGGCTGTGGCAGCAGAGGGCAATGATTAGTGGCCACTCACCTGCCCATCTGGAAGTTCGGCTGCAGTGGTGGCGGCGGCAGTGGCGAACAAACGTCTGCCTGCTTGCCCGCTCAGAAGTTCAGCAGCGAAGATGAAGTGCTTGCCAGCCTGCCTTCCAGCAAGCTCGGTGGCAGCGGCAGCAGCAGAGGACTCGCACTCCCTTGCCTGCCTGCAAGTTCAGTGGTGGCAATGGAGGAGGAGGTAGCTCAGGGGGCCTTGGAGAGTGCAAGGTCAGCAGAGGTGGCACAGAGTCTTGGCGGGGTTCCCCAGGGCGCTGGCAGACTCTCCCTGTACTTTCACTCCTGGCACCCTCAGATAAGAGCGTTTGCTCTTATCTGCGAATTTCATTATCCGTGGGGGGCCCTGAACCAATCCCCCACAGATACAGGAGTCCTACTGTAGTAATCTCTCTGTGAAGGTCATGGATGTGACTAAGCCTCAGTTGAGCAGGCTCCACAGTTGGTTTTAAGCCAGGCATTTATGCAGAACAGTGCATGGAAATGGAACATTACAATCCCGACTCTACTTTCTACCTGGCCCTGCAAAGGTGGAGCTATTCTGGTATACAATGAAGACACTAGAGAATGTTATCAGACTAGCTAGGTTGAAAAAAATACCTGCAATGTGCACACACCACAGACTGTTTTAACTGGAAAACATGCTAAGGACGAATATAGGTTAAAACAGTAAAAGTAATATAGCTCAAAAGAACCCTTATACAAACTGCATAAAATATGAATAAGCCAGCCAAAGAGTAATCTCAAAGGTAATCTGTCTCTTTTGTTTCTCTGCTAAAAGGATTGTCTGGAGGTCTGGGAAAGCAGTTCTACAGTATGCTGTATAGCCTGCCTGTCATCTTCTTCCTGTCAAGTAAATTGCCCATTCTTGGTTCATTGCCTGGATAAGAAGCTTAAGATCAGGACAGAACAAGGCACATGACAACAAGGGGCCAGATTGCTAGCTAGCATGGTAAAGAAATTGTAAAAATATGTCCAGCAGCCAGTCATTATTAGAGGTTCAGGTTCAGAGTTCAGGTTCAGGGTTCTGTATCAATCTCTGCCCGAACCCTCCAGCAGGTCAGGCCAGCTGGAGTCCAGCATTCCACAGGCTGAGAGTTATAATTAAACAACAACAACCCCCCCAAAAAAAACAAAAAAAAACCCCAAAGCAAAAAACAAAGCAAAAACTTTCCAGGCTCTGAATCTGATAAATATATACAGTAAACCCCCACCAATCACAGGGGTTAGGGACTTAACCTGACCCACAATAATTGAAAATCCACATTATGCAGATGCTAGGTCAGGTCAGGACTGGGCGGGCTCTCTGGAGGCTCTTGTACTTACCCCAAGCCTGGTGCTGCCCCAAACAGGCCTGCAAGGAGCTTTCCAGTCCCCCCCAGAGGCCCCAAAAGTGCTTTCTAGTGATCTGGAGGCCACTTCTGGTTTACTGGCAGTCACTTCTGGTTTGCGGAGAAGCACTTTTGGGGCCTCTGACGGGTCTGGGAAGGCCTTTCCTCCTTACCCCAGGGGGCCTTTTTTTCATATACTGCGGACCCGCGATAGACCGGGACTGCAGTATATGAACCGTGAAAGGGTGGGAGACAGCTGTACTATGGAGATGTTTACACATGACATAGTTAAGCAACAGAGCTTCATACTGTCAAATTATTTTGACAGCACTAATGACACCAGTATTGTTTTAGCCAGTGTGTTACTTCCTGTCAGGGCAGCAGTTTATGCATCGGTCACATCAAATGAACTTGGGCACTATCAGTGGAAACCTTTCCAACACATGGTCCAGAGACTCCAAACCCATGACTGTATGGAGCCACCAGATACTGCATGGGGCTGTGAAAGAATTCATGTTTTACTAGGTATTTAGAAATTTGAGATCCCATGACTGCATCTTTGTGGGCTTGGCTACACCTATGGTAATTGTTCTGCTAATGAAATGTTAATAATAATAATAATAATAATAATAATAATAATAATAATAATAATAATAA
>JAHTLZ010003526.1:60878241-60916898 GCA_023846285.1 Phrynocephalus versicolor
TATCTATCTATCTATCTATCTATCTATCTATCTATCTATCTATCTATTGAAGTAAAGGATTCATTTCCAAGGGAACTATTAAAGACCAAGAACAATAATTATACCATGAACGCTATACTTTGTTTTATGGTGGTTTTTTTACACAAAAGGACTAACAGCTCCCCCTGTTCCCTTTAGCATTTCACATTTCTGGAGGCTATATATGAATGAAGTGGCAAAGTGCATGCTATTATTATTAAAAGAACTAAGATACACCTGATATCTTGTTTTAGAAGTAACCACTTCAAGAGCTTTCTGGCCAGTAATTCACAAACAAGCCTGTCCTCTTTTCATGACATCACTTGTTTCTACTCCAAGATTCCTACTCCCATGAACTAACTACTTTCCTTCAGGTAACACCAACATCACACTTACAGATGTGATGCTTAGACATAAATCTGTCATATCAACAAATCTCACTGTGGAGGTGTATTCTCAAATTGCCATCTAAATGTGGAAAGAAATCAATGGGAGCACAAGGACACCTATGCCCTGTATTCAAACATGCAAAATCAATTATATATTGTCCCATTGTGACCTATAATTGAACCTGCCACTCCACATTCCTTTGACTAAATAAAACCTTTTGGCAAAGATACAGTAGAGTCCAGCTGAAGTCATAAATAGTCAAAATCCTCTAAAAAGGACCTCCAAATGGCATCAATTATGTCACCAGCAATGCCGCCGTATTGCTACCTCTTAGTATTCCTCTTCTGTTTTGGGGATGCATGTGAACCACACACTACAAGATAACATATGCAACCTGGAACAAAAAAATAATAATTCTTTACTTAGTGGCAATCTGCCATTGTTGATAATGTCACTCGTGCTATGCTGATGGAACCTGAAGATCTTTCACAGGATACTGTTCCATTGTGCCTATTAGAGATGGGCACGAATAAAAAAAATGGTGTTTCATTTGTTGTTTGTTGTTTAGGGGGTTCGTTTCGGTTCGTTTACGCTTTTCGTGAATTTTGGCAAAAAAAATCATTTTCGTTTTCATTCTTTACTGTTTCATTACCATTTATTTCATTTGTTTGTGATTTTTTAGCATTTAAAGCAGTTCAATGTATTGCCGTAACAAAAACTAAACGGACGACAAAATTTCTGGTGTTTCGGTTTATTTTGTTTCATTTTGGAGACGAAATTTGTTTTTTGTTTCATTACGTAATGAAACAAAAAAACGAAAATGAAAACAAAAAGTTGCTCATTTCGTGCCCATCTCTAGTGCCTGTACATGTGAAATCTACATCTTGGTGGAGACATGGGAGAAGGCCTACCCTGTTGCTGCTCCCAGACTTTAGAACTCCCTCCCACAGGAGGCCAGGTAGGCCCCATCTTTACCGCCCTTCCACAAACAGGCAAAGACCTTTCTATTCAGACAAGCTTTCTCTTAGTGACTAGCTGCCTAAATGGAGTTTTTTAAATTGATAGTCCTTCCTTACTTTTGTTTGTTTTTGTGTGTTTTGTGTTTATTTTTTGTGTTTTTGGCATTGATTTCATCTACTCTCGTTCAGTGTGGTATTTGTTTGATCCTTTTTATTATTTGTATTCTTACTCTTTTTAATGTTCATATATTGCATTTTCATTATATAAACTGCCTTGGGGCTTTCTTAAGGAGAATGGCAGGGTAACATAAATAAATAAATAAATAAATAAATAAATAAATAAATAAATAAATAAATAAATAAAAGGACCAGGGCTCTTGCCATACAGTTTCAAAATAGGTCTGGAATTGTCTTTGGAAATGGCACGGTGATCGTACAACATGACAAGAGGAGCCTTCTAACTTTGTTGCAGTTGAGAGGACTGAAGAAGCTAATGGCAAAAGAGCTCTTGAACCATATCAACTGTACTGGCTACAATTTAATTTCCAGGCTCAAACCCAAAGTCATCTTTACAAATCTCTATATGGTTTGGGTCCAGGCTATCTGGAGGACTGCATCTCCCCATATGAGCCTTCCAAGTACTTAAGATCCTCAGAGGAGGCTCTTTTCTTGGTATTCTCATCATTTCAGACATCCTTGATGGAGACATGAGAGAGGACCTTCTCTGTGGCTGCTCCCTGGTTGCAGAATTATTATTGCAGTTTAAATGCTTTTAAAGGGCAATGTGTTGTGTTTTTAATTTTACTTGCTTTCACATTATGAGCCAACTTGAGTTGGAAAAAAAAACCCAGACTTTAAATGAGACTTATTTTCATTAATTTCATTAATTTCAGTTTTGGACTCAAATTCAAAGTACTTGGAGGTCTAATAACAGAAGGTTACTTTTTACACATTTAAACCTATCAGGCGGCTTATCTTTAAGCAGCAGGTTAACACAGCAGAAAGACGTGGAATAAAGTGTAGTTAAATTGATATAAGCATATAGCAGAACTTAGAAAAAACACAGAGAATGACAAATCATGGATTAGAGTAAAACTCTTATGTTCCATATATACATCAAAATATACAAACAGCAAAATACCAAGCAATATATACAAGCAACAGAGTGTGGGGTACTGTCTCTCACCATAGACAGACCCAGTCTGACATGATACAAGCTAGTGCTTATATACAGTTACAGACCCCATCAGATATGAGTCATCACTTATCTCAATCTGATGCAACCATGATGTTATAAACTATTCCACCTGTGCTTCATCACTTAACATGCTGGTGATTACTTATCCCTTGCACTTGTGGATAACATCATGAGACTGCAGAATCTAACTGCCTCCATTTTACAATTCTCTTTCCCTATCTGTTAAATATACATTACATATATTTGTCAACTTTTACATATTGTGACAAAACCATGTGATTTGTAACTGGGACAATAAATTATGAAATATGGGGCAGTCGGTTTACACGTCATTAGTATTATCTGGAGTCAGGGTATTTGATCAGCCAAATAGTGAGATTTCAGTTGCTTATATATAATTTTGATCAGAAATCTGTGGAGATTCCAAACATTAATAAATACACTCAGCATCCATACACAGCATTCAATCAAAAGAATCAACAGGTAACTGTAAATAAAAATGTCACAAAGGTTTCTTTGTAGAGGATCTTATTTGAATTCATACCTGGGTATAGGAGAGCAATATCCATTACAACAGTGATTTTTTCTAAGGTCATTCCTTCTGCATTTTTACAAGTAATTCATCCTGACTGAA
The DNA here is from genome assembly GCA_023846285.1 of Phrynocephalus versicolor. Classification (NCBI taxonomy): domain Eukaryota; kingdom Metazoa; phylum Chordata; class Lepidosauria; order Squamata; family Agamidae; genus Phrynocephalus; species Phrynocephalus versicolor. Next base: position 60,881,441 of record JAHTLZ010003526.1, read on the forward strand.
AGGGTAGGAACTCCTCCCATGCGTAAATATGACTAATAGGTGATGAAATCTGACATTTCTTAGTGAACCGAAGGCTGGAATCAATGGGTCAATAGTTTATGAGAAATTATAGATCAGGCGATGCTAAGCCTTAAGGAGTATTAATGCTGTTTGCTGTCTGATAGACTGGAAAAAGTCAGTGTAAGAATCAGGAAAAGGTGGAAAAAATAACTAAAATGAGTCTTTCAAACTGCAGACTTTATGGCATTGGCATACTGTAGTGTGCTTCCTTTATTACAATTTGTGACAATATTTCTCCATTTGACAGCAGGGTCTTACCTACAAATTTATCCAATGAGAGATATGTGAAGTTAGTGCTAAATTATGCAAAGCCAGTGGGCTCTTTTTGTCTTTACAGAAAACATGATATTCAATGGCAAAATAAAGCATTCCAGGAAAAAATCAAATCAAATAAAGTAAAAGTAAAAAAACCACATGGTACCTTAAAGACTATTATACAGTGGACCCTTGTACAACAATCGGTTTGTTTAACAGAAAATCTGCTTAAAGGAAAAAAATTCCGGAGAAAGGGAAATTGCTTAACAGAATTGCCTATGGGGTGAATCCGTACAACAGAAAAACGATCACGATTAGGGATTAATCCGTTTTCAATGCATTCCTATGGGAAATTTGTAAAAAAGAAAATTTGCTTAGCAGAATTTCATTTGGAATGAATTAATTCCTTTCTACAAGGTATCACTGTATTTTAATGTAAGCTTTCAAGGACTTGTCCACTTCTTCAGATATAGTAGCAGAATCATGCAACAAGGAAGCATGTTGCAACAAGTGCAATATCTGGAGCTTCAGGAGGAAACAGCTCTTTTTGTCCTATCCTCTCCACTTTGTAAAATATTGAAATGTTTGTCTCACAGAAAACATTAAGCCTTGCTGCATGCCTTGGCAGCTCCACAGGACCTGTCAGTGACTCACATTTCATACTCAGGAGTAATTAGAGATCATGGCGATTTTTTGGCTGCTTCTTCTTTTTGATGAGGAAGATCCATGAGAATATTTTATTTTGGTTTAGTTTTAAATGCTTTAGGCCAGTTTTAAGGTGAAACCCAATGCAACATCACAATGCAACATCCACAATGAAATAAATATTATAATAGGAGAAATGTTTCTCCCAAGAGGGCCATTGAGCCTTAAGACATAAGCCACTGAAACATGCAGGGAGCTAAGCTTTGTACTGCTTAGTTACAATATCGCTGATAACAATTTTGCAGCAAAGAAAACTAAATTAAACAATCCACAACTAGAGATGGGCACGACTTAGCGGAATTTTCGCTTCCGTTTCCATTTTTCGTTTCCGTTACATAACGAAACGAAAAACGAAAAATGGCTCAAAACTGGAACGAAAACGGAAACGAAACGACTAATTTCGAGCCATTTTTCGTTTTTCGTTACTGGAAAAGCACTTAATGGAGCTAAATGGGAAGAAACGAAAAATGTTTCGTTTTCATTTTCGTTTGTCATTTTCATTATGCAATGAAACGAAAACAAAAATTTTTGAAAATTAGCTCACGAAAACGGAAACGAGCCGAAACGGACCCCTAGACGAAAACGAAAACGAAAACGAACAATTTTTCTGAGTCGTGCCCATCTCTATCCACAACGGTAGAGTGGTTTAAGATGGGATGACTGGTTATAGGTGATTTATATTTATAAACAGTTTTTGGATGCTTCTTTGCATACATTATTTTGGCTTTCTTGACAACATTTGTTTTTAAGGAATAGAAGAGCTGAAGCAAACCTGTAAACAAGATTTCTCGCCTAGAAAGAATTCATTGTAAAACTGGACAGCCCTTGCAATCTGTGTTCAAAAATAATGGGATTAGATTGTCATCAGAATAGTTTTGTCCCAGGCATTCTATCTTGATATAAAATAAGTTGCTTGCAGAGCTTCAGTGATTTTCAATACAGTTAGTGCAGTATCTCTCCTGGCATTCACTCATGGTGTATTAATTAACATTGCATCAAAGTGCAGGCAAAACCTTTCAAGAAACCTCTGGGTTCAAGTGCAATTGTATTGATGTTTAAGAAAGATTTGTGCTTATATATGATTTGGTCAGTGGACTTTTTTAAAAATAAATACAGCTTTATTTTAACAATCCTTCACATTACAAAAAAAAGGAAAAGACAAAAGAAACCTTAACATAACATAGTATCCTACATTGTAATCTTACTTATTAATTATTTTGCCATCTTAGCCACCGGCTATTTACTCAGCTTAACAAGGTTACATTTAGTCTCCTAATTTCCTTTTCCATCCTAAAAGGTTACAGATAAACAATCTAGATTATTTCCAAAACCACGATTCTTCACAATTCACTTATATATGAATTGTAACCTAGATGCCTAAATCACATTTGTACAATTAAAACTTGTAAGCCAGCTACAACCATTTCTTGAGAAACCAACTCTGGCCACTGTGACACATGCCCTACTGATGTCCTGGCTGGACTACTGTAATGCACTTTACATGGGGCTACTGATGGAAAGTCTTGGGAAACTTCAATGTGTCCAAAATGCCCCAGCCGGATCGCTGATTGAGGTGGGTTACAGAGATCACATTACACCTCTACTAAAGTAGCTCCACTGGCTGCCAATCAGCTATCCAGCACAATTCAAAGTGCTGGTTTTAACCTATAAAGCAGTAAATGGACTGGGTCCAAGCTACCTCAAAGATTGAATCTCACAATATGAACTGGCTTGGGTGCTAAGGTCATCAAGAGATGCCTTTCTCTCCATCCTGCCACCTTCACAGGTGTGTCTCATAAGAACGCATGCTGCTCCCAGACATTGGAACTCCCTCCCACTGAAGGCCAGGACTGCCCCATCTCTGCTGTCTTTCCAGAAACAGGGAAAGACCTTCCTCTTCAGGCAAGCTTTCCCTGAATGATGGACAACCTATTATGTGACTTTTAGATGGATTACCGTGCATGATTGCATTGACTTATTTCATAAAAACACCAGGCAAAAATCAAAGAAAAATAAAATAAAACAAAAGATACAGAAGATACAAAACATGTGGCACCTTAAAAGACTAACTTTCATATTTTAATGTACAGTATCAAGGGGATAAGGGACCAGACTTCATCTGCATTAATTGAAAATCTGCGATATGAGGATGCAGGGTTGGGTGTGGCCTGGGGGGCTATATGGGTGCTGGTGCTGCTGGTGCTGCCCTGAATGGGCCTCTGACAAGCTTCTCGGGCCTGTTAAAGGCCTTAGAAGTGCTTTCTGGTGATTCAGAAGTCACATTCAGTTTGCTGAAAAGCACTTCTGGAGCCTCCGACAGGCGCCAGACTCCTGTCAAATGCCTCAGAAGTGGTTTTCAGTGATCAGGAAGTCATTTCCGGTTTACCCAAAGTCACTACCAGTTCACCAGAAAGCACTTTTGGGACCTCCAACAGGCCCCAGAAGCCCTTTGGAGGCCTGTTGGGGCAGTGCCAGGCCTGGGCTAAGTACAGGAGGCCTGAAACAGGCCCATCCACCTTACCCCAGGGAGGGGGCTTTGTTTCATATATTGTGGTCCCGCAATATACTGGGACTGCCGTATATGAACCACGAAAGGGCAGGAGGTTCCTGTAACTTTTTTTGAACATGTCCATTTCTTCAGACATATAGAAGCAGAATGAGGTGTGCAATATAATATGTAATGGAATATATGTTTCAGACCAAATATTCATTGGCTGTTGGATGTAGGCACATTTGCTTGCAAGCCCAGTTGTAAATTCCCATAGAGATAGAGCTGGAGTGAGGGTGGATAGGGGTTTTTTAAAATGCAAGCAGCCCTGTGAAACAACCAAAACTCTGGCTCACACGCTCCCAGTAATTTCCAAAGGACTTCTGAAAAAAACCCTCCTCCTCACTTCTCTTTGCTTCCTGTGAGAAATAATATTTTAAAGGAACAGCAACTCGAGGTCAGTGGTGGTGAACGTTTGGCACTCCAGATGTTTTGGATCAGAACTCCCAGAATTCTAAGCCTAGATAGCCAATGACAAAGAACTGCGGGTGTTGTGGTCCAAAACATCTGGCATACCAAAGGTTTGCCACCACTGCGCTAGGTTTTTAAAAACGCAAGCAGCCCTGAGAAACAGCCAAAGCTCCAGCTCATGTGCTCCCAGTAATTTCCAAAGGACTTCAGAAAAAAAACCTCCTCCTTGTTCCTCTTTGCTTCCAGTAGGAAATATTTAAAGCAACAGCAAATTCTAGGTTTTAAAAACGCAAGCAGTCCTGAGAAACAGCCAAAGCCATTTGGCACAATCTGTCTGCCACTTATCATATCGCCCTTTCATCGATCCACAGACAAATAAGAATCACTTCACACCTCTACCAGGAAGGTCACAATTAATGATCCACACTTAATGGGTGTTTGGAAGGGTTGCATAGTTATGAATTTCACACACCCCTGGCCATTGTACATCTAATTAGCCCACTGAGGTCATTGTCCACCTTATGAGCCTATTCAGACCAGGGTGGTGTGAAACCAAGGTGAACCAAACATTGGAAGCCTGACGCAAACTTTCCTCAGACTAATAGAGCTACTTGGATGAAACATTTCAATTTCAAAAGAAATGAAGTCCACATATGATGGCACAACTCCCAGATAACCTCACCTGAATGACTGAGAATCTTAACAGACATGAAAAATCATAGTTGTGGGAGGGGAGGGTGAGATTGAAGAATGGGAAACTGTGCAACATGTGTTTAAAGATACAAATGTGAAGAAAACTGAAGGGTAAGGGTCAACATAACCAACATGCAGTCAATGACCATGCCTATTAGCTGAATGTGTTCAGTACTGATGAGTCTTAAAAGGAGAGTTTCATGTGAATTTTGCATTTTGACAAGCATTTTTAGGCTTTATGTTTCCAAATTCCATTTCACAAGTGTGTAACATTCAGTAAAAGAAGTTTGTTTGCTTGTTTGTTTGTTTGCTTGTTTGTTTTCTATACCACCCATCTGACAGCAAGGTCTCTCTGGGCGGTCTGCAACAAACAGCATCAGCAATGACAATACAAGCAAAATGAAATAAAATAATAGCATATAATAATAATACTCATAACTTATAATCACAACTGGTAGTGGGGAGGCTACAAATCTTGTAAATAAATAAAATAAAGCATTTTTAGGCTTTTAAAAATCAGTTAAAACAATTAAGAAAATTATGAGTAGATAATTAATATTTAATCAAGTTATGCTTAAATATATCAGAAACAGAGAAAGAATGATTTGACAGCACAATGGGGGATGTAGTTACTGCATAAGGAGATATTTATATATAAACGCATAAATTAGCAACAAGGATGTCAAGATCTCATAAGTGTCAATAGGACAGTCTGTGCATCAGATGGTCAACTCCTCATTGCAGAGTATTAACTTAAAATGTCAAAATGACAATAGCTGTCCCAAGTCATCCACATTCTCCTCATTTTCAGAAATAGTATATAGTTTTGAAAATTAGTGATGACAGATAACTTAAAAGGTCACTGTGATTCTGACATTACCTGTGCACAGAATTCTTCTGTTTACTTGCATGCTGCCCCTTTCTATAGATGTCATGTGAAGTCATACCAGCCTTTAGCTGAAATTGTTCTGATCATAAGAGAAGAAAAACTAGAGGCACCTGCAAGCAGGAGATGGAAGACGGGATGAAACAAGGAGGGACATGGTTAATAGTATGGAAGAACCTCTGATTTGATGCTATGCTTATCTTTGGGGCATTATGGCCTAAGATCATCCATTGAGTCCCATGGCTGAGTGGGGATTTGAACCCAGGTTTTCCGGGTCATAGCACAACACTCTAACCACTGCCCTAGACTCTGTTACATGTCAGGCAAAACAGTAAAGCTCTGACACTAGAAACAAGGAGAATAGCCCAGGGCCATTCAAATGATTGTTTCTGACCACTCACAGTGAAAGCACAGAGATTTCTTGGTTGTTTGATACATTACGGAATGGAAAGTGAAGAAATAGTATAGTCATCTATTACAATGATTTATAATAGAGTGAGTTGAGGATAGATGACAGCCTACCTTAGAAGGTACTCTGTAAAAATGACAGTGCTAAAATATGGTCTTCACAACAGGAGCGAAGACATGACTGTGTTTTTTAAACATGTTTTCAAATGTTTTATGAGTTCTACATTCCCTTGTCACAATCTTTCTTTGCTCCTTGCTTGGATGTACTATTTTCAGACAAGTGGCACTGTAGTTATAAACATCATATTAAACACTCTTTACTCCCAATCTTTCAGTTCAAATCTAGACAGAAGCATAAGTGGCTTATGAAAAAAAGTAGGACTTTTAAATATTATGGGGTTTCCTCCCCATTGCTATTGTGTCCATGAGCTGCTCCTGGCAATGGGATTATACTGGATAACTTGTCTACCAGCTGAACAATCAAAGTCAGCTTCAAACATATATCCTGAATTATCACTGATTTTTCAAAAGCACAGGAGCAAAGCAAAGCAAAATCTCACGTAACAGCATATCCTACCTACAGTATTAGAATGCCATGATAGAGGGTGTGCCTTTCATCCAGATCGTCATATTCTCTAATATTTCATTACAATAAGACCAGCTGAAACCTCATAAAATTGCATCCATTTGGGGATGCATTCAAAGTCATATGTCAAATGTTCTGTTTCTCTTTGTTATCTTGCTTGCAATCTCATATGTACCATGCAAATTAATACACACACTTTTCAACTCTGCAAAAGTGTATGAGATGATAGTTGAACATTGACAGGAGAAGACATGCATTTTGTCCATATCTGCACCAAAAATGGGTGGAAAAAACTATGTAGGCTTTGTCTAAAATCCAAAACCAATGGTGAATGAGAACATTTATTAGAGCACTAAAATCTAAAATAAAAGACAGACAGAATGGTTTATTTTGGAATCTACCATTGTTTATGCTTGCATGGACATGTGATTTTATTTTATTTTCAACATACAATCAATCAGTGGAAACCATTGGTCCAGAATGCTGCCACCACATTATCCTGTGAGATCAATCAGCCAGAAAAGATCACATTAGTTTTTATCAAGATTCAGCTTCCTTGATACAGTTATTTATATCCACCTATGTATTTACTGAAAGCACTTCTCTGATACACTTGTTAGATTTTGCTGGTTTCTTGGGGAAAATAAAAAACCAAATACCCTAATTTTGTTTGGAAGTCCAGGATGAAATCTCTGTTTTGCTTGCTGAATACAATGACCTTCCAACTTTGACAACCTTTGTCACTCTTCTGCCGTGTTAGAATATGCTGTCCTTCATTAGATCGTGTGAACAATTACTGAGTTGTAGCACTGGATGAATAATTCATCATGGGCCATTTGTCTGACAAACTTTGCTTCTATTTTGGTTTGTGCCAAGTTGATGAAGCAATGATGTTCTCCAGGGTCCCCCCCCCCCGAATGTATCCGCTGAATTATTTCCTCAAAAGATAGTCACTCTGGATGGCCTTTTCTGGCATCTGTATGGCATCCCATTATGAATGTTCATTACTCAAAACATTTCTGTCTTTTTATTAGGCATCTACATATTGCCATATGTTTGTCCCAGATGCACTGTGACACTTCCCTTCTTCCCAGTAATAGGGACAACAACATGTAGATGATGAGCGCCTGTCTTTCCTGTGGTTCCAGGATTCCAGCGGCTTAATTGCCATCATAATAATTTTAAAAACCCACACAACATCTTAGGGAGGAAATAGGAAGAACATGCAGAGTGGGCTCTCAAGATGTCTATAGCATGGATCACAGCACTCGGCTCTCATCCTCATCACTGAGAACGAGCATTTGATTGAACAAGCATTGATTGAAGCTTAGGATGCGTCAGGAATGCACTCCGTCAGACTATACAGTAGTACTATTATAAGAGATGGCAACTCATTAAGAAGGCATACTGATGTTACCTCCACACTAGGGATGCTGACAGGCTTGTAATGTCATTTAGAAAGTGGGCTGCTACCAGCCTGCCATTTAACTCTTATACCTTGCTAATAACAGTGGGTACATTTTCAGCCCGGGTTTTTTCTCTGCAGCTAAAAGCAATGGATCATAACAGTATATAGCTTGGACTAGACTGCTCCCTGGTTTGAGCAGAAATAGTTTTAGCTTTCCATCAACAGGTTTGGCCCTTAGGATTGTGGCCTATCTATGTTCATCTATATACTGTAGAATGGATGAGAAAAACAAACAATTCACCACCATTTGAAGAAGAATTGCCCTTTGAGTTTTCTATACACATAAATAAAATCATCTCTACTCTCAGAATGGTAATCAATCATATCATGAGTCTATCAATGGACAAATCAATGAATAAATTTGCTTTGCTTGAGCACCCTTAATCTTATTGCACATAAACCTCTATCAGTTTATGTGGCCACCGTTATAGGGCCACCGTTTATTGCACCTCTGATACATATTCGCAATCAACATTTAAAGATCATTGGTACTATTTTTATTCTTGCAAGATCACTACCCTTGAATTTGAAAGAAGGATGCAGGGAGAGCTTTGCATATCTTAGGTTATTCATTACTACTCTTCTCCAGTATGGAGAATAATATGTCAATATATCTAGTCTTAAACTGTTTAAAAGTTGTAAAATATTCCATTATGTAAAAATGTGAGTAACTTAGAATTAGATCTAAAGCAAATCTGAAGAAAATTTGGAAATGAATTTGTTTAAATTAAATCAATGTTCGTTTATTTTAGTTCAGTGTTTTCTAGTTACAAATCCTGCTAAATTTCCTAGGGGTGATGAGCAACAGAAGGCTATTGCATTCATGTTGAGCCCATCTTTCGATCTTCTTGAGAGCAACACGTTGGACTGTTACTGTTCTGACTAGAGATGGGCACGAAACAGATCATTTTTCATTTTGATTTTTGTTTTTCATTTTGTTTTCTAATGACATGAAAAAAATGAAATGACCCATCAAAGAAAAATGAAATGAAATGAAATGGAAATTTTTGTTCCATTGTGCTTTATTTTTTTTTTGTTTTCTCATAGGAATGCATTGAGCCCGCGGTTCCCCCCCCATGTGTCCGATCGGGTGGAGGGAAGAGCAGGACTTTTAAACTTTTTTTTTACTGCCCTGAGCCCAGTGCGCCAGCTGATCGGTGTTTGGGGCGGGGGGAAGCACTGACTGGCAGGGCTCCACAAGCCAGCTGGTTGATGCTAGTTTTTTTTTTTTTAAATAAAACACTGACTGGCATCTCTGTGTGCCAGCTCATTGGTGGGAGGAAAAAATATATAAAAAATCCCTGATCATCCAGCTGGGCCCCAACAGTGTAAAACAAATAGAAAAATAAAAAATGAAACAAAATGAAATACTAAACAATTTTTTAAAAAATTGGTTTTGTAATAAATGAAGCAAAATAGGAGAAAAGGAAACAAAAAAATGAAACAAAATGCCATTTTGGCATTTCGTGCCCATCTCTAGTTCTGACACAGAAGGGCTTCTCTTAGCCTTCTTAACATTTTGTTCTTTGTATTACATATTTCCTTCTTCCCTTGAAGAGCCTCAAGACTGGACAAAAAAAAAAAAAAGGTTGGTCCCATTTTCCATCACACTATCTGCCCATACCCCCCAGTGGAAAGATGGCAAACAAGAATTCTGTTGATTCCATGGAATGAGAAACTAGTTATATTTTTCACTAGCAAATATTAACTCTGAAGGCACACACTAGCCATGTGGGTAGGGGCTCTCTGCCTACCTCACCCAGAGAGGGGATGTGAAGCACCTGGAATGTGTGCTGGCAATGCCTACCACTTGGTAGCTGGGGGCAGGGACAGAGTACTTTATAGAGGGCAGCCCTACCTTCATTCTAAGCTCTTCTCAGAGCCAATCCATTGGGAATAAGGTGGTTGATGGATTGGTAGATGATTAGCAGAGTCATGTGGTGGTAAAGCCAAGTGACTCCAGCTAGAAAGGGCCTCACAAGAGCAAAGCCAGCTACTGCAAGTGTAACAAAGCTGGGCAATTCCATCATGGTGGACTGCAGGAAGTGCTCAGGCCCATCTTGGCAAGCTCTGAATGGGAGTAGATTTCATAACAATACATTGGCATTGCTAGTTGGTACTGGGGTGGTGGTTGGATCCATTGGCCCCTGAAAGGACAGTAAGTGCAGCCCAGAAGCACTTGCAGATAGCTCAGGTAGGCTATTGACACTGCAAAGGCTTATTTGGGCTGGCTGGCGGCAAAACTCTTCGAATTGTGAGCTGGGCCAAAACACAACCCAGCCAGCTAGCTGAGAGGATTAGTGTGGCCGTTAAAGAAGGTCTGAGAAACAGATAGGGGGGGTGCAGGGGGCACATCCATGATGCACTGGCCTAACAGAGTGGAGTATCCAGAAGAAGGTGTTTCTTACACTCCCAGCACTGAACCAAATGTTATTCCCTGGACTTTCTTGCTGGATGGACTCAGTGAGTTAGGTACCTGGCTGTGTGCTAGCTTGGAGAGGCAGCAGCAGGCTCACCTTTCCTCCACTCCCTGCTGCACTGTCCAGCCTCTATGGTTGGAATATACAAAACAGTACATCTGCAACAGTTGGCAGATGAACCAATGGGATGTATTTTGACTAGACTTGGGCTATTGGCATTGCTATCTGTAGGATACCAATTAGCATACCAATTAGGATGCCAATTAGGATAGCAGTATCAGTACCAGAGGTGCCAAAGTGGCTCAGTACCCTACCTCCAAAGCAGACCTGCCTCTTACCATGTGGTAGGCATAGCCATTATAATTCTCACTGCGCCAATCATGGGAGCAGTCCAGCCAGGTCTTCCCCACTTCCTCACATAGCTGACTACTTTGCTGTGAGATGGAGAGTATCTTTGCTCCACTGATTAGGAGTTGGCAGTGCAGGAGAAGGTGGGGAAGGTGATTGGTGTTGCAAGAATCACAATGGCTGTGCATGCTATGTGGCAGCTAGGAAGTGGCCGGACCAATTTGCCAGTAGGGGGAAGAGTACAACACCCGGTACTGGAGTCTGGCTGTAGCTATCACTACCCCCCTCCAGTCCTTGACATTCAGGGAAAATTTTGGCCCTAGTTAAACCCACCACCTGTATCTTGTCTCTTTATTTTTGAGATTTGGAGGGCAGAGACAAAAGCACTGATTGTCACCCCCAACAGGCTTCTCTGTTCCTTCTGAGTCCAGTTTCATCCCTAAAGAATGGCATGGTAAACCCTGTTCTGAGCTGCCCTCATCATTGTACAAAAAGTTGGGGAACAGCTTCTTGAATCATGAGGCTTTTTAAAAGACACCCTTCAGCTCCCCAAAGGACAAGCTCTTGGTGAAACTGCTGAAATTGGTTTGTTTGTGGGGATCACCACAACCCCTATTCAGTCACCCTATGTGGGGTTACATAAATTCAAGCAAAAGTAGAGCTGCTTAGCCATTCTTCTCCTCTTTTTTTTTCACTTGGCTCATGAGGAAATTGACACATTTGAAGTGGAGAACGTCTCTTATCTATGGTGGCTTTACATAAAATTCTGAACCCCGAGTCTCTAAGGATCTGACTTGTGTGGAGAGTCCTCACATATGCAGGACACCTTCAGCTTCAGAACTGGCATTTTTCACTAAGTGCAGCAACAACAGATGGGTGAAGATAGCTTTTCCCTCATTCCAACATTTACTTAACCTTAGAGAGAATGACTGGAGAGGGCTACATCTGCCTCCATCTTTGGACTCTCCTTGGAAGCAGAGTTATGAGAACCATTTTGATTTGTGCCTCCACTTGAAAATGCCCTTCTGCACCTCTGATCCCATTCCAAGATATAATCGGTAAGAGGCAAAGGTATTTTATGCATTAGAAAATGCAGTCGAATGAATAATGTCAAAATCTTGCTGAAGAAATGTTTGTTAATTTAATGGCCAGAGCTATGGTTGCATCACAGGAGGGTGAATTCAGATGGACCTCTGCTCCAAGGAGGCTATCAAATCTTTTCGCCTTCTTCAGCATATTAGGAGGGGAGATTAAGTGCTGTGAGGTTTTTAAAAATCTTTTTACGATATCTTATTTATATTCCAAGGTATCAGCATTTCTGAACAAAATGGTGCCCCCCCTCCCCTTAGCAAAGTTTGATCACAAATATCCTCAGGCATTTTAAAATATACAAATAATTAATACACTTAGAAGTGAAGAGTCACAATATCTTTCTTCACCCTAGTTCAAAAGTGCAGATTTGGGGTGGGGGTGGGGGTGGAGGAGGAAGTTTGGTTAGGGAACTCCTCTCTCTCTCTCTCTCTCTCTCTCTCTGGTACACAGTAGATGTAAAGATATCCACAGAGAATTGCTACAAGTTATCTAAATAATCCACCCCTTTTTCATTAATTGGCATTATCACTCTGAATGATTTGTAGGAGAAATTATTTGAAAAAAATTCTTATAATTGCTTGAAATTACAGACTTGTGCATACTGCTTTTTTGCTGTACACATACTAGCAACCAAATAAATCATCAGCAACAAACAACTCTGCCCAGAGTTGACATTATATTAATCCAAAAATAAAAATAAATAAATAACTAGCATCAACTGACAAAAGAGAGAGAGAGCACATTCAGCTTCAAAGAATGATTGGTTAATGATGGATATTTAGACCTGTGGTTCTCAACCTGTGGGTCCCCAGATGTTCCTGGACTACAACTCCCAGAAGCCCCCACCACTCATTGTGCTGGAAGGGCTTTCTGGAAGTTGCAGTCCAGGAACATCTGAGGACCCACAGGTTGAGAACCACTGATCTAGACAATCACTTCAGCTCAGAAAAGTCCCTCTCAGTCACTTAAACTACAGACAGCATGTAATGTAAATAAAACTCCAATGATTATTCACTTACACATAAATGATATTGGGGCTTCCGAGAGCCCCACAGAGTTACAGTTGTTTGGTTCTAGGCAGGAAAGTTTTCTGCTTCACACAAAAAAAATTCTTCATCCCACAGCCTCTTAATACTTGTGTACTAGAGAGTTATCATTTAAAATTGCTATTTTAAATGCTGACATTAATACTGTTTATCTTTAGCAACTGGAATAATCCTGTGTAAAGGATGAAATTGCAATTGACATTTGAATCCCTTTTGCTGAAATCAGTTTGAGCTTTTCATTGCCTTTAAAATGGCATCAGCTTCTTAGAGCCATAGCAGATGCTCAAAAATACAGTAATCTTGTCTCAATTTGTAGTACTCAGAGTAACAGACTAGGACTCAGGAGATGTGGGTTCAAATCCCATCTCAGCCATGGAAACTCAAAAGGGAAATGGGTGATAAACCTGGCAAAACAAATAATTAAATATCTCTTGGAAGCCCTATTAGGGTTGCTATGTCAGCATATAATACACCATATAACACAGAGAGAGGTTCCCCGTTGTAATACTGAAAAGAAAAAGAAAAAGCCCACACATAATAATTGCAATTTTCTTCAAATCTATTGATCTAACGTTGAAAGTTCTACTTCCACATTTTAACATATTATACACAAGTAAGTTCCTTAAAGCTGCCTAGATGCCCTAAGCACACCCGATCTCGCCTGATTTTGGAAGCTAAGCAGGGTCGGCCCTGGTCAGTACTTGGATGGGAGAACAACAGGGAATACCAGATGCTGTAGGTGCCTGGAGTAGGAACTGGCAAGCCACTCCAGTATTCCTACCAAGAAAACGCCATGGACATGGGGTCACGAAGGGTCGGTCACGACTGTAACGACACAACACACACAAGTTCCTTAACTTCTTTATTAGACCTCAGATTCCTAAATTATCTTCCTCACACGACTCTGCTGTAATAAAACAGCAAAGTGTTTCTTAAGTTGTAACGGCTATCACTATATGTATTCTCGAAAGCTTTCACAGCTGGGATCTGATAGTTGTGAGTTTTTCAGGCTGTTTGGCCCTGTTCTGGAAGCGTATGATTACATGATTTATATGATACAAACCCAGACTGTAATCTAGGCATCACTGCCAGGATGCCAGGGTTTGAACCGGGAATACTATTTAAAAGGTTAATCATTAACTATTTCATGTTAATGATTTAAGTTCTCTTAAATGCCAATGTTTTTGTAGCCAAAGCTATCATCCACAGGGGCCCCGAGGTTTGCAGAAATCCCCCAAAATGTTTGGAAAGAACACTGAGGGACCCCATGATAGAAGTGGCAAAATGTTCAATCCAAGAGCAAGTTGTGCCTAGAAAGCAAAGTGTTATGCTTATATACCGGCCCATACCACTTCAAGAAGTCTTTGGGCAGTTTACAGTTTGATTACAATATGTAGGCTACACATTCCCCCCCCCTCCAAGCAAGCTGGGTACTCATTTTACCAACCTCGGAAGGATGGAAGGCTGAATCATCCATGAGCCTGCTACCTGCAGTACAGGCATTTAACCACTACACCACTGAATCAGTGAGGATTTGGTGAGTCAGCTCCTCCATAAATTCCATTGATCTCATTTTCCCATTCTACTTGCGAATTACTACTGGCTTTCAGCTACTAAAAAAAAAAAAAAAAAAAAAACCCAACTGTGTCCCAGAAAAGAGGTAAAGACAGGTCCTTTAGGTAATTTTGTGCTGCCTACTCTTCTGCTTCATCACCCACTGACAATTATTCAGGCTTAGCTTCACTTCCACCCATACCCCTGTATCACATCTACCCTGTGGTAGCAGATACCATCTTTTCATGGGATCTTAAGACTGTAAAGCCAGAAGGGACCCATTAGTTCATACTAATATTTCTTCCCCCTTGGCGCTGGAAGGTCTTTGCTGATGACTCCAAATGCCAGGCTTTGTATACATTAACACTCAAATGTGGCTGGATGAAAATGGAATGTTTTTGGTGACCACAAAATGGTGGCTGGGTGTTGCAACAGTGGTGGGACAAAGGAATGGAAAACCAGGAGAGACTGGAATGTTCCAGTCCATGTTCCCTACCCACCACACAATTTTGTTATTGCCCCTGCTTGTGAATGCTCTGTGTGTGCACTCTTCATTCATACCTTGAAGGAATCACTCCATGTTTCAGCCATCTCATGGTATATGTATAGTTGTAAGGCAGCCTCAGCTCTCTTGTAACTGTAAGACAAAATTCTCCTTTGACTGCAGTTCCAAATGGTATCATACACAAAATAAGGGTAGACCAATAGAGTGTTGTTTATATCCTTTTTTAAAAAAATGTGTCTCATTTAAGCCAAATATTCCATTAACAAAGCTGTTGATTACAGGAGACAGGCAGTCTGTAAAGGACCCATTTTGGTTTAGACTGTAGACAGTTTTTCATGGATCAGTAATTACTTCATAACCGGCCTTCTAATGGGACATCACAGAGGAATCTTTTTAACTGCATTACAATTTAATCAAATGTGGCATCTGCTAAAAGTGCCTGATGTGGTTCTAATATTTTTGTCACCTGGACTATATAGCAGGGCATAAGTTAACCAGTTTACAATTCCAGTAATAAAATGATCAGAAACTCTTTTTATCTGTGGCATGATAAAGACTGGACACAAGCAAAACATGATCCCATGGACACTGTCAGACATGGGATCACAGGTGAAAAGGTGATCCTAAATAATAACAACTGATATTCTGATTTACAGTAACCAACTATTGATTTATGTATCTTTGCTCTGAGAATTCTACTGAGTCTTAACAGAATGGAAGGAAGCAGTCATGTGTTGACTTGAAGCAAAAGAAGTTAAGAGAGGTCAGGCTTGACACCTTCTTGCTTAGTATTGTATATTCAGTTTGGCAAAATTAAAAGGGAAATCAAAATTGCAATCCAAAAGCATCTGCTCCAAAGAAATGGCAAGAGCATGACATGTATGGACTGATAATGCACTTGGTCACATGAACCCCTGCAATGTGTAGACTGCATACTGTAATTAAAAACTGTAAACCACCCAGAGACTACTTGAAGTGGTATGGGGCGGTATATAAGCAGAACACTTTGCTTTTTTTTTCTTTTGGGGGGAAATGTAGGGAAAGTAACTTGTTTCATAAGCAACCAATCAAGAAGCACTCTCTTCCCTTCCCATAACTAGATGCTTAACCTTCACCATTCTGAGACATTTTGTTTTCAGTTAGGTTCTTGCTGCTTGTTCTCCACTGGTTTATGATAGGAAGGCATTGTAAAGCAATTGATCCATTGTGGAGGGAATGGATTAATGGGTTTTAAATGCATTCCTATGGGAAGGCTGTCCCATCCCCCCTCAATAAAGGGCAAGCAAAGGCTGCTTTCTGCAGCCCTACTAGACAGCTGACTTTGACAGGTCAGACCTGTCAAAATCAGCTGTGGGGGGTTGCAGAGAGCAACCTTCAGCTGCCCTTGATTGAGGGAGAAGCCTGGGCACCTTGCAAGGTAAGTGCTTACCTTGCAAGGCACCTGGGCTGGGTGAAGAACACAGGGACCAATGGATCTTTAGTCAGCTGGGTCAGTTTGGAAGGCAAGTGGTGGTGGTGGATCGCCACCACCGCTTCCTTGCAAGCCTCCCTGGATGGGTGAAGATCAATGGGTCTGTGCTCTGCCCACCAAATTGGTGAGCAGAACACAGAGCCATTTATGTTCTTTTGCAGAGATCAGAGCAACCAAGAAGGAGGAGGAAGTAGCAATGGGCAGTGAACGCTGGTCTCTGCACCACATGACAGCTGACTTTGACAGTGTGGACCTGTTGTAATGCCAATGCAGTACCTTGACAAACAGTGGGAAAATATTATAAACTATAAAAAAAATTAAAATTCATAAAAAATTGCTTGAGAGAAGAAGGAAGGAAGGAAGGAAGGAAGGAAGGAAGGAAGGAAGAGGGAGAGAGAGTGGCCACCACCTCAATACTGATTTGGGTGTTCCTTAAAAAACTAGGCATAGAAAAATGGATGATTCTCATGTATAGAGATGGGCACGACTTAGCGAAATTTTCGTTTCCATTTTCGTTTTTTCGTTTTCATTACATAATGAAACAAAAACGAAAAACAGTTCAAAAATGGAACGAAAATGGAAACGAAACGACTAATTTTGAGCCAATTTTCGTTTTTTGTTACTGAAAAAGCACTTAATGGAGCTAAATGGGAAGAAACGAAAAATTTTTCGTTTTCGTTTTCATTTTTTGTTTTTGTTATGTAACGAAACGAAAATGAAAAATTTTGAAAATTAGCTCACGAAAACGGAAACGAGCTGAAACGGACCCCCTAGACGAAAACAAAAACGAAAACAAAAAAAATTTCTGAGTCTTGCCCATCTCTACTCATGTATTCCTGGACCTCTGTTCACAATGCCAAGATTTACAAGGAATGCATGGATTCCTGGTTACATAGAATCCATTGGTTTCTTGCATCAGAAGTTCAGAATCTTGAATGATTTCTACCTATGAGATGTCTGCATATATGGAACTTCTGCTAGACACACTGCAAAGAAGAAAATACAAGTGTATCTTACTGTGTGTCAAAAACAAGTGCAAAGGAATTAATCCCAAGAGATACGTTGTTCTCAGTTGTTTTCAAGATATCTTGGCCTTTTTAGTCATTGGCATCTAGCAACATGCTGCCAACAAGTTAATGTCAGTTGCAATGTACATACTTGTTCAGAATAATTGGAATAATGTCCCTAAATCATTTTCCACACCACACTGAATAGCTGTCAGTGAATAGCACTCCCTGTCACTCCTTATCTGCTCTACGTTAAGAGAAGCGACCTCATGATGTACCATATTTTTTTGCTCTATAAGACACACTTCCCCCCTCAAAAGTAAGGACAAATGTCTGTGCATCTTATAGAGCGAATACAGTAGTCCCCACTACATATATATCACATATTTTCATTTAGAGAGAAGTTATCTGCATGGAGCCTCTCCCGTCCCCCCTGCTGCAGCCAGGATTCCACAGTTCCAATCACCTCATTTGCAGAGAGGCTTCCTCCAGGGAGCCTCTCCCCACCTCTCCCCTTCTGCAGCCAAGATTCCCTAGTCAAGAATCACCTCATTTGCGATGAGGTCTGTGTGGTTGCTCCATTTTCTCCAAAACAGAACTGTGGACAGTGTTCTCTTTGGTGCCAACCCTGCGATGTATGCAGCGGGTTGTGACATTAGAAAGGATGGTGAAGCATCCCAGTCCTCCATGTTCCTCTTCTCACACTTTTAAAATGTTCTCCTGAGTGATACAGTACTATTTTAGACAGCAGGGGGCAACCAAGCTAGGTGCATTGCCGTAGTTCTATGACACTTACCAAATTAAGCAAGCAAACAAAAAAGGAAGCCACTGCAGCCCATAGAATGACAGCCACGAGAAAAGATGGAGAAAGGGTCAGAAAGAGGGAGCATTAATAATCAAAAGGCAGAGAAATTGGAGCAATCTGAAGTGCTGCTGGATCCTCTACATGGAAGAAGAAATGTCTTCCTTATGAATAAAAGGATTACTCAAGTGTGAGATAAAATGGATTGAACCAAAGACTCCATCTAGTCATTCCTTTACATAACAGTATTTTCCCTATTGGGAAAATCGGTCGCAGTATAGAAATATAAAAATAAATAAATAAATAATTTATCTTATCCTGTACCAGCTCTTCTGTTGTTGTCCTCATTGCCCCAAGCTAGCCTTAAGAGAAGCTTTAAGAGCAACCGCAAGACATGAAGATGGGTCCAGACAGACCCCCACACCAGCTTTTTCTGAGCATCAGCACCCCTACAATGTAAAGGAAAACCATCGTAGGATGATAAAGGGTATCCTTTCAGTTATGACAAAACATTTTGGATTTTGGATCATTTTGACTGATCTTCTTGCCATCTGAAGATTTCAAGGGAGACATTCCCTTGCAAAGAATGCCTTTGTCAAGGCTGTTCTGGTCATTTAATTGACTTGACTCAAGGGGGCTAATAAATCACTTGGCTGAAGGAACTTCATGGACACAGTATGGGTTCAACTGCTTTTCAGCAGATGTCATCAGCACATTCTTGTCTCCGCTATTAAAATCCGTTGTGAATGGAAACAAACCTGAAGCATAAACCCAAACAAACTCTTCACTTTTATAAAAGTTAATTCCCTGACAGTCAACATAATTAATTATCCAAAATTCTTCAGGCTTACTGGTACCACAATCTTCCTTTTGCTACACTTTCTCCTCAAAGGCAGGAAGGGAGTGAGACATATTACAAACCATAACTGGTGTTAATTAAACTGTCATTGACAAACAAAAATCTTCTGTGGAAGAGTAAATATGTGTTTTATGTTCCTTGAAATTGGTATGCTTTCTTCTCTTAATATGAACGGAATATTTCTTCTCAAGATAGCATTTAGTGCATATGAAGCTTTTGATTCCTACCAAAAATCACTGAACACCATATTTTAGTATGTCCAACCAATTTTCGAAAGAAAAATCTATCTTGAAAATTTAAGATGTAGTTCCAGCTTCTGAGTCCATATTATCTGGGGGAAGGAGAGAGATTTGTGCTCATCCCTTGATTTATGTTAGGCAACTGAAAAGTTTCATATGGATCATGTCCCTTCCAATAGGGACTGCCTACTAAGAATATGGATATGTGCCATGCTAGAGAAATTAGCTACCCAATATGTCACCTGAATTTTCAAGGGTTGCACTTCGTGGTTTGAGAAATGGAAGGCTCTAGTCTTCATGATCGCAGAAGAAAAAATTTAAAGATGAAAGATCCGATACACTGTGAGTGACACTTATCCTCTACCAAGGCTACAAACATTTGGGGAACTTGACCAAGCTTGTAGGGCATTGACCAATGCTAGACCAAGACGTGTTGTTGCCACATGTGAAGGACAAGATAGTAACAATTCCATAGTTTGTTGATTTCTACAACCCTTTATTTCCCCTGTTTGAAAAACCTTTAGGATAGGTATATTCTCTTTGCTTTAATTTTTTTTTTTCAGGAGAGCATATATTTAAGTTCATAGGCAATAGGATTTCAATAGGCATGTGTTAACAAGCTATAGATTGGGTTATTTAAGACTGAGGGTTATTTACCAATCTCAATATTATATTAACTAGTAGAGAGGGCTTTATTTCCTGGACCAGATTAGGAGGAACAAAAAAGGGGTTTGTCAAACTGATTCGTACATAGGAAACTGCAAAACGGATTCATAAGTAAGTGACCAACCATAAAGGTATAAAACTTTGCAAGCGGCCAGCACATTTGCAAGTCTGAAAAGAATAAAGACATGGCTGCAATAAGAGGGCCTCCTTGTGCTGAAAAAGGCATCCTATTATCGGAACAGGGGTGGTCAGACAGCAGACAGACAGGTCTATCATTATTCCACATTTGAGAATAACCAGAGCTAATTAATTGAGGGCATTTGGTCATAGAGGGAGGAGCAGAAATGGTATAAAAGTTATAGAACAGAAGGTCTCACTGATTGTGTTTCATTCCTGAAAAGAGCTCCTGCTATCCTAGAGTAAGGGTCATTTGTGCTAACAGGGTAATTTTATTTTTGTAAGTACATCTTTTAGGTATTCTATCTCTTCTCTCGATGTGAATGTTGAACTTTCATCCATGTAGAGTCCTATCTTATGTCTGTTGTAACTGTTCATTAAAATCAGCTTCTTCAACTAAACTTGACTCTCTTTTTTGAGCATTGCTCAAGAGGATAGACTGGTTACCCACAACTCTCATACAGTCTTCAGTGATTGATGGGAAAGTAGTGGTCACTCATTTTTGTGGGAACAACTGCTAGCAGGTATATTCTGAGATTTGGAAAGAGGGAGTCATTGAAATGGCCTACCACTAAGCCAGCAGGTAGCTCCTTTTGGATCTTGGGGTAGGTCCGAGAGTGATTTCAAATTGGTGCTGTCTATAGCCAATCTAGGTCCTTCATACGGGATGTGGAATCCTTTAGTGAAGCCATGCCACAAGAACAAGGATGCCTGGTGGTAAGGTATGTTAGAAGAAGGGTGCTCAGTGTATCCAGTCTAATGGGGGTTGCAGCCAATGCATATTGATCTTTCTTGTGTTGCTTATTTTGGGGTACCTATAGGCAAGGCTGTCCCTGGGCCCCAACTGTTAACTTCCTTCTGGATGTTGCATTTGGAGGGGGGGGGCTATTGCCTCAAAAGAAATGCTTGTTATCCCACTGGATTGGAAATGCCACCCAGGGGTGTAGTCCAAAGTACTGATCACAGTCAAATGTCTTTTCAACATATTTGTACCTTTACTTCAACTTGGCCCTTTCCTTGTTCTTCATGTGGTCTTGCATTTTATGCCGTTGTGTTGCAATTGGCGTACATCTTAGTTGTGAATGGCCACAAGTAAAGACATTAGCCTAGGCATTTGGTGCTGAGCCAAGAGTTGCGTGACTCATCAGACAAATACAGATGCCTACACCAGTCTCTTAAATTTACATCTACACCAGTCTAATTTACATCAATTGTGGCATGATGGCATAAATATACTGTGGAGTTTTGGCCAGAGCCTTGGTCTATGTACACTAAAATCATGAATAAATTTAGGTTTCTGGGGGATGGGTGGGGATCCCTGAACACACCCTTCCTCCAGACAGATTTGGAGGTAACATAGACCTGATCCTTGATTTTTGGACTGGTGAGCTTATTTCTGGTGTTGGACTATATTAGATTGGGTACTGACAGTGTAACACAAAAGTGCTGGATAAAGATCTATCCAAACAGGAAGCCCTGGATGACAAGGGAGTTTCAGGGGTGGCTAAAAGCAAGAAATGCTGCTTCTAGAAGTGGAAACAGGTTGCTGTATAGTACAGCCAGAGCAGATTTGAAGAGGGGCATCTGTGTGGCTAAAGAGGCATACAGGCAGCAGTTGGAGAATCATTTACAAAGTAACAACACTAGGCAGGTGTGGCGATGTGTACAGGAAATGACTGGGTACACATTTAAAATTTCCTCAGTAGCTGAGGTAGGGGTATCTTTGGCAGAGGAGTTAAATGCCCTTTTTGCCTGTTTTGAAGCAACATGTGTAGGGATATCAGTGGAGTTTCTGCCACCTTCACTATTGTTATCAGCATCGGCACAAGGGAATGTAGTATTTAGTGTGGAAGAGGGAGAGATGAGGAAGGTGCTGAAGGGGATCAATCCAAGGAAGTCTATGGGACCAGATGGAGTTGCTGGAAGGGCACTGAAAGATTGTGCAGTTCAATTAGCAGGGTTTTTCACTGGGATTTTGAATCAATCCCTATCCCAAGCTACTGTGCCATCATGCCTAAAGTCTGCTATTATTGTTCCGATACCAAAAAAGAAAAAAGAAAAAATCCGGAAAATTTGTATGATTTTTCATCCAGTAGCACTTATACCTGTAATCATGAAGTGCTTTGAAAAGTTGGTACGGAACTATGTTATTGCCTGTTTACCAGAGAGACTGGATACATTCCAATTTGCATATAAAAATAAGAGATCGACAGAGGATACTGTGGTGTGCATTCTTCACACTGTTCTTGAACATCTGGAATAGGGGGGGTATGCAAGATTGCTCTTCGTGGATTTTAGCTCGGCTTTTAACACCATTCTACTGTGACATTTGATTTCTAAACTGGGAGGTCTGGGGCTTCTGCCATCACTTTGTGGATAGATTTTGAATTTTCTGTCAGATCATTCTCAGAGGGTCCATTTGGGCCCTTATACCTCTAATTTGCTTAGTAACAACATTGGAACACCATAGGGATGTGTGCTTAGCCCACTCATTTATATTCTTTGCACATTTGATTCTGTCTCTGCCTATCCTAGCAATAGGATCATTAAGTTTCCAGATGACACAACTGTGATTGGGATCATCTCTGGCAAGGAGAGTGAGATGGCTTACACAGATGAAGTGGAGAGGTTGACCAAGTGGTGCAGAATAAATAACTTGCACCTAAATCTAAAGAAAACAAAGGAGCTTGTGGTAGACTTTAGGAGGCAGAAAACTGATATTCAACCACTGGTGTGGAGAGGGTTACAGGTTTTAGATTTTTGGACATTGAGTTACAGGAGGATCTGTCCTGGAGTGTCAACACAAGGGGGTTTGCAAAGAAGGCTCAGCAGAGACTATTTTTCTTGAGAACTTTAAGGAAAAACCCTTTTCCGCAAAAGCTGCTGCTGGCCTTCTATCATTGTGCAATTGAGAGTGTGCTTACTTATAGGTTATGTGTATGGTATGGAAGTTATACCCATCAGAACAGGACAGAGTTGCACAGAATCATAAGAATTGTGTAAATTATTGTGGGCTGTTCACTTCCCACACTAGAACAAATTTATACTACCAGGTGCCACTGTAAAGCATTAGATATATTAAGAGATCTATCACATCCTGGTAATCGCCTCTTCAAGTTGCTGCCATCCTGACGCAGACACAGAGTAATGAGGGCGAGAATAAACCGTCTCAAGAATACCTTCTATTTTAGAGCAATATTTGCCTTAAATGGAAATTCTGGACTTTGCAGTCAGCTTATTTTATATAGAGATGGGCACGAAATGAAAAAAAAATTCATTCTGTTATTCGTTATTCATTTTGTTACATAATGAAACAAATAATGAAAATTGTGATGAAATTGGAATGAACAGAACAGAACTGCGAAAATTAGGTTCCTTACGTTTCATTTTCATTGGTGACGCACAATGAAATGAACTATTTTTAAATGTTAAAAAACGTCCTGAATATCCATAAAAACCCAGTGATAATTATTTATTCTGCCTGATAATACCTACCAGGGGGGTTGGGGTCCTTAAAATGTGCATTTATGTCTTTTCTCAGATTTCTGTATTTTTTTCTTTTAAGGGAAGTTAGGGGACATCGACCCAAAATGGCTCCCAGATGCCTAATATTGATTTCTTGGGTATTAAAACGCCCGTGGGGACAGATATTCAATTCCCGGACATCCGTAAAAATGCAGTGATAATTATTTGAAATTATTACCTACCAGGGGGTTGCGGTCCTTAAAACATTTGTTTTCGTCTTTCTTCCATCGCAATATATTTTTCCTTTTCCCCTTAAGAATGACACAAAATGGATTCCAGCCACAAGATGGCTGCAAGCCATGTGATGGGATCATGTAAATTCTTGGACAATTTCAACCAATAGCATGCCCAGGTTGCAGACTGGGTAGGTGTGGCAGCCACAGAGGGCATAAAAAGCTTTGGCAGCCCCCCTCCTCCTTGCAGTCTGTGGTGGGAGTTAGGGTGGAATTGCTGTCTCTGCGACTCATTACCTTAGGCCAGCCAGGCAGCTGTGTGCCTCTGTGTTCCTGCTGGCTGCAGCCTGGCTCTTAGGGGAGAGAAAGAAGAGATTTCTCTTGCAGCCTCCCTGTGTGTGTGCGTACCTCTCGGTGAGTACCCTCCCCTGCCCCGCAGTACAGTCACTCTGTGGCTGCCTTATGCCCTGGGCAACACCCACAGCTGCCTTTGCAGCCTCCCTGCATACCTAGTCTATACTGTGTCTCTGCCAGCATCATTTTTTAAGTGTTTTCCCTCTGCTCTGGGGCGTTGGGGGACGTCCGCGCATGGAAATGCTTTAAGCCGCACAAAATGGATAAAAACAAAAAACAAAAAACAAAATGAATTTTTTTCAAAAAATTCACAAAAAACAAAAATGAACCGAAATGGACCCGCAACAAAAAACAAAAAACAAAAATGTCATTTTTTCGATTCATGCCCATCTCTAATTTTATATGTTATATGTAGCTGTTTTTAAAATCTATGTGGAATGTTTTATATGAGTTGAATACAGCAACCACAAAATTTCGTTGTTCCTGCAAGGGGACAATGATGATAAAGATTCCCATCCTATCCTATTGCTATCCTATAAAAACAAAGTGAAGCAATAACAAAACCAAAACCAGGGACATCATGCAGTCTGATTTCTTATTCCTCACAGCAGGTGCAGGGAACAAGATGTCCCTGCTTTTGCTAGTGCCATCCCAATTACTACGGCAACCAACCATTATAAAAACAGAATTTTACTCTAGCTTTACAAAATGTAGGTCTGGGATCCCAAGGTATTTCATTAAATCATCCTGTAGCTCATCAGTTAATTGTTCTTGCAAGTTTTTTTCCAGTCTGTTCTTCATCTCACAACAAACAAGAAAACAGAAGTGAACAGAAGTAAACAGAAGCTGATTCAGTGGACTGCTGAAAGAGTCAGAACCCCTTTGCCTTTCAGTCAATAGCAACTCACTCTATCCTTTCCTTTCCCTTTGGAGATCAGTTGACAGCAAATGTGCAGTGTTCAGAAATTCTCATTGTTTAAGACTTGGCTTGACTTTGGCTGCTGGGACTTGAAATGTCAAAGAAGAACTAAAATTCTCCTTCAGTTAGTCCTCCCTGCTTGGCTTAGCAACAGTTTGACCATCTGTTTCTGTTGGACTCCAGTGCTAACCATACTGGCGCTGGACAATTTTGTCTCAGGTGGTGAGTGAGAAAGAAGAAAAGATGACATATGGTAGCAGGCTACTTAATCCAGCAGACTGAAAGAAGAATGCACTTTACCACAGCAATTATAGTCCACTCATTCCATCACTATGCAAAAGTACTGTATATTTTTCAAAATTTTTATGCTGAAGAAAAAATACTCAAAGTTACAAAGTTACAAAATCCATGTGTGCTGTGGTAAATGACCTCTAGATCCTTTCCGGGCAAGGGACCAATGTGAAATGAGTTCATTTTGTGTAAGTACTGCCAGCTCAGAAAAAGTTTGCTGTCTGAGACAAAATACAAAATGGTGACTCTCCTTCCCCTCATCAATTCCATGCACAGAAACTGAATGGATTGGCAGCTGACACTTATATCTTCTTCTTTTTTATTAAATAATTTATTGTCATTGTGTGTATATACACAGTATACACATACAACGAAATTCAGACACCCAGAGACCAGATTCAACACACACACACACACAAATCTCCAAACACTCTCACACACATTATAAAAAAAACCCCTTCAACACACACACATAAAAATCCCTGAACACTCCCCCCACTAACCCCCCCCCTAAAAACACAAGCATCTACACAACAGGCTAGGTAATCATGTCCAAGTGCTCACTGCTGGTGGTTCTTGAGTTAGTTCATTATTAAGTGCAATTATAGCTCTGGGATAAAAACTGTTCAGAAGACGTGTGGTCCGAGTTTTAGGTATGTGTCTCACTGCCAATACTGAAATAAATGTCAGGTGCCATTCCAATCCATCTTGGTTTGGTGCCCACAAAGCATGGCACATATTACATTGTTCTCTGACACCTCACTACTATTCCCTCAGCATCTGTTACCTCACATATCCTAAAGACCAGCCCTGCACTGTAGTGAAAATTAGGCTGTTTATGAAATGCATGACTACAGGTGATTGATCTGAGTTGGAAGTGAAGCTTCTGGGTATCCTTAGTCTTCTCTATGTGGTCTGTTCTATATCCTTCATATTTCTGTAAGTCAATCAGGACAAAAGTGATATTGGTTGATTTCCTATCCTGAGGAGAATGTGGCTGAGAATCTAGCAGTGATAAATGGAAAGGACTCCTGTCACAAATGGTTCCGGAGAAATGAGAGCTGAGTAATACTGAATATATCAAGTAGGGAATGCATGTTTGAATAAACTTCAATGTCAGACAATAAAACACAAGATGGGATGTACCACAGAGCACAGGTTTAAATGCTCCTCATTGGCCTCCCACACGAAATGACGAGATGAGGCATTGGTATGGGTTTTAACTGGGCCACATTTTATTAATTCTATAACATTAGGTCATCAAACAACATCAAGAGGGGCCTGGCATCAAGCATAGTGTGGGTTGGAACCCCAGCGTCTCCGGGGACCCCTCCAACCTGGCAGCTTAGGGCGAGTTACTACCCCCAGGTGGTGCAGTCAGCCAACAGCACCCACCAGGCCAGTAAATGCGTGTACCACTCCCCGGGTCCTGAGGTCTCACAATGGGTTTCTCCAGGCCCAGGGAGGCATCCCCACGCATCCTCCCCCAACACTGTCATCTCACGATCCGGAGTGCTGTGGGAGTTGGATATGTGGGGACAGATGTTCAATTCCAGACTCACCAGCTGCCTTTCCTCTGCTTCTGCCGCCAGTGTGACCAAAAAGACAGGCAACCTTAAACTAATGCCCAGTACCAGTGTGGGATAGGTGAAAAATCCCCGCCCTCATCAGCCAATTTTGAGAGCAGGTCAAAAATTCCTATCTGGGCCCCTTAGACTCACAGTAGTGGTGGGTGGGTGGGGAACCCACAGTTGGAAAGGACACTGGGGGAGGGAGAACCCCCCCCTTTATAGAGCGCTCCTCCCTCCTCCTCTTAGGATGCGAGCTCATGTCTGCCCTCTCCCACATTCATGGGAGAGGGCAAAATGGCTCCGCCCACTAGAGAATCCGGCCGTGGAGCCAACCTTATGATATCTATAGCTATAGAACAGTGGTTCTCAACCTTGGGTTCCCAGATGTTCTTGGACTATCGCTCTTAGAAATCCTGGCCAGCACAGCTAGTGGTAAAGGCTTCAGGGGTTTTAAATCAAAGAACATCTGGGGATACAAGTCTGGGCATCACTGATGTAGAAAATGAGGAGTGACTAAAAGAACTGTGCATGTTTAGCCTTGATAAAAGAATGTGGGGACTTTTCAAATACTTGAAAGGTAATCATACAGAGGAAGGGTGCAGGATCTGTTCTCAGTTTTCTGAGCAGGACAAGTAATAATGGGCTCAAGCTACAGGAAGGAAGATTTAGAACTTCTTAACTGTTAGAGCAGTACAACCAAGGAAACAATTAGAGATGGGCACAAAACAAAAAAAGAAATGCTTTTGTTGTTTTGTTATGAAACAAAATGAACTGCTTTTTTGGCTCTAAAAATTAATTGATCCATCCTAGAGGCACCAAATTTGGTTGCTAGATTCCTTGGACTCTTCCCTTTTAGCCCTCCAAATTTGGTGAGGTTTGCAGTTTAGGGGGGGGGGGCGAGTTATAAAACTCTCAATCGGATCCATCATGGAAAAAGAGGAAGAGGAAAAATCTGGCATTTAAAATTCAAGCCATTTTCCACTCTGTGCTGTGGAATGCAAAGGAGGGGGTTGAGGTGAGTGATGATAGGTCTAGGGTTGCTCAGCAATAAAGCAGTAAAAAAAAAAAAAAAACATTTCACTCTCTGAAAGAGCAAGAGAAAATTTATGGCCCTGAGCCGGTGCTTCCTTCCTTAAGGAAAAGGCAAGTGAAAATAGAACAGAATGGAATCATTTCACCACTTGCCTCAATCCTCCTCCTTTGCATTCCACAGCACAGAGAATGAGGCTTGAGTTTAAACAGCCACATTTTTCCTCTTCCTCTTTTTCCATGGGGGACCCAATTTACAGTTTAATAACTCACCCCTATGAAACCCAAACCTCTCCAAATTTGGAGGACTTACAAGGAAGAGTCCAAGGAAGCTACCCACCACCAAATTTGGTGCCTCTAGGACCCAGGGAGCCATTTTATAGCATAACAAATCATTTCATTTTGTTTCATTCCATTGCAAAAATTCTTTTAAAAATTCATTTATAACAAAAGTCTGTGCAGATTCTCAGTCATCCATGTGGGTTTATCTGGAAGCTGAATCATGGCAACTGGACTTCTTTTCTTGAGAGACTGAAACGTTTCATTGCTCATCCAAGCAGCTTCATCTGTCTGAGGAAAGCTACTTGTGAGTCCTCCATTTTATATCTCACTTTGATCTCATGTCACCCTGGTCTGAAATAGGCTCCTAAGGTGAACAATGGCCTGAATAAGTTTGTTAGGTGGACAATAGTCTCAATAGGCTCATTAGGTGGACAATGGCCCACTTTTACAACCTTCCCAACACCAACAAATTATGAATCATTAGCCGCGACCTTGTTGGTGGAGCTGTAAATTATGTTTATAACAAAAGGAAAGGTAAGGAAAAACAAAACAAAGCACAATATTTTTGTTTCGTGCCCACCTCTAGAACCAATTACTTTGGGAGTTGGTAAGAGCTCCAGTCCTGGAGCAATTTAAACGAAAATTTGACAACCATCCATCAGTAGAGATGGGCATGACTAGGGAAAATGACGTTTTCGAGTTGTCGTGTGTCGGAGGTGGCCCGTGTCGGCTCGTTTCCATTTTTCGCGAAATTTCGCAAAAATTTGTCGTTTTGTTTTTCGGTTTTTCATCTGTCGTTATACTGGTTTGGGGGGGTAGCGGGCTCCTGGAGGCACCTCTGTGGGGTGGGTGCCTCCTATCCTCACCCGTCAGCGCTGCTACAAAAGGGCATGCATAGCCAATTGGATATGCATACCAAGTTACAGACTCAGCAGACTGGCAGAGGCACCCCTCTTTTTGGGGTGCCTTCCCTGCATCAGTCAGTGAGAGACAGGCACTCGCGGGCAGGGTTTGCATGGCACACAAATGCTGCTGCAGGAGTCAGCCAGAGCCACAAGTGACGGACTGGCAGACTCTCCCTGCATCCGCTGTGTCTCACTAAGAAGGGAAGCGTACTTGCGTACTGTGCAATGCACGTACAGATCTGGCTTAGGGGGACAGAGGGTTAGCGCAAGGGCTAGGGTTAGGCTAGTTACGGGTTAGGTTAGGGTGAGTATTGGGGTGCACCTCTGGGTGCCTCTCTGACCCACTAAGAGGACAGTGTACTGTGGTGTATGGGTATGGGTTAGGGTTAGGGCTAGGGCTAGGGCAGGGTTAGTGGGCTTTTTGGCACATCCCAGAAGTCTCAGTGGCCAAGTGGCCATGCGATTGGTGGAATGGCTCCAAAAATTTGCATGGTCCACTCCCTTGGCCAGCCCATCATTGCGCAGGTGTAAAAATAAATAAATAAAATAAAATAAAATAAAATCAATGGAGAGAGGACAGAGAGGAGACATTTTGTTGCAAGAAAAACCCACTGCTACTGTAAAAATTCTGGCAGTTTTAAAATAACAATTTTCGCATGTTTCTGTGGTGCTTGTGTGTTTTTGGACCACGATTTCAAAAAAAATATTGCGGTCGCCGCCCCATTTTCGATCCCCCGCCCGCACCGCATGGCATGGTGAGTCCGGCTTGTTGCTTGCGAGTCCCCACCAGAGCAGCCCAGGACAGGAGAGGGGGGAGGCCGGCCACCCCCGAAACCACCCATCTGGTAGGTGCACTCTCAGGCAGGCATATTTTCGCCTGCTTTTTGGGCCAGGAATCAGGGTTTTCTTTAACTTTAAAAAACTTTTTTTTCTGTGCCGCTTGAATGGCGGCGAGCCGGCGAGGCGGCGACTTTGGCGGGACGATGGGCACAGCCCAGGAGGGATAGGAGGAGAGGGGGGAGTCCGGGGACCCCTCCCCCCAGAAACCACCCCTCTGGTAGGTGCCCTGAGCCCTCACTCAGGCAGGCATATTTTCACCTGCTTTTTGCCCGGGAATCAGGGGTTTTAAAACTTTTTTTCTGTGCCGCTTGAATTGCAGCGGCCGGCGGAGAGTCCGGCAGCCGGCTTGTTGTGAGCGACTGCGAGACGACGAGGATGTCCCCCACCAGAGCAGCCCAGGACAGGAGAGGGGGGGAGGCCAGGGACCCCCCCCCCAGAAACCACCCCTCTGGTAGGTGCACTTTCAGGCAGGCATATTTTCACCTGCTTTTTGGCCAGGAATCGGGGTTTTTTTTAAAAAAAAACAACTTTTTTTCTGTACTGCTTGCTTGGCATTGCGGGATCGCCGCAATGCCAGGAACGACAACGACAAATCAGACCCAATTATTCTTTAGTCGGTTCGAGTTTGAGTTCTGGCAGAGTAATTCCCGTTACCGTTTCCGTTCCGTAACGGAAACGAGGAACGGAAATGGAAATGGGAATTCCGCTAAGTCGTGCCCATGTCTATCCATCAGATCTGTTTTGATTTTGATTTTGATTGCAAAGTAGCATTGAACTTAATGGCCTTATAGGCCCCTTCCAACTGAATTATTCTCTGATTCTGTGAAATTTCTTTCTCAGGAAGAAACCTAGACTAGAACCACTCATCTTGAAATCATATGACTTCTTTCAAATGCAACTGAAGGATAAAATCATCATAACTGAAATAACAACAAAATGTATATTGGCACTTTTAAGACTAATATATTTATTAAAGGTAAGATTTTGTGGGCAGAATTCTCTTCCTCCAACACTGATGCTGCATTTTTTTAATCTTTGTGTTTTGTTTTTTTCTGTTGCTGCTGAAACAGACTAACATGGCTGTTCCTGAAAAAAAAATATTGCTGGTGAAATCTAGTTATCAGATGATCTGCTTTTGGGATAGATTAGCTCTCTCTGAATGAGGATGAATAGCATTTCAAGACCTGACATGCAGAGTGTCTCCACCAACCTTCTATTATACAGTGTTGTTCCTTTTAGTAAATGTTGGCTTTCAAAATCCAGCTTTCTAGTACTATATCTCGGACTATATTTTCATCACAGCAGATGGTAGCTGCACTAGAGATTGGGGAACTGAATTTGGGGGGCTCACAGTGCATAGAAAAATGTTTTCTTGGACTACAGCACCCAGAATTCCCCAGGCTAGCATGGCCAAAGAATCTATGGGCTTAGGAATTCTGAAAGGTGTGATCTGAGACAATAACTTCTCCTCATGCTTTGGGGGTTTATAAATGCTTACCACTGATCTGCGAGGCCCCTAAATGAAAAGTGACAGCAGCGCCTGCAAGTGCACTGAGTGTGACCAGTTTGTGTGACACTCTTTCTATAAACAATGCCCAGTGAATGATGCCAGGGAGGTCCCTTTCAGCCACATTGGTAGTGTCTGCTTCACTGAGGCAAAACCTCTGTGCAATGCCACAAATTATCCTTTCTCCGTATCCTCAGTCCCATATATTGTTAATCAGGGCTTTCGGTGTGGTGATTTATTTTTAGATATTCAATGGCTAAAGAGTATGAGTGTGGCTATTCAGCCACCCTGCCATGCAGAAAATAATCTGAAAGGTGAGGGGAGGAGAGAGGAAGAGAACTCATGCACACATTTGAAAAGTAGGGGGAAAGGGCAAAAAGAGACCAAGCTGATTTCTGACAGAGAGACTGCTTTTTGCTCAGAGTAGCTCAGAAAAATGTTTGATTGGTCCACTGTGTAAATGATGTCCCTGACACATAATTATTAATTATTGCTTCCACTTAACAAAGTTGTACCCAGCGTTTAACATTTGTGGTGGTGGGGGTTTCCCCCCCAAAGACTGCCCCATAGGTGCAGCTGAAGCTGACACCTATGACATTTTAAGGGCTGGGCTTCACAACTGGTACGATGAAGTGGAATGACATTTAATTACTGATGTGCAGCCATTCGCTCCAGCTAATTATGATCCCTGGAGTTTAGTCATCATATGTAATTAACTTCTACTTGCATAAAAGCTTAATGTGCTGCAGGAGCAATGATAGCAAGGAATGTTGCACTTTCGAATTACTGACAGAATCCAAAATGAATCCTGGAAGGCAATATTTCCCAGTAAGTGTTACCACAGCCATCTGTTCTTGAACAATGTCTTTTTAAAAACTAGGCTGCACCGTTAATAGTTATCCTTACGTTTGTGGCAACCTCTGCAGAAGGAGAAACCACAGAAAATTCTGATATGATTTTTGACAAAAGAAGCCGCTCAGAATGACCCAGCTGGGTTGTTCTTCCTCCCTGCTTCTTTTCTTATCCCCTCTTTTAAAATTATTATTATTATTTTAATGTTTTTAACGAATCCCATTTAAGTACTTTGCATTGTATGACACTTGGTTATCTGCTAAACTAGAACAAGTATTTTTTGTGGTACATGAGAAAACCACAACTGCTCCTCTTCTATTCTGTGTTTATAATGCTGAGCTTCCATGAGGAGAGAGGAAGGGAGTTACAGAATGAGACCATTCAGCCACTCCCCTACAGACAGAGATTCAAGCCACAGTAGATACTTAGGAAAGGGGAAATATAGTTTGGGGAAGCAGGTACTTGTCTGGATTTTCTCTTAAGACATTGAGAATGAAAAGGAGGAAAGGAAATTGTGTTAGTGGCTGTCAAATACTAGATGAGGTTGCTGTTTGGAACTGCAGCCTAATTTTGATTAATAGTTCCTACTAGAGTAGACCCATTGAAACAACCATTCAAGCTACTGATCAGATCCACACCTTCAATTATAGCGCAGTAGCAGTTTGTTTTCCTGGGCATCTAGAAAAGTGTATGAATATCTAAATGTGTACACATCATTACTTTCACATCATTACTTTCACATGCCCTCCACCTGATAACTTCCCCACATGATAAGACAGTGTAGGTTATCCATATTGCAAGTGACTGATAGTCACAGTAGAGGGGTAAAGCTCAGAAGCAAATTATTGACCCAACAGATCATCTTGTTCAGCAATTCATTTTCTTCCCCTAGCCTCATCCATGTCCACAAAAGTTCCCCATCCCACCTCAGGACCTTTTTGAAGATACTCCAGTCTAATTCTTCTTCAGGTATGTGCTTGTTGTCTGTTTCATAGAGTCTTATAATAATGGAAGGGGACTATAAGGCCATAAAGTCCCATCCTCTTCTCAATGAAGGAATCCAAATCAAAACGTATCTGATAAATGATTGTCTAATATAGATGGCCACAAAGCAAAAAATGAAATGCTGTTTCGTTGTTTCGTTATGTGACAAATGACTTCATTATGTAACAAAATGGTAGGACACGTTTCATTAAAAAAGAAAAAGAAACAACATTTTTTCCTCTAGAAATGAAACAATTCATCCTAAGGAACCAAACTGGCAGGGGAGCTTCTTTGGACTCTTTCCTGTAAACCCCCCAAATTTGGAGAAGTTTGTGTTTCAGGCAGCTGAGTTATTAAACTCCAAAGGGGGTTCCCTAGGGGGAAAAACATTTCTAATTGAGTTGGAAGTCAATAACAGCCCTCCCAGTGGGTGAGTACATAATGTTTTGTTATGTTTATGCACTCAAAAATATGTATCGCAGCCATGTATTGGTACTAAAATGGCAGGGCAGCTTCCTTGGACTCTTTCCTGTAATCCCCTAAAATTTGGAGAGTTTTGGGGTTCAGGGGGCTGAGTTATTAAACTCCAAAATGGGTTCCCCTAGGACAAAATCATTACTAATTGAGTTAGAAAGCCACTAATTGCTCACCTGCGGTGGGGCTATTATCAGCTTCCAACTCAATTAGATTCCCCCCCCTCGGGGAACCGTTTTGAGTTTAATATCTCTCCTAATTTCAAGGGCTTACAGGGAAGTGTCCAAAGAAACTCCCCTGCAATTTTAGTGCCTCTGGGACCCAGGGGAGCCATTAACAAATCACTCTGTTTCATTTCATTATGAAACTACTTTAAAAAAATTTAGTAACAAAACCAAATGAAACTACTAAAGAATGGAAATGTAATGTAACAAAATGCTGTATTTTCATTTTGTGCCCATCTCTATTGTCTAACCTTCCCTTGAATGCCTCCAGTGTAGGAGTGTCCTCCACCACCCAAGATGATTGGGTCCATTGGCATAGTGCTGTATCAGACAGAGAAATTATTCCTATATTCAACCAAAATTGGACTTCTTATAATTTGCCCCAATTATTATATGTCCTTTACTCTGGAATGACTTAGAAATGACTGCACAAATCCTGCCACTTCTCTATGACTGAAGAGTACTATCATATTCTGGACTTTATTTTATATACACAATGAAACAGCATTTCATTTTTCGTTTTGTCCCCATACCTAGTTCTCAGATATCAGGGGCTAGGTTGTACAAGTGATTACACAAATAGAACAAAAAAGAACTGCAGCACTACAGGGCTCCAGTGCAGAATTTCAAGTACATCACCAAATTAGGAAAGGATTACTGTAGAACAGTGGTTCCCAGCCTTCAGTCTCTAGAAGTTTTTGGACGGAAACTCCCAGAAGCCCTCACCACTTCCTGTGCTGGTGAGGATTTCTAGGAGTTTGAGTCCAAGAACTTTTGGGGAGGCAGGTCTGGGAAGCACTACTGTAGGATAAAGCCTTGGCAATTGAAATGAGTTCTAACTGTGTATTGCAAGCACAATATCTTCACTCTATCCTGAAATGTCCCATTCTCCGCATATACACATATCTGTGTGTAGTTCTTGGCAATAGGGATAGCTCAGTATAACATGTAAAAGACCAAAACACTCCTATTATATAAAAATCTGGCAGTAGTAATACTGAACTGATTTGCATGCAACTATTGGCCTGTATCTACATGGGTTCAATCAATTGTTCATCACTTGATTACTTATTGTTTGGATGGATGGAGCAATCTCCATACTGCATTTTTCCCATTCGTCTTTCATTTACAATGACATGTTCCAGAATATTTGCATTTAGATATGTATTTAAGCATATTTCCTGAAGCTTTCATCTTCATTTTTAAATACACATTTTAAAATTAGTCACTCAATTTGCCTGCCTACCTACCTACCTACCTACCTACCTACCTACCTACCTACCTACCTACCTACCTACCTACCTACCTACCTACCTACCTAC
>JAHTLZ010003526.1:60924688-60943129 GCA_023846285.1 Phrynocephalus versicolor
TCTCTCTCTCTCTCTCTCTCTCTCTCTCTCTCTCTCTCTCTCTCTCTGTGTGTGTGTGTGTGTGTGTGTGGTGTCATTATAGTCGTGATCAACTCTTTGTGACCCCATGTCCATGGCGTTTTCTTGGCAGGAATGCTGGTTTGGTTTGACAGTTCCTACTCCAGGCACCTACAGCACCTGGTATGCCCTGGTGGTCACCCATCCAAGTACTAACCAGGACCAACCCTGCTTAGCTTCTGAAACCAGGTGAGATTGGATGTGCTTAGGGCATCTAGGCAGCACTAACTATAATCTACATGGGTTTAATTTTAAATTTGGGGGCAATTATCTCAAACCAATAATAAAAGTCCTGCAAGCTTTTAATAATTACTCCCTTTTTTATTATGATGAATAACATGTTTCCATGTAAAATGGAAGAACTAAAACATTATACTTAATAAGATTTAATTGCAATCAGTGTCATGACAGTGGATGGAATTGATCAGTTCCGTATAAATAATATCATGTTTTAAATCAAAAATATTAGCTTGGTTTAGGAGCTTAATTTGATCAAGGATGGAAGCAGCCAACATTTTCAAATATGGTTAGAAATTATAGATATCTACAGCCTTAGTCAGAAATCCCCTTGCTTTTTTGTTATTGTTTTGTTTATGAAACTAAGGTGTACTGTAGTCAGAAAAGTGGAGTCCATCTTTGAATGTGGATTTTATACAAGAGATAATCTGGATGCTTGCAAATTGCTACATATTTCCTATGCAGATTCATCATTTGAGCACAGTGATAAAGGCAAGGTTCTTTCTGGAATGATCTTGATGCTGCCATGTCAATATGTGAAAATTTATGTGTATAAGAATGTTAATACAATTATATGGGGTAACACTGAAATTGAAAGTGCTTTTAGATAGGGGCTTGAACTATAGTCATTGGGAAACACTTAGCTAGCTCTCCAGCCAAAGAAAGCCATTCTACAACAATATTCAAAAGTTGAATGTGTTTATTTTTTGTTGTAATGTGTAAATATGGAGTATTTGCTGATCCCAGAGCTTGCAATATCTGAAATTACAAAATTCTGGTGCTCCAAGATTCTAACACAACAGATGATTCATGTTATAGGCCTTTATTCATTGAGGCTTTGCAAAAACAATTAGTCAAAATAATAGCATTAATATCATAGTAGCAGCTTGCAAGGTACTGAGTTACTACAAACCTTTGAAGTCGAAACACAAAGACTGCAAGGACCAATAAACTTTATATTTAAACAAATACCTTAGTGCTTCAGGCCCTTGGGCCTCTAATGCCAGCAGAAATGATTGTTTTTAGTTGTAAGGGAAAGGAAAACAACCAATAAAACTAAAAAAATAAAGCAATTAGGAGATGTAAATACACCTCAACATCAGCATTCAACTCATCAATACTCCACACCACACACACACACTGGTTACCACCATCAACAACCATGTAACAATGAAGCAACAGTCTTCATCTCCAGAAGCCTAGTGATAACCACCATCATGGATTTTCCTCCATAGATGCAAACTTGCACAAAGCTGACTTGACTGGGTGAGAACAATTTTCATGCTGTATAGATTTGCCAAGAGACCATGTACTATATTTTTCTTTCATATATATTTTAATGCTAAGAACATTGACATTTTAAGATGTGTTCTCTGTTCTCTTTTCATTAAGCCTTTTCAGACTATAAGCTAAAAATGCATGTTCCTGAAATGTGGAAATAGGATCTATTTTATGCCTACAATTGTAAGTTTTGGTTTTGGGTTATTTCTAGAGATGGGCATGACTCAAAAAATGGTGTTTCGTTTGTCGTTTGTCGTTTAGGGGGTCCGTTTCGGTTCGTTTTGTTTTTCGTGATTTTTTTTGCAAAAAAAATCGTTTTCATTTCGTTACGTAATGAAATGAAAAAATGAAAATGAATGAAAATGAAAAATTGCTGTTTCGTTAGCATTCATTACAGTTCAATGTATTTGCCGCAACGAAAATGAAATGCACGACAAAATTTCTGGTGTTTTGGTTCGTTTCGTTTCATTTTGGAGACAAAAGTCGTTTTTCGTTTTGTTACGTAACAAAACGAAAAAACAAAAACAAAAATGAAAAAATTGCTCGTTTCGTGCCCATCTCTAGTTATTTCTTATTTGCAGCTTTTCCTAGTTATAAGATTTGGGGGTGGTAATTTCTGTTGAAGCATATGTGCATGCAGTTTTCCATAGCTTGTAGGACTTTGTATTTTTGCAACTCTGAAGTATTTGGTGCATATGGAACATAGAAGCAATGCAGATAAATAAATCTTGTGCAACTAGACAAGCTAATACTCCCTTATTGAAGCAGGGGAAAGATGTATACCTTGAAACTCAAATAAATTATGTTACATTTGGAAAGAATTAATTTCAGCCTGGAATTAATCCTTTTGATGCCAGCTATAGTGAATATAATCTTCTGAATTTTCTCTAGATGTCAGTCAAATTCTGTAGGGCTCTTAGGGAGATGTTCAAGGGTCAGAATCCTGATCTGACAACTGGATTAGAGAACAATTGAATATGGTTTTATGGTGTAGTTTCATATGTTCCTATAGTCAGGCAGCAACATTCTTCCCAATATTGTTTTCGGAATTTGAGACTTCCTAACTGCTTTTGAGTAGAGATGGGCACGACTAAAAAAAAATGGTTTTTCGTTTTTCGTTGAGGGGTCCGTTTTGGTTCGTTTTCGTTTTCGTTGGGTTTTTCCGCAAATTTTTCATTTTCGTTTCGTTGCCTAACGAAAATGAAAAACGGAAACGGAAACGAAAAATTTCTTTCATTAGCATTCTTTTCAGTTCAATGTGCTTGCCGCAATGAAAATGAAAAACATGGCAAAATTTTTCGTTTCATTTCTTTTCCGTTTTGTTTTTTGAAAAATTTTCGTTTTCGTTTCGTTACCTAACGAAAATGAAAAAACGAAAACGGAAACGAAAATTTCGCTGAGTCGTGCCCATCTCTACTTTTGAGCAATCCTAAATTGGCCTTTCTGCAAAACAATAGCCTCCTCTAAGAACATGACACTTCTTTGAAGTTTGCTTGTTCTCTATAAGAACCGTATTAATGAAATAACAGTTTACATGTGATTTTGTTTTGTTTGCTTTAAACTTAAATTGATGGCCTAACTTTGCACTGTTGAAGACAATTCCAAGCATTCATTTCCTGGGTTTCAATTTCATTCTAAACTGGCAGCCACTTAACATCGTCAGCTCCTTTTGCTTTTAACTGAATAAAGGTCAAATAATCAGACATCTAAAAGGACAGCTCATTTATCATCCTTTGATAAATGTGTCAGTAGCTAATCTTTAGCACTGGATGGTAGCACCACACAATGAAAGGTTAATGAATTCAAAGCATTGGATTTACCACAACAAGGCAGTAATGATGACGACGGACAGAAATTTCAGTTTTCATTCAGTAGCGTGGAAAGATGTGCACATGTAGGACCTCTGATGACTATACTTTTTGTATGCTGCCCTGCTAAATTTCATCATAATGTGGTCAAGAACTGTTCTGTGTCTGTATGTGAGTATACGTACACGTACACATATATGCATACATACTTGCACACATTGATATCTTATTGCTCAGTGAGCTCTTTTAATCAGTGTTATTTTTGCTGGTGAAATACCCCCCCCTTTGGCCAGCAAAAAGAAATTTCAGCTGAAGGAAATCTACTCAGCAATGAGATATAAATGTATAACAAGGTGTATATGTTTTTATTGTATGAATTGTTTGAATTTATTAATTGTTGTAAACTGCCCAGAGTAACTTCACTGCCAGATGGGAGGTATAAAAATCCAATAAATAAATAAATAAATAAATAAATGGCTGTGGACACAATTACTACAGTACCCGTCAAATACCTATTCAAAATGTTAGGATGATTCTTGAGATCAGTACAATTCTTTTCTTGGATACAGTAAATCTTACTGTCATACACATCTTGGCCACATCCAAGTGGAAATACTTCAACATACTCTAAATGGGACTGCAATTATATTTGAAAATCATTTGGATGCTAAAGATGGGGCAGAATATTCCATCTAGATTGGGTGTGTGTTTTATAGACACTTCTTCATGGCTACTGCATCTCCTAATTAATCCCAAGTGATTTCTGAGCTCAGAGTCTGATTTACTGCTTTTAAAGCTGCATACACTTTGGACACAGAATACCTAAATTGCCATCTTCTTTCCTATGAAGCTGGCCACCCACTGAAATCATCTGCTGAGGCATTGACCCATTCTATGCTTCCCAGTGCTGTTTATCCTTTCCCTTCTCTGAACTGTTTTCTTTCATGCCGGGTACTCTGAGAAAGAACTGCAGTCTGATGTGGGCATTATTCAAAACATAATTATCCCAAACATAAGGATAGAGCTGTACCACAACATTCCCAATTCAAGATCATGGATATATTTTCATTTCTCCTGTACCTCATCCTGCACAGCTGATCAAAGTTGAATCAGTACATCCACTCCTATGTTGGCATGTACCATGTGAAAGTCCTAAACACATAGAAATATAATCTGCCTAGAGGGACCTTTGAGCGAACAGGTGCATGCATGGAGGCACCACCTGAAAAGCTGCCCAGGATACATGTGAACATAGGAATGGAGGTGCTGGCTTCCACCTTGCATGGCTGTTCAAGAAGCCAGGTTTAAATAGGAGGGTAAAGAACACTAAATCCCTTCTCCCCAATTTAGACTCTCTCAATTGGAAAAAAAATACTCAATGACAAATTTTCAGGTTCTGCAACGTTCTCTGGTTCCAAATGAAAGAGCCATCCCCCCCATGTGCATCTTCATATTTTTTTTTGCCAACTGCAGCATACAAATCCCCTCCTTTTTCTTTGGGATGCAAAGAAATAACAAACAAGAAGTCCTTATAGAACACCACCGCTGCTGATTTTAATCCTCAGAAGCCAAAGCAACAAAGCAGCAGCCTTTTTCATTTGGGAAAAAATGGTTATTTGCATTAAAATGCTATTTGTGCAGTTTTTTAAAAAAAATTGCACAAAAGCCTGTACTTGCTCTATTCCAATGAGCATCATGGAATGCCTTTCTCATTTGCAGAGCATGAAAGATAAGTTGTGGTAAAAAAGGTAAATGTTAAAGTTTCCCCCACGCAGATGCGTGCTAGTCGTGACCGACTCTAGGGGCGGTGCTCATTTCCGTATTAAAGTTGAAAGAGCCAGTGTTGTGCAAGTCCGTAGCCACATGGCCGGCATGGCTGCAAGGAAACCCTGTTTTACCTTCCCGCTTTTTACGGCGGTACCTATTTATCTACTTGCATTTACATGCATTCGAACTGCTAGGTTGGCAGGAGCTGGGGTTATCATTGGGACCTTGCTCCGCTGTGTGGCACCTGGGATTCAAACTTCCAAGTTGCCGACAGTTTTCAGAGCCTTAGTTCACTGAGCCACCACGCCCCCCCCCAGCAAGCACGGATTTAAATATCATCTGAATAGGATTTAAGGTGATTTAAAGGTCTGGTACTTGCTGAGCTGCCATGTATTCATCTTTCCTCCCTTTGTTTTTGTGCACTGCATGGATAATAGTACAGGCATACCTCAGTTGACAAACACCTTTGTTTACATAATTTTGGTTTACATAAGGCATTGAAAAAGTATCCAGGATAGATTGCACCCCCATTCATTTCCAGGTTTACAAATTTTCCAGAACATGAAACGTCCCGGAAAATGGATTAAATTTCATAAACTGAGCTAGGCCTGCAATATGACCTAGTTGACACCCAATCTTGTGTATGTTCACTGAGAAATTTGGCAAATTTGAAAGGTGCTTTCTCCATAGTAGCTACCCATGCTGCCCTCATTGGTTAGATGCCTGCCTTTAATCAGTGGACTACTAGAAAAAAGATTCTAATTAATTCTGCCAATTTGCACACAGATAATAGTTAATTCCCCATGTAAAAATGTTTCTTGCATTATCTGTATGGAAGATACAGGACAGTGGGAGATTAGAAGAGTGTTTAGACCGTGAGTGAAAGAAAATTTCTGTCCAAGGCTGGTGGTCTTTATAAGTTCAAATATTATATACTGAAGTCATAGATATAAATACAAGCAACCATTGCACCAGGACTGGCATGTTGATATATAACGCAA
Source organism: Phrynocephalus versicolor (assembly GCA_023846285.1). Taxonomy (NCBI): domain Eukaryota; kingdom Metazoa; phylum Chordata; class Lepidosauria; order Squamata; family Agamidae; genus Phrynocephalus; species Phrynocephalus versicolor. The sequence continues at coordinate 60,930,840 of JAHTLZ010003526.1, forward strand.
AGGTCAAGGGTACAAGTACCTCACATTAGTAGCCATTAGTCAACATCATAAAAAGATCTTATAGTTTCTGAGTAAGCATTTATATGCCAATTTGTATTTAACAGCTGGATCAGCTTGTTAAGGTCAATTTACAACAGCATATTAAAGTGAGATTAATATCATAGCATTCACTGAATGCCGACAAACAATTTTTATGTTCACTTATACAACCATAACCAAGTAATTTTTGAAGAACAGCAAGATAAAGTGTTTGCATATGAAAAAACAACTTTTGTAGATGGGTGGGGGGCTTTAATGCACAACATTCATTATTATCTCGTAAGTAATGCAATGGCACAAATTTTGGGGAGTGCTTTTACGATTTTAGAAATGAGCACCAACAGAAGAAGTAGATTGCAGCAGAATGAACTCAATAAACATTTGAAATTCATTGGACTCTAGGCAGTGCCAGATTTATGTGCAAACTAAGGAAGCTACAGCATAGGGCTGCAGAATATGGGAGGCCTCTAAATAGTTTTTTTAAAAGGAATATAAAGATAGAAAACTCTTTGTGTGTGTATGTGTGATGTAGTGCCACAAGGCCTCTTATTCCTGACATACCTTCAGCATGTAATGCAGACCTGTCCCCAGAGCAAATGTTGGGTTGAGAATGATAGCTTGATGTTAGCCTTTGCCAATGTTAAACCATTACTTCTATGTAATAGATAGACATGTTGGTATCATTCAGACAATCACAGTAATCTTATTTTAAACGGTGATAGTTGCTCAAAGCACAGTAGTTCTACATATTCAGCGAAATGTAACCATTTATTTCAGTTGCATTTATAGTCTGTCATTCCTCCACTGACACCATAGGTCTCCTCTAGAGATGGGCACCAAACAAAAAATGAAACACTGATTTGTTGGTTTGTTATTTAACAAAACAAAATGAAATGAAATGAACAGGGAAGAAGTGTTTTGTTAGTAATGAAAAAACTGGTTTTTTTTTTTTGTTTAAAATGAACTGATTAGTTTCTCTGCAAAACGGCTCCTCTGGGTCCTAGAGTTACCAAATGTGGTATGAACCTTCAATGGACTCTCCCCTTTAAGCCCTCCAAATATGGAGAGATTTGGCATTCAGGGAGCTGAGTTATTCAACTTCAAAGGGGGGTGCCCCAGAAAAAAAATTTCTAATAGCTATGTTATGTGCTCTCGCCTTGAAGCACTCCCATTTTGGAGAGGTTTGGGTTTCAGAGAATGGAGTTATTAAGCTCCAAAGGTGCTGCAGGGTTACTTAATTGAAGGCACGTGGATTGGCATCCTGAGGGGAAGCTGTAAATTAACCCTATAATTGGTAAAATGCACCAGACACACTCTTTCCATTAAGCACCCCTGCACCTCCTTTGGAGCTCAATAACTCCATTCCATGAAACCCCAAACTTTCCAAATTTCAAGGGGTTCCCTAAAATTGCATGGGGACGCTAAGCCTGCCATTCACATACCTGGGATCAGTAATTTTCCAATGAATATTTTTAAAAAAAATATTCACACCAAATTTGGTGCCTCTAGAACCCAGGGGACTGGTTTAATAGAGTAACAAATCATTTCATTACTGATTCATTTAATACAATTTTTTAAAAAAGAAAATCATTTCTAATGAAACAAAATGAATCACGGGGAAAACAAAATGAAATGAAATGAAACAAATCTCAATTTTTCCATTTCGTGCCCATCCCTAGTCTCCTCTGCATTTCATCTTGGCAACAACATTGAGGATGAGAAAGCACGATAGACTTAATGTCATCCAGTGACCTAATAATTCCACTGTACATTCTTCCCCATCAGGATGTGCATGATTAGCACCTGGCTAGACTGTGACCCTGATGATGTCTCAAATTACAAGCATGTAGGCACCATGATGATCTCAAGCAATAAAGATGATGATCTCAAGCAATAAAGATGATGATCTCAAACAATAAAAGTTTGAGGTGCAATGCCACTAGTGCCTTTTAGCTAAGGTAATCCTTTAATGAAATTCCTCTGGGTAAAAAAAAAAAAAAAAAAAAAAAAGAATGACATGAATGCTGCAGATGAAACCAGAGGCAGATGAATTTCTGGAGATGAAAACAGAGGCAGATTTTCAACAAAGGCCCAAAACTAGATCAATATGTGTGTCTATCTTTTTTGGACAATATTATTCTGTCCATGCATAAAAATGGATTGGGGTGGGGAGACAGAGAATGTAACACTAAACTTGATCAAAAAATCCACAAAGATTTTATTCTCTAGCAGGAGATTGGAGATGTTCTCAAATTTGCTCCCCACTGCCCGTATATCAGAAGCTCCAGCTTGGATCCTGCACCCTGGTGACTAATCCACAGGAAACACCACTGCCATCAGACCCCAAGCACCAGATGAGGCTCTTCTAGTGAAAAGGACAATCTTGGGCATTGTTCCCCCATTTAGGTCAGGATCACTATGATTTCCTCTCCAAAGAAGCCAGTGGACCAAGAATAAGACACTATATAATTATAAAATGGATCCAGAATTTCTGGAAGCATTTGGCTCTGAAGCTCAACAATGCTGGCATATGAGGATGCTGGATCTTCAGGCAAATCACTTGTTCCCTGGCTATTATCCATTGTCCCAAATGCAGCCACATTCTTCTAGAGCAGTAGCTGTTCAGCATCCTGAACTTTCCTGCTCCAGTTCAACACCTCAACATGTTTATTTCCTCCTTGAGACACTTTCTGCCTGGGATGAATGATACCAGAAAGAGAAGAGGTTAGTGTAACTTCCAGAAGAAAAATAAGGTTAGCCGTTTTTGCTTTTATTATTTTAAGGGGAAGAAAATTTAAATAGACATAAATTGGTGACCTTCTTCACAGTTGATCAGCCATCCTCGAACCATGACTGGACGTTGTATTTGCTGAGCATACTCTACATTCCACAGTTTTATAGAGAGCTGAAAAATGGTCTTGATGGGCTAATAACTAATGCATTTATATTTCTTAAAAGATTTGCTGAGAGCTCTTTGACCACTTTGCCTTTTCTTTCTGGAGATGAAAACACCTACAGACTGATGAAGGAGATGATTGATCCAAAAGAGGGACAGTTCATTACTGACCCTTTACTTCTGTGCTATTGAAGTGGGTACACAGTTCTGAGGAAAGAAGGTGTGTTAGTGATTTTATTTTTCCCTGTGAATACATTTGGTGATGAAGGTTAAGCCTGTTTCATTTTCTTTCTTCCTTGAAAAAGCGAAGCAGAGGGGGATAAAAGATAAAAACAGCAAAAGGCTGAGGTATATTTCAATACAATACGTCCCGAAGAAAAAGCAAGAATTATTTCTGAGATAGCAAATGTTTTGGCATTTTGCAGTGTTTAGCAATGAATACACAGCAGCACTACTTCTATTAAATGGGTCCATTGTATTTCACTGATCTGCTCCCTCATTATTTTAGTCTGTTGATAAAAGGATTATGATAAATGATGAATAAAACATAGCACTAGCATACTTTACAAATAACATTTTGCTTCTTGAGGATAACATGAATTCACTAGTTTTTGTCCATTTTAAGGGAAAATATGGTTTTGGCTTTGCCAGCTCATTTCTGTTTTGAATATCAAAATTTACATTAAATATAAACTGAAAAGGGATGTTATTTCTTGAAGATATTTATCACTAGTTTAAATTTGCTAAAAATTGATTATGTTCACATGTGTCCACATTTCAAGGTCATTGACAAGGCATACAGTAGTTCATATCATAGCCTCTGAATGTATCCATGGCTCACACTTCAGTTCAGTTCAACAATAAACATGATATTAACAGTCTTGGTCAAATACCTTTTCTTTGGACAATGAAAACAGCTTTTAAATATTTAACAGAACTGGGGAAAGAGGTTTTCTTCTCCATTACAAACATACTGTCAAAGCTGGTGTCAATGACATACTGTCAATGTCACCAGCTTTTCCAGTATTCAAGGGGCACACATGCACACTCATGTGCACACGTGCATGCATACAGACACACAGGGTGGTGGTGGTGGTGAGATTTTTACTGCAGAAAACAAGCTACACATCTCAAGCTTAGTACTGTACAAAGTGTATAATAACTGAGGACAGGAACATTAACTAGCATCCAGAAATTAGATCATATACAAGTTTTCTGCTAATCTACTTGGCTTCAACATAGGCCACACCATTTTTGAACAACATGACGTAGTTCGAAGAGGGTGCCTTCAGTGGAAATGTATAGAAATTGTGGCAGTGGCTGCTATTTAAAGACAGCAAATTTTCAACTTGCTTGGCTAATGGGAATAGGTGATTTCTGTCCATTTTAAGGGAAAATCACCTGGTGGTGATTATGCTGTTCCCATTGCATAGGCCAGTGATGGCACACCTTCAGCAATCCAGATGTTTTAGACCACAACTCCCAGAATTCCAAGCTTGTATTGCCAATGGCAAAGGACTGTGGGAGTTGTGGTCCAAAACATCTGGAGTACTGAAGGTGTGTCACCACTGGCCTATGCAATGGGAACAGCATAATCACCACCAGGTTGACACTGACTACCTTGCTCTCCCCTCCGCCAGTTTCAGGGTGTACATGGCTTTGTCTCATTGTGTCTACATCACACAGATCCTAAAATAAAAAGGAGATACTTAATTAATGGCAATCTGCCACTGACAAATATATCATTTCCATTGAACAATAGAGATAGGCCCATGTGTGATTCTAAGATGGGGGTTGAGGCTCACTGTGATGATATCCATACAGAGATCAATTGGTATTTTTAAAAGCAGTTGTATTTTTTTTGTCTTTCCTGGTCTATTCTCATATCCAGTGCTTCCCTAAAAATTTTCTATCTTCAGTTGCTGATATGGAGTTGCCTTGGCTGATGAGGCAACTGAGGTGTTATTCATACAGGAGGAGGTTCTACCAGTAAGGACACAGCAGTTACCTATCAAATTTCCACTTGTCAATGTGCCCCTGTTCTACATTACTGTCGGGACAGAATCACAGAGAATGGAATGTTTGTTTCTTAGCTTAGTTCTGTGAAATGATTTTTCTTGGCATGTCGATAATTACCAGAAAGACACAGCTATCATTTGTTTTCTTATACGTTTATTCTGCTGAGAGGTTAGAAAGAATGGTTTTAGTCTGACTGCTAGTCCCAGCTGGGATACGGCTGTTGAAACAGTCCCTACAGGGTGATTTGACACAATTTTGTACAGTAAATGTAATCTAAACCGTAAAGTGTCTATTCTAGTTGGGAGTCCCAAATTGTATTGAGATCAAGCCATTCAAATAATATCATTACTTGTAATGTGTTCCTTTGGTGGGGCAACAATTGGTGAAAATGTTGGCTTTCAAAAAGCATCAGAATATTATATTTTTTACTTAGCAACCTATTTTTATATAATGACCTACTAAAAAACTACTTTGGAGTCATTTGAGAGTGCTTTCAGCTTGTTGAAGAGAGGCAAATTAAAAAGATTTTTAAAACAAGAAGTCAAAAGTAACATAACGCCTTTTCACACGACCCCTCAGATCCGCTGGCCACTTAAATTCGGACCAGAGATCTTGGGGGTTCGTTGCTCTTCCTGCATCCCCACCCCTCCGCACTTCCTTGATCCTGTCTGCGTGAGGGGAGGGAGAAAAAAGGGGACAAAAGAATGCAGGCTCAGCTCCGTTTGCCGGTCCAAGCCTCCCCGCCCGGTTGTTGTCCTGATTCCTTCTCTTAAAGGGGCGGGAGGCAAAAAAACCCAACAACAAACAGAAGCGAGGCGAGCCGGGCACTCACTCCTTTACATCCGGATCTGGGATTTATCACCCTCCAAGAGCAGGTACCTGAAAAGTGCACTGGGATGCGCTTAGGTGGGCGTGGCCACACTTAATTTTCTGTAAACTCCGGAGCTGGTGAGGAAACAATTGTAAGTTCTGGAGCTGGGAGCCATTTGCGGTGGAGTTTAGGGGTTGTGTACAAATACCCATAAGTTATTTTTGAGCAACAAGCAATACAACTAATATTCCTCTGTTGTTCTGAACAATGTAAATCATTATTTCCATTGCTAATAATTTATCTTGAAACAATGCTATTCCCAACTCAAAAAACAGTCACAAAAAGGATCTCTGTTAATTTTGGGCAGAACAGCTCTTACTTTAGGGGTGGATATGATTTAAGAAAGGTACTATAGTGGCCTGTGTACCTCGACTTAGTGAAAGAAGTGTGTTTGGCCTTGCCTTCAACTGTGTCATCCATTTGCAATGAGTAATTGGAACTGAGTATTGTTCCAGGCACAGAGTAAGAAAACTAGCTCTCTATTACTACTCTTCCCCCGTTCAGTGGATGGAGCCAAGTTGATCTTCCTGGAAGGCAAGAAATATACCATTGATTGGGCTCCTTTGTCCCCTGTCCCCATTCTAGCAAAAGATGGGGCTTGAATGAGCTTTCATTTGCTTCTGCTATCCCAGTTATGGGATGGGAGAAGCAAATGGAAGACATAGTGTATGGGAATGAATGACACTGTATGGGAATGTGAGAAAGAGGGTGCAATGGTTTGGGGAAGGTTGTATTATTTGGTTTTGCCATGCATCTGGTGATGGGACTAAGAAACCACTGCTATTGGTCAAGACAGTTCTGAAAATCTTGCATGGAACATCAACTGAGATCTTAGCATAGTCAGCAAAGCACTGAAAATCAAATTAAACCATCCTGTTCAATAACAAAGGGGGTGGGTGGGATAAAATGTGCCTTCTGTGCCAAAGGGGAATATAGATAAAAAAGTTTTATATTCTCAAAGTTGTAGCTAAGGAAATACCTAGAGACTGGAGTGGAGGAACGCTTCTGTATAATCAGTCACCTGTGAACAGTTTTGAGAAAGTTTGGTGAAGGACATTTATCATTCTCCAATTAAAATGTCAACTCTAATTAGGCTTTCCCTCTACATACTGCACCATAACATAGAGGTATAATGATGAAGACTTCCCAGTGTCTCTCTTAAAATCCAAGTCTGGTAACTTGAAAGTTCAGGAGAAGCCTGGGGAACCTTTATGTAAGATAATTCTTCTTCAAGGGAATTAATCCAACATTCATTTCTGGTGTGGGGCAGTTACCTATGGGCTTTCGTACTGTAGCTGGAATTGGGAGAGGGGAGAACTTTAAGTGGTTCTGATGTGATGAGGGCCCACAGGTTGCTTTGATGATGGTGATTGGCACTAGCCATTGAGTCATTGGCAGTGTAGAGGCGTCAGCCTTCATTTACTAGGACTTGCTTTTAATAGGATATGACATAGCTTAACAAAGCCAACTCCTAAATAATGGGCCTGTTGCTTATTCATACCACAGGCCCAAAGCAATGCTATTTATGAGAGCTAGGAGGATTATCTAACTAGCTGCCAAAAGCAGACAGTGGCAATCAATGTTTCTAATAGATCTTTATTAATAATGACCGAAATGTCCTCAGGAAAAAAAAGAGATGTCTCTAGTTCCAAAATGAAACATTAGACTCATAAATTCTGTCTTCATCCCTAGTGAAGGATGCAAATAGCCTGTGGACTGAAGAGAGAGCAAAAAAGAAAAAGCTTTGTGTGATGCCTTTGAATCCCTCCTGCTATACAAGCACTTTTCAGTGTCCAAGTCCTGTGAGAAGGGTGTGGCTAATCCTTTGAGATTCAAACCTTGAGATTCTCCCCCTTGCCTCTGTCAGCCAGAGACCTCAAAGCTGAACTAACTTAAATGCAGAAGCTTCCACGTTTGTAAGCCTTAGGAGGTTTGGACGGAGTCAGCTGCTTCCCATTATACGCAGTACATCGCCAATCCATTGTATCTAAGATCTGCACAATGAGGTAAAATCAATCTTCTGACAGTGAACTGCACACCTTTCATGATATTCATTTTTTAACTGATAGGAATTGAAACAGGAAGAGTCATTTGGATCTTGGATACTACTCTCTTTTCAGTAGTAAAGCTGCATACAGTTTCTAAGGTGAATTGAATCTCTAAGTGTAGATCCCTAAGTAGAGATAGGCACGAAACTAGCAATTTTTTGTTTTCATCTTCATTTTTTCATTTTGTTACATAACGAAACGAAAAATGACTTTTGTCTCCAAAATGAAATGAAACAAACCGAAACACCAGAAATTTTGTCGTGCGTTTCGTTTTCATTGCGGCAAATACATTGAACTGTAATGAATGCTAACGAAACAGCAATTTTTCGTTTTTGTTTTCATTTTTTTGTTTCGTTACATAATGAAACAAAAACAATTTTTTTGCAAAAATTCACAAAAAACGAAAATGAACCGAAACGGACCCCCTAAACGACAAACGGCAAACAAAACACCATTTTTTGAGTCGTGCCCATCTCTATCCCTAATCAATAAATATTGTTGTCTTTGTAGCAATCTTTCAAAGATACTTTAGAAATAGCCTTTGGTCACCCAGCCACAATTTATTGATATGAAATTCATTCAACGCAACAGTTAATCATCCCTTTAAAGAGGGGGCCTGAATGTAGTGCACACAAATCAGTTAATGATCCCTAATATTATTAGAAGGGTGCTGCCCACCTGTTCAGCACCCTCCCAAAACCTATGGTCTCAGCATCCCTCATTCCTAATCTTTGAACCTATTTATACCTAACACCTAATGTTCCTGATTTCCTAATCCATTTCCTAATTCATATTAAGGGTTACTGGCTCACTAGGGAATATTCTTCAATAAATTTCACCTGATTTAAATTTTCTGCTTGCACCATCCGTCACAGAAAAGGGGCTACATAGTACGTTCAAATTTTTGCTACACCCACTGGAATCAACTTGATTATACATATAACGGCAAATGTCTTAAGCCTATGGTCATGCCACCCAAAAGTGGAAAGGCCACAGCCAAATCAAACCCACCTAGGGCCACAGTCCATGGTCTAATCAATTCATTTCTTTTGCAGCATTTTGCTAAAATATTTTATGTATCATTCCCAGTGTTCCCAGTAATCAATTGGGCTAATTACTTTAGTTTACTGGGATAATTAATTCATTTTGTCTGTAGCATTTTGCTAAAATATTTTATGTATTGCTCCCAGTAATCAGTGTAATGACTTTGCTTTGCTATTGCAGGTGAGCACGCGGCAGTCCAGCAAGTCTCTCGTCCTATGTGCTAATGCTTAAAAGCATTGTACCTCCACATGCAATTCCTGTGATCTTATCTGCTGCCCCACCTTGTATGGAAAGGGACCTTTCACCCTGAGACAATTGACAGAGCCCAGAAATGTGTCTGGGCAACTTTGTCAGTCAACAGGGTGGGTCCGTCATCACCCACCACACCATCAGGTTTGGCTGGGCAGACCTTTACCGGGCTGGTGGGGTACACTTGTTGGAGTTGGGCCTTGAGCTTTTTCTATCTGACCTCTATGGGGGAACTCTGTGTCGAGCTGCTTGGCTGGATGGGTAGAAGGGTGCATATGAAGTAGCCCTTCTTCCTGTGGTGGTAAGGAACAGCGGCTAAAAGTCCCTTAAGTGTAATAGTAGAAAATAGTACCTTGTACAAGGGCAGCCTTTAAATTCCCAAATTAGGTGTAGAAGTAGATGTGACAGAACAGAGTTATTTATGACCCTGGCCGGAAAGGCCTTGGGGAGGGCTTCCCACACCTTCACCATTGCTGGAGGCACTAAATCACCGGTCAACTCCCACTTACGCCATTTGTAAATACCAGAGAGCCACCTGCCCTTTCAGGTCTTAACAGTAGGAGAAATAGTATGATACAATATTAATAAATTGTGGACCAATATTAATTCCAGAAATGTATCTCGTGTCTTTATTTCAGGCCGGGTGGACAGAGGAGCCCAGACAGAAGGATAGTACTACAAAAGTGATGAGCTTTTGAGCCTCCTGTATTCCTCCTATTGGTTGGATACCATATTGACAGAACAATAGAGTAGATAAACCTTGTGTTTCCCCTGACAAGGTTCCTATATTCTCACACATACATATTCTGACACACATCATCCCTTCCCCCAATGGTCTTGTTAACCAACCTAATGACTCCTTGTCTGTTTTCTCTCTCATGTTCATAGCACTGCCCATAGCAAGTCTTCCTTAGCACAACAGCAAGCCAATATTGTGAGGTGAAGTGTTTCCTTCTCTAGGAAGTTTCTTTGGACTTACGTTCTTTCATGGTGCTATTTTATAGTGTTATTAACAAAAGGGCCCCTTTTTAGTGTATACACTGTGCCTGAGCAATAAAAATCTCTCAAAGATGATTCTACATTTATAACATAGCATACTGATAATTTATGGTGTTGTTCCTCTCATTTAGGTTTTATAGCCCATATTTATTACCTAGCAATGAAAACGGCTGTTTATATTATGAATCATTATGACATTTCTGACTGAAGTTCTGAGCATTTACCATTTGGAAACCAAGAGAGTTGGTCATTCCAGTCATAAACTCAGAGGCAGGGAAAATAAATGCTCCGCAGTCTAAGGGCACTAAGAGAGTGAAGGGAGCAACTTTAGAGATGGGGGTGATAACACAGCCTTATGCCAACTAGATGTACCGCCTGAGTTTCTGACTTGTGGAGGAACAGCCCACTCAGCATATGTTGAGAGTTCAGGTGGGATGGAGCAAAGCAGAGATGCCAGTACCTACGAAGAAGAAAAGAACTAACAGTAAAAATTTGGACACAGAAATACGCTTAGGCGGGTGCCTTTTCTGTGGAGTCCAGTCTTGGAGCCTCTCCAAAACCTGAGCACTGGACGCCTGCTTATAAAGAAACAGATGGCCTGATTCTCTTGTGTAATGAATCATTTCTCCACCTTTTCCCAACAAACAGCAGCAGTAAAAATTGGGAAGCCCTCTAAGAAATGAATGGGGAGTGGGGGGGTGAAGAACCCTGTAAAACATGAGCGGAAGAGATGTGTGATGCAATTTTAATGAATCTGGGGTTTTGTTTTGGAGGTGGCTTGTTTCCCCTTTCCACCGCAGCTGCCTAAACACTTTGAGAGCTATCCCGCTTGCCTATAAATTATCTGCATTTATGATAACATTGATGCAATAACCACAGATGCTATTTACTGCAAATAATGAATGAGAAATAAATGGGCACTTGAAATGACGTCCTCTTTCTTTTTTCATTCTTTTTTTACCTTGTACATTTAGAGCAGCATGGTACCCATCATGATTAAGCAGGATTAAAATCTATTCTGAGAACCAATTTGTCATAAATATGCATGATTCTGTATTTCCATAATAAAACTAGGTGGCAGATAGCAGTAGCATCCTGTCTTCTTAGGCAATTCACTTTTTCTCTTTGTTTTGTTATCTTCCACTTGGTTTCTTCTATGCTTCTCATTTTCTCACCTGTCCTTCCACTTTTAGGAAGTAATGGTCTTTCCCTTGTTTAGGTTTGGCCCAAAGCTTGGAAACATGACTTGCTTGGAGAACTCTTGGATATCACCCACTCCCCTCCTGCTGGCACAGGTCACTGTCCATGCTGGTTGGGGATTGTGAGAGTTGTAGTCCAAACAAGTACCATTCCCATGTTGGAAGCTGGTTTCAAAGCTTCTTTGGTGACACTCAGAATGGGAAACACAAACAGACCCATGCTGAACCAATTCCACATTGGTCCTACAAAAACAGTCAAAGTGAAATAGGAACTAGAGATGTGCACTTTGTCCATGTGATGGATTCATATAAAGCTCCCAGCACAGCAGCACAGTTGCTACTGCTCCATTTGGAAACACACCCCAACGGGCTAGGCCCCTCACCAGACTCTGTGTGCCACTGAGGCCCTTCCTTCTCAGTGGAACTCCATGCTGGGCATGACCCTGGCTGGGCCAGCCCACATCCTCCAGCAGCTGACCACTCTGACAAGGAGGTAGCTGGGCTCCTGCCCAGAATGCAGCTATGCCAGAGAAGGACTCTGGCAGCATGCGAAGTCTGGCCAGCCAGGTGGTAATAGCATGAGAAGGAGTAGCACAGGTGCCATGTTGACAGTTTCATATAAAGCAATCATGGGTACAAAGCACCCATCTCTAACAGAGAAATACTGTATATAGTGTGAGGGCATTCACTGTTAAGCTATAATGTTTTTAGAATTAACATGACATAAAAGATTGTATATGCTTTGAGTTCTGCTGAACTCATATCCACAGGTAAAAATCATTGTGCATGGAAAGGAATTATGATCCTTCAAATAAAGGTGCAAAGTTTAATAGAACTTGGGGTTTTTTGGTTTGTTGTTGTTGTTGTTGTTGTTGTTGTTGTTGTTGTTGTTGTTGTTGTTGTTGTTGTTGTTGTTGTTGTTGTTG
>JAHTLZ010003526.1:60943139-60964046 GCA_023846285.1 Phrynocephalus versicolor
TGTTGTTGTTGTTGTTGTTGTTGTTGTTGTTGTTGTTGTTGTTGTTGAGAAAGTGGACTCCATGTGGAGCAATATTAAGAAATGTAAGACAGTGGACTCTTGAATCATCATCGTAATCGTCTTCTAACTTCAAAGCAGGGAGGAACCCTATGGAATTTGGATCATTGAATCCAAACCTGTCAAGGAAGCACAGTCAGGAATCCAAATTCTGGCTCTCACAGTCTGATGCCCAAACCATGGAGCTAACCATCAGTTACACCTGAGGTCAACCATTTGAAAACAAGCACACAGTGTTTTTCTCTTTATTCTGATTAGAGATGAGCACGACCAGAAAAAATTATGTTTCAAGTTGTCGTTTGTCGGGACGGGCCCGTTTCGGGTCATTTCCGTTTGTCATGGAAATTTTCAAAAATTTGTCATTTCCGTTTCTGTTTGTCGTTTGGGTTGGAGTTGGGGTAAGTGGGCTCTGGGAGGCACCTCTCTGGGTGCCTCTGAGTTGACCCACTAAGAAGGGAAGGGAAGCGTAACGCATAGCCGCCGCGTACCATACATTACATTATGTTAGAGTTGGGGGGTTAGTGTGACAGAGGAACCTCGTTGGCGCTTCTCTGACTCACTAAGAAAGAAAGTATACTGGCGTACTGGCATACAGGTTATGCTTAGGGAGGGAGTGGGTCTGGAGTTGGAGGCACCTCTCTGGGTGCATCACTCTGAACCACTAAGAAGGGAAGTGTACTTGCGTACGAATCTGGGTTGGGGTTAGGGTAAGGGCTAGGCTTAGGGTAACGGTTAAGGTTAGGGTGGGTTAATGGGCTGCACCTCTGGGTGCCTCTGGCCCACTAAGAAGGACAGTGTACTGGCATATGGGTTAGGGTTAGGGTTAGGGTTAGGGTTAGGGTTAGGGTTAGGGTTAGGGTTAGGGTTGGTGGGCTTTTTATGCCCTCTCTGGCACATCCAGAAGTCTCAGTCAAAACCTGGCCATGCGATTGGTGGAATGGCTCCAAAAATTTGCATGGTCCCATCCCATGGCCAGCCCATCATTGCGTGTGCACAGGTGTAAAAAAATAAAATAAAAATAAAATAAAATAAAATCAATGGAGACGTTTTATTGCAAGAAAAACCCACTGCTGCTACTATAAAAATTCAGGCATTTAAAATACCTAATTTTCACATGTTTCTGTGGTGCTTTGGTGGGTTTTTGGACCACGATTTAAAAATAAATATTGTGGTCGCCATTTTGGATTCCCCCCCACCGCATGGCATAGATTGAGATGACGAGGATGAACCCCCCCCAGCCTGGTGCAAGCAGCCCAGGAAAGGAGAGGGGGGAAGGCCGGGGACCCCCCCGAAACCACCCCTCTCTGGTAGGTGCCCTCACTTAGGCAGGCATATTTCCGCCTGCATTTTTGGCCGGGAATCAGGTGTTTTTTTTTGTTATTTTTAAAACTTTTTTTCTGTGCCGCTTGGCATCACGCGATCGCCGTGATGCCATGAACGACAATGACAAATCAGACCCAATTTATCTTTATCGGGTCGGGTTCGAGCTGGAGCGGAGTAATTCTCGTTACCGTTACCCGTTACGTAATGCAAACGACAAACGGTAACGGAAATGAGAATTTCGCTGCTCCGTGCCCATGTCTAATTCTAATCTTCACTTGTTTCCTATTCAGTTTGCCTTGTGCTGAATTTTGGACTCAAGATCTTTGGCACCATACAGTTGACTCTGGAAGATGCTTATATTCTTATATGATGCTAAATAACTAGTGGCTAAAATTCTGTTGCAGGTCAGATTACATCTCTCCTTCCAATATTATCCAATTTTAATCCATCATTTAAAAACAATGTATTCCTTAGTGCCACACTATATACTACATGAGGATTTTATGAACTAATATCCTTATATAAAAATAAAAATGAATTGAATGTCTGCATTCATATTTAAATATATATATATATATATATATATATTTAAAAAATTATCACTTTGTGAAAACTTCTCCAAATTTGGCACATGGCACACACAGATTATCTGCTGCTGCAGTTTCTGATTTATAATTTTTGGTTTGGACTGCCCCCATTTTTAGATTTCCCTTGTAGAATGTTTATTTGGTCTACCAGCATAAGAAAAATACTGCACTCTCGTGCAGAAAAAATATTATAGCTCTTTGCAGTTTTGAATGCATATGCTTTTTATTCACATTATACACTGCCTTGAGTCAAGCACCTAACAAAAGTTGGGATATTAATGAAGAAAATAAGGGGATGGAAGAGTTTCCATCTGTTTAAACACTCAGCTTTTGTAAGAGCATCCTGTTCCTCTTAACCCCCCCCCCAGGCGAAATAAGCAGGTGAGACAGTGTTTGGGTTTAAAACTTGGGCCACACTTTATTAAGCATATCTAGAGGTGGGCACGAAACAGAAAACCGATGGTTCAGTTTGTGCTGTTTCGGGCCCACCCTTGGTTCGGTTCGGATAGTACAAATTTTTAAAACAATAATTCGTCCGAACAAACCGAGCCAAAATGGTTCAGTTTACCTGGATGGCAGTGGTGGTGATCCTGGCAGTGGTAACAATTACAGCGGCAGTGGTGGTGGCGGCCTGGAAGGCCTCACTGCCACCTCTGGAGCTCTGGCCATGGCCACACCAGGTGGCAGTATACCGCCCCACTGCTGCCTCCAGAGGCCCAGCAGCTCCTCACCGCCACCTTCGTCCCCAACCCAGATGTCAGGTAAAAGACACCGGTGGGGTGGGGAAACAAAAAATGAATGGAACGAAACAGAAATATTTGTTTATTTTCATTTAGAGGAAAGGGCTTATAACTAATTCAAAAGGGCTTATAACAAAATGTATTTTTAATTCATTTTGTGCCCATCTCTAGGCATAACTCATTACATATCAGCGAGGGGGCTGCACAAAGGCGGGAAACCATTGGCACCGGAGCCAGTGTGGGATAGGTGAAAAATCCTTGCCCACTGGGCCAATCTGGGGAGCAACGCAAAAATTCCTATCTGGCTCCCTAAGGCAACTACAGCATGCCACACTAGCTTTCCAAAAGGTGGCAGGTGGGTGGGTTGCTGCCAGTAGAAGAGGAAAGAGGCCATACAGGCTGGGCAGCCCTGCTATATAGCAGGCCCCTTCATCCTGCCCCACTCTCATCCATGGTGGTGTTTGGCGCGGTGGGGTTTTTTGCTCTGCTTCACCCGAGGGGGGGGAGAGAAGTTCTGAGGCCAGACAAGCCGGCATGGAATGGGTTTCTATAGTAAGCGGATGTCCCATTTCTGTTAAATGCGCCTTCAACAAACTCTCAATCCAAAACAGAGATCCTACAGAGCAACTAGGATAGCACAAAGCAAACAGAATATTGGCTGCTGTTTATGTGTTTTTGTTTTTTACTTGTTCAGAAAAGTGAATTTGAAAAATGGTTTTATTAATTGTCAAGAAGAAGTGATGTACCTCCTGCAAAGTTATTTTTAAAAGAAGAGCTGAAAGGCTTAATGAGAGGATTACGACCTACAGTGATATTAGTATAGTTGAAAATGCATCCACTTATTAGCAAATATTATTATGCTTATGAGTTCAAATGTGCCCTGTGACCCACGGAAAATGAAAAATATGGAATCTTGTTAGTATTTAACACCAGCAATATTAGCTGCAAACATTAGCTAATATTACTGGCGTAATTGGCTCTCTCTGTTTTACTGTGCTATAGAAGAAACTGAGACATAAGGAAAATCAATGGGGAGAAAAGAACACTGTCAGATGATGATTTAAAATTGCTCAACATGTCCACAAAATTAGTATTTTCATTTCCAATGTGGCAGTTTCTTTTATGTGGTGAAACCCTGTTCCTATTTATTCAGAAATAATTATGTACAATAGTAGATGTGCTAAAGATTTCAGCCAAAGTGATCAACACCTTATCCTCTCGTGCCCCTAAAGTCCATATCTTCTATCTTCATAATGTTTCCCCCCCCCTGCACTGCCAAGTTGCTTCCAACTTATGGTAACCCTAACAGAGTTTTCAGATATGAAATGTTCATGGTATACCATAGCTTACCGCTGTCACCTCCCAAATGAGCTTCCATAGCTAAGCAGGCATTTGTACCCAGACTTGTGAGTCTACTGCACCATAAGATTTCTCTGATCTTTATTCAAGGGAAGGAGGGCAGTTAGAATAGAAGTGGTTACTTTTAAAGAACTTTGACAAATATTAGGAAGAATGCCCATTATTCAGAATTACGAACAGTTGGAGCCTCAACATGTACCTTGTCTGGGAGTAAATCCCACTAATTTAAAAGGGCTTATTTAAATATTGACAGGTATGATATTTTACTGTTAAAAAAACTTACAGACTGGGTCTAGTCAGAACTAATGCTACAATTGTGTATTTGTTTCCTTGGGAGGAAGCTCAGTAGCAGCTTTCACAATCCACACAAATATGTATAAAACTGCATTATAAATGCCACTTCATACTGAGTGTAGATTTGAAGGCCTGAATATTAAGGATTTCTCTGGTTATTAAGGAGCACAAATATGCTTCAAGGAATGTGCAAGGATTTTATTTCAATTTCAATTTGAATAGAATTTAGGAAAATGTACATAAGTAAAAGTGGATTTGCTTGTCTGTTGGGCAGAATACATTATCTAGACCAGGCCTGCCCAACAGGTAGACCGTGGGCTACTGGTAACCCACGAAGGGTTCAAAAGTAGCCCGCCGGCCATCAATAAAAAAAGTGAGGGGATAAGTTCTCCACCCCTCCCTCCCCCATCCCAAGGACCACCACTGCTCGAGCAAAGTTCTGAGTCTGCCAGCCCACTGTCTCAGCCGAATGGGGCAGTTCAAGGGCCATGGCGCATTGAAATCAGTTCGCTCCAGAATGGATTAATTAGTTTTCAATCCATTCCTATGGGAAACTGCTGCTCTACTTGCAAAAGTTTTTACTTATGAGCATGTACTCGGAATAGATAAAATTCATAAGTAGAGGTTTTATATAGTAGCCCTCAGGCACTTTGGGCCAGATAAAGTAGACCTTGGCCTGTTCAAAGTTGAACAGCCCTGATCTAGACTCCTTGTTGAGCCAGATCATTGCTTAATTATATACAATTTCTGCTTTCACTGTTAATAAATGTTAAATGGATGGCGGCACTGAATGCTTACCATTAAAGCCCTAAACTGTTTGGTTAAGGGTAATTTGAAAGGACTGGCTAAAATAATCAGAAATTATTTCATGTTTAAGAAACGTCTTTGCAGATCCTACATGTGACATCTATCGAAAACATTGAAGTTGTTAGATGAGTTAAGGCCTTTAAATGGTTGGGTCTAATGTTTGGAGCTTGGAAATCATTCTTTCAAACTTAACTTGTTCCTAGAATTAATTATAGTTCTAGCTATGAATCAAAAGCATGATTGAATGTCAAAAGATGCCCCCCCCCCCCCGATTTCTGGATATAACTCATTAAAATCAATACAGGAAATCCAAGTGAGATTTTGAAGTTTGCTCATTTAACAATTTAAGGAATTAACTGACACATCCATTATTGATATAAAATTCCTAATATGTTGAGTTCAATTAGTTATATCATCTCAACATATTCCCATGATGTATTGGTGCTGTTGCTAAAGGTTCCAATGTCTTGGTGTACCATATAGAAACAGCTCTCAAGAAACGTGCAGCTGGTTCTGTCTTTGGCCATTTTAAGACAGCTTTATAGCCCTGCTTAAAGCAAACAAACAAAATATTTCCCATGAATTTCAACTGATCTTTTTTATCGCTCACACAGCTCTTCCTGCTGTTTGCAATTGTGTTTCTTTGGTTTTTCATAAACTTGTATTTTTACTTTAACTGCTTCAAAGCAATTGAAATACGAGTTTACATGCCAGCAATATCAAAATGTCATGTTGTTTTATACTAAAGCTGCCTTAGTGAGACTACACTCCTGAAGATTGTTTAACTTTCTGCAGTTTGAAAATGCAAGCAAATGAATATATTCTACTAGCTTTGATTCCATATACTTGTTGAATTTTTAAAGAATCGTTCAGTGTTTTACTAAACATTTACCCTTTAGAATGATTGCACTAAGGGAGAAAGTACATACTGAAGAACAACTATGATATGATAGGTAGAGGGAGAGATGAAAATCTATACATTTGAAATCCCACTGAACATGGTATCGGAGAAAACATCTTTTCTTGTCTCTCATGAACACCTGAACTTTTCAACTCCTAGAGATTATTTCATTTCACTGCATTTGTGTTACACGGGGCAGTTCATCTGTTTGAATGTTAAAAATAACACCTCTAAGCCTCCAGACCTCCAGAGCTGTGTTTTCACAGAGCCTTTCATTCTGGTTCATAGAACTTCATTCCGTCATATGGACAGACCATTGGCTTTCATATTTTCCTTTGTAAATGAGAAGTTTAGCTTCCACGATCTGAGTTTAGGATCCATAAACATCCAAAGGTTTGGGGTCAGAAAGAATCGTAGGCCTTTGCCCTTCTTCACGCCAAAGTTTGAATCATTATTCACATTTCATGGCCAGCTACAAGGATTTTCTCCTCTATTGCTCATGTAGAAAATTCCAGAATTAATTGTACATGAATGGCTTTTTCACTGTTGTAAACTTGCAATCCTTCCATTTCATACCTAAGTACTTAATTTTTGCCACAACTTAACATTTCTTGTGCCCTTTGGAGGAAAAAGAAGGAAATTAACAGGCTGGAGTAAAAAAATAGATTATAACATTTTTTCAGGGAAGGTATACTATGCAAAGTAGCAGGATGGAGACCAGCATCTCCAACCAGTTCCATATCTTAGGGTAGATAACCTCTGGTGATTCATTGACTATTTTTACTCTCCCAGGATTCTGGAGGGATGTGCTTTCCCTCAGAACCTCCACATCCATGAACTCTGAAAACAAATAGGCTTTAAAAATGGGGGAACTGCCCCTCCTCCAAGATATGTACTATTACTTTCAGTTTCAAAAAAAAAAAAAGCTTTTTCTTCCAAAACATATTGGGCTTTTGTACTGTGGGTATTCTGGGAAGGGCGCTGGGCTTCACTATGTATACTGTAAGATGTATGCAGACTATGAACCATATTTCCATCACCCCTACAGTACTTCAAAAGATGCCTGGCCTCATATCCTATTGTTGGCGGAGATAACCGCCTGCTAGAGGGACTGTTCTGATTAGCTTGGAGCACTAGAGGAGCATCTACTGAAGTGGTTCCCAACTTTGGGTACCCCAGGAAATCTTGGATAGCAACTCCCAGAAGTCTTTACCACTAGCTGTACTGGCTGGGGTTTCAGGGAGCTATGGTCCAAGAACATCTGGGTTACCCATGAGGACGAACCACTGATCAATCATTTCACATAACCTTCTGAGACCCTTTTCCATCTGCTTCTACCACATGAGGTGGGGCAATGATATATAAACAAGGCATCTTTGTTTGTAGTGATACTCAGGTTGTGGAATGAACTTCTCAAGGATGATTTCTGTGTGCCAACATGCCAGTGGTTAGGCATGAGGCAAGGATATTTGTGTTTACCTAGATGTTTATAGAGTTTAAATGGGATTTTTCTGTAATGCTGTTGGCCTAAGGAGAGTATACCAGAGACTAGGATTGCTTGGATCTCATCACTTTATGGCTATGGAAAAAAGAAATCTGCTGTAAGGGGGAAATTAGACCTCATTGCCCCCTCCTGTGTGTCTGAGGTCTCTGTTTGCCAACATCAAACTTGGAGTGGGCATCTGTGAGAGACATGTTGGGGAAAATCTGGAAAGGTTTGGGATCCATGAAATTCAAATCACTCTACATCCTCAGAGCTGTTCTTCATGGACATGAAACATACTCCAGAAGTGGGAAATATATCATCAAATCAGAACAATCCTGGAATGGTAAAGAAATGAGGAAAGTGTTCCTCCCCATTCTTCTGCTGATATGAGATTCAATGAAGAAATTTACATGCTTTCAAATTTCTACACTAGTCATGGTATAATTGCCCTGAGACACTGAACTCCTATATACATTAACCAAGAAATAGACTCCATTAAGTTCTTCTTATCAGTCTGAAACACTGAAATGGAATGCAGAAATGTTTCAGACAATCTGGTCCCTATTCTGTTTGGCTGGGCAAAAAGTGATTTACCATCACCACTAGCCAGAGTTCAGAGGATCAGGAACTATGAGCTCCCCATGATCGGGGACTATGACATCCTCACTGTCATATATTATAACCCGCCCCGTCTGACTTTACAGTTCCTTCTGAACTTAGTTGTGATCATCCCATGGGAAGAAATGTATTGCAGGCTGCCCTATTGCCAATACAAAGTCTTTCAAGATGGTTTGGTCCATAGGGGTCAAATAAGAGTCATTAGAAATATGCCTGAAAAAAAAAAACCCAAACCCCTTATTTGTTGATATGAATTGATTCAGCTACTGCCATTCCTGCACTCTCCTGTGATGAGTGCAGACGTGGATGCTATGATTAGCACTTGTCCTTTCAAATTTCAGTGCAGAAGGCATTTCTTGCTAAGCAGAAGTCCCTGATGTTGGGAAATATTGAAGGCAAAAGGAAAAGAGGATGGCAGAGAATGAGATGGTTGGATGGTGTCATCAATGCAACCAATATGGATTTGACAAAACTCCAGGAGGCAGTGGAAAATAGGAAGGCCTGCCGAGTTCTGGTCCATGGGGTCACGAAGAGTCGGACATGACTGAACAACTGAACAACAACAACAACAACTGAGCAGAAGGCATACAGGCAATGGTGACCAGAGCCAGGGTGAGTGACAGAGAGCATTCATACAGACACACAGATGCCCACAGGCATGCACCCTCTGATTCACCCCGTGCTATTTAGTCCCACTATAACCCTAATGAAGAACAGAACAAGACAATTTGAAATGGTCCTACTTCCGGCTTCTTATGTCTTTGCTTCATTTTGAAGCTAGAGAGTTGAATCACATTCATTTCTCCCCTTCTCTCTCATACACACAAAGTATGCAGGCAAAAGTTGTGCAGATGGATCCATAATATCCACCTCTTCTTAGGAGGTACATAGGGGTGTTGGAGTCCCAAGTCCAATTTCAGGTATTTGGTACCAAGTCCCGAGACCCAAGCCACAAGTCCCTATTAAAAACAAGTTTTCCGCTAGAAAACGGGGAAGGGTAGGTGGGTTCTCAGTTGCAGTTCGACTCATGTGGTGGTGGAGAACAGAATTAAGTTCAAGTCAAGTCACACGTGCAGCTTAAGTCTGACTTAACAGCAAGTCCCATGACTTTTGTCTCTATTTCTGGGAGTAGGCAGGAGTGAGTTGATTGGATTTCCAGTCCTCACTCAAGACTCTAGCTGCTAAACCAAGCTTGTGCCAGAGTTGTAAGCCAGCCATGAGAAGTCATCTGATGTTGTTGCAGAACTCCCATCAGTTCTGGCCAGTATTGCCAGTGGTGAGAGATGGTGGGAACAGCAGTCCAGCAACATGTAGCAGGCCACATATTCAACATCATTGTGGCAAGCAACAAGGAAACTTTATCCTAGTAAAGGTACAGCAAAAATGAAGTATCCTGGCAATTTTAATAGCATGGAATTTGATTGTGTGGAACTCAGTAAAAGATTCCAGATCATGGCTATAAGGGAATTGTTTTCATAGGGATTTTCCCCATTGAAAAGGGTGGGAGTGACAAAGACAGAGAAGGAAGCAACTAATATACTATTCAAGTTCATTAAAAGTAACAGAGAATTTTGAATGTTCCCAACTAAAAATCCTGTGAGTTTCAGTGCTTTCCTGTTCACACCCTTCCATTTCCATACTGTAAAGTTTCTTAAAAGGAACATAAAATATTGCTCATATACAAGAATCCCCAGACTCATCTT
The DNA here is from genome assembly GCA_023846285.1 of Phrynocephalus versicolor. Classification (NCBI taxonomy): domain Eukaryota; kingdom Metazoa; phylum Chordata; class Lepidosauria; order Squamata; family Agamidae; genus Phrynocephalus; species Phrynocephalus versicolor. The sequence goes on from JAHTLZ010003526.1 coordinate 60,953,015, forward strand.
GTCCTACTTATTTGACATGCAACCCATCAGTCATTCAGACAACTCCTGCCTTCTGCTCCCCAGTCTCCCAGGGCAACATTGCCATTTACAAAATATAAATCTCAAGTTGCTGTACATAAAAGGTCCTGGTCAGCCAGCTAAACCAAATCTTGACTGAATTCTTGTTTTGTCCTAAATCTATCTAATGGGAATTTCATAACCTCAGAGTTGAAGTATTATGGCCACAAGACAGAGCTTTGAAATGCTATATGGTACAGCAAGGAAAGATGAGCTAGAGTTCCATATTTTGTTATGGCGATGAATAAGGGATAAGCAGCTTGATCCCCAAATGAAGGAGCATTTTGATACATGTAATAACTGCTGTAGAAAAAATGTTTAAATTAGTGTTTTTATTTATGTATTTTGGCATAACAGAATACAGCATTATTGTATAAGACTTTGTAAAGACAATATAAATTATGCATAAAACGCATTAAGAGAATAAATTCTACACACTTTTTAAAATGCGCAATACAAATAATGAATGATTAGTGAAATAAATTAGGCAGAGTGACTAAGCCCAAGGATGGCTATCTGCATCATTTAACCGATGAACTGCTGTGCCCTCAAGACGATGCAAATCAATGCTTTCTGTGTGCAAGGGAATCTTCTAAGGGTCCCATCGTAATGTGATGTAACATTTGAGGGATATGCCCAGAGTCACCATTAGAATTATCAGACAGTCCCCGCTTATGTTTCCAATATTGCCACCTGACATAGTTAATTTGAATCCAATTAAGCACAGTCCAATTTTTCCTTGGGATATCAGAGCCAAAGGGACATTTCACTGGATCCGAAACTAAGTTAAACAGATCTGGATTAGACGTTGTCCACACCTGACCCCATGCTGTCTCAATGTCAAAATCTTCTCTGACTAGTTGCTGTTCAAACTCCCACAGAAGTTCATCAGATTTGTATCTAAATATTTGATCCCACTAGTCCTCATGTATAGGTAATGGTTGGTTTCATTTCTGCCACTCCTTTTTAAAAGCTGATCATCTTCTGAGGTGTGGGGGTGGCATATTGGATTGCACCTGCAGTCACTTGGCTGGTATTTATTTAATGTGTGTGTTGTGATGTTACAGTTGCGACTGACTCTTTGTGACCCCATGTCCATGGAGTTTTCTTGGCAGGAATACTGGAGTGGTTTGGCAGTTCCTACTCTTGGTGCCTAAAGCACCTGGTATTCCCTGGTGATCTCCCATCCAAGAACTAACCAGGGCCGACCCTGCTTAGCTTCCAAAATCAGGAAGATTGGGTGTGCTTAGGGCATCTAGGCAGCTATTTATTTAATAGTTCCTGATATTAGGCTCATAGTATGTTTAAACTTTGTGTCCATCTCTTTTTATGTGCAGTACTCAGCCACTCAGTATACCAGGGCAAGAGCTGATGCCCTAAGAACTGTGGCACTTGCTCCTCAGCTGATACCAGAGAGTTTGTGCAGGATATTGTTCCTGGTTTTCATTTTATCTCTCTTTTTCCTTAAATTTTCCCTGTAGAACAGGAGTCACTCCTAAATACTTTGGGTTTCACTTCATAAGCTGATTCCAAAATCCACTTTTGGTGTATAGTTGGCTTGTCTGTTGATCAGGTTAAAACTGTTTGAGTATGCAGATCAATAGTCTCAGAATGCGGTGTGTCAACCACACTGATCTGACTTACTATTGGTCTGTCTATACTAACATTCTTTTATGTCCCTCCTTTCTGAAAGTTCTGTCAGTTAAACAGACAGGAAAATGACAGTTTTAATCTTTCCTCATGGCTGTTGAGATAGAGTGTCTTACCTTCATGCATACCATCCAGCTTTAGGGGGAATGGTGTAACAAGTATAGGGACATTCTTCAATACAAACTGTTTAATGTGGAATATTTGTTCTGAAACAAACAACACATTTCAACCCCCCAGGAAAAGATGGAACCCTTCATATTCTCCCAGAGATTTTATGAACTGTTTTCTGTATTTTACATCCCAGCAGTCTTCTGTTTTGCTGCCAGTTCCACATTTATTTTATCTATTCCTGTTTTTTTTTAATTACATGCTGCCTGTTCCTCTTGTTTCATTATTCATATTTTATATTTGTATGGTTTTGGACATTACTCAGAAAATGTTCATTTTTTAATTTATCTAATAGAGCAATAAATAGATTAAAATATATAAATCAGACAAATTGTTTGCATCTGCTGCCTGGAGCACCTGCCTAATGCTTTGTATTGCACAAAGCATGAGAGTTCTCCCCTCCAAATCATGGAGAGGATCTTGGAGGTCATGGCCTATCCAAGTCCAATGGTTTTTTTATTTTAAACAATTCATGTAATAATTCTGGAAATAAACATCCTCTTTTTTAAGGAAGCACAACAAGCTGTGTGTATGAGCAGGCATTCCCTCAAAAATAATGCAATCTCCGTGTTCACCCATTAAATCTTGATTTTTAACTGATTAGCCTGCCAATAATATTGTTTTATGTCACTTTAATATTAATATTATTTTTATTTTATTGTGCTGCTATTTTATAGTTTTATTGTATGATTTGTTTGAATGTGTTAATTGTTGTAAACCGCCCAGAGTGACCTCGCTGCCAGATGGGTGGTATAAAAAGCCAATAAATAAATAAATAAATATAACAAATCAAATTGTTACTCTTGAGCACTGAAGCTGGTAAGTCAACACTTCACACACATTCAGTTGATCCAGTAGGTCTCCTCTAGTTAGGATAAACCATTTGATTTAACCTATGGCTACAAATAATCTTTTCATTTTTTAAAAATTAAAATGAAATCTATCCGGATCAGGAAACTGTTATTATAGGGTGGCATAGTCTAAAATATTGTCACATTGTCAGCAGTCTTTGAACCTAAAAGAGAAGGCAAAGGTATAAATCCACAAGTCCAATGCATAATGAGTTGCATTAGCCTCCCATGATTTTAATTACTTTTACCGAGCGCCTGCATTATTTGAAGGGAAGCCTTCGTCAGAGAGTTTGATGCAGCATCAAACTGCCTGAAGACAGGTGTTTTATAGTGAGATTGATGTATTTCCCCAAAGGTAACACATCCATAATTAATGCCTAAATTAATTCCAATGTTACTAACAAGCACATTTGGTAGACGCTGGTAATTATCTGCAACATTGTGTTTAAACACTTGCAACACAGAGGGATGTCAGGAAGGATTTGCCGTCTACTTTCTTAAAAGATATCATGCTTATGAGCACACGCCAATTAATAAACAGCATTTATACTCTAATTGCCACTTGAAATTGGCTTCCAAATCCAATTGTTCATTCTTCTCAGTAATATAATGTATTTTTTGCCCTGTACATCCTTCCTGCATGGCACAGTCACTTGTTTTTCTTTTTTGCTGCACATTTCAGATAGGAGGGTCTCTGGTTAAAAAAAAAATCTGCAATAATATCTTCTGCAGGTTGTTTCCATCTCAGGGTGTTGACAAGGAGTGCAAATCCAGGGCCATATGGCACATCTTTCTTGTCAAAAACTCCAACCGAGTTTCATCTCGGTTATCAACATATGGCTTTTCTCTCTCTTCCTCCCCTCCCTCCGCCATTTTCTTCTGGTTTTCTGGGTGAACAGTTTCTTTCAGCTAGAATCTCCTCACTGGGATGCCATTTTCATCTTACTTGTGGTACAAATTCATGTACTTTTCCAGGGAGTGCAAGAGCTTTACACAGATATCCTTGGTTACCGACAGTGAAATTGCCAGATCACCAATATTACCAGTTAAAAAGGGAATGTTTTTGTGGAAAAGCTTTGAATTTCTGATTGAATTCCTCTAGCTGCAGAGCAGATGTGCAGGGATTCATAGTACTGAATAATTTCAACACCCCCCCCCCCCGGGTAAACCACTCCTGTTCTCATTAACTGATACTTGCAAACTCAATAGCACATTCTGAGACATTAGTTGTAGAAAGAATAAAAGCCATTTTCTCTTTATTTACACTTGTGAACAGATCCACCAGTAAATACAACTGCTTTTGAGCAAAAGACTTCAACAGAGAGAAGGGTAAAGCAGTGAGCAGAGAGGAGGGCCTCTCTTTGAATTCAGAGGCAAGGTGGGGAAAATGTTTGGTTAGATCTTGGTAGCTTGACAGTCCAGCCCAGAAAGACGCAAGCCAAACCTGCTATAGGCATCATGTGAGACTGCAAACAAACAAACAAACAAACAAACAAACAAACAAACAAACAAACAAACAAACAAACAAACAAACAAACAAACAAACAAACAAACAAACAAACAAACCCACCTCCCCCACTTTTAGTGAGCAGAATATTTCCCACATATACTAGAAGTGCTGTGAGGATGGACTGAAATGTGCCAACTCATGCTCCTGTTTTGTGACAGCTCTAGAAACCCCAGATATACCCAAAAAACACTTGAGCTGAGCTTATTTTGGCTGCTAAACAAGTTTTGGCCTGGTTAGGATTTGGATGAGAGATTACCAACAAAATACTGATAATCTCCAGGGAGAGCAAATATGGAATCCTGACAGAACTTCTGAAATATTGTGACTTGCAGGTGGCAATCCTGAGCTGGTTCCCTGATCTCACTTAGGGCATGTGTACACATGACATTAGCAGTGGGCAAAATGTAATCCCTAGAAAATCCATTATGCCATTGGGATCAATTCTTGCATCCAAATGGCCTACATAACCGAAGAAACTCTATTTGATCTGCAGCAGCTTGCTTTTAATTTACTAGTACTGTGGTGCGGTTTAAGAAGACAGACACTTCAGGATACTGGCATATTAATCACTTCCTTGGCTCTGTGGAGCTAGCACACACACACTAGCATTAAAGGGCAAAAATACCATTGGCACTCCGGTGTTTGTCTGATAAAGTGTAATCTCACTGAAAGGGGAAACGTACAATGCAAGTTGGCCTGGTAAGTCATAAAACATCCTACTGAGGCTCTGTGCCTGTCATTTTTGGCCGGCCATTAGCTCACTGCCATTTGGTTGCAAAATAATAATCAGAGAACATTCCATACTCTCAGCAGGTGGAAGGCGTAACATATTTTGTGGAAGTGCATTGAGTGCTAGCAGGGCTCCCTTTCGTGCAGCAGCCCTAATTGAAGACCGAGACAATCGCTAATGCCTTTGCTGGTGGAGAGCTTTAAAATATGCTTGGTGCCTTGATCCAGATGACAGGGGAAAGGAATGGTTCCTAAGGCATCTATTTTTCCCCCTGCTTTCCTTCTGATTGTGCTGAGGAAGTGTGACTGCTGTAAAGAATTGTGGCTTGTGGAAAAGTGTGAGGAGGCCAAGTTGGGGGGGGGGGGAGAGAAAGACAGAAACACTGCACAAGAATTATCTTAATGGTTCTTGTGGCCAGACAGGAATCATTTTACATTTGAAGAGATAGATCCAAGCTTTATAAACCAAGACAAAATGCTGATTTTTGTGTTAGAAAAAAAGGTATGGCGTTCCACAATACTGATTAAACAGAAGACAGAATGTACTTGAGGTAACTTCTTTTGAAATCACTTGAAGTGTGATTAATAAATTCATGGTACAACACAAGAACAGCGTCTGTATACAGATCATGGAGTTCTTTTCTCTGAAGAATTGAAAAGAGAAGTGTCTTGTTTTACAAAGAGCAAAAAAGGGCACAATCAGCCCCCATATCAAAGGCAGGATGGCAAACACTTGATAAATGGTTGGACTGCACACAACAAATTGCCATGAGAATTAAGAAGTTGATATATAAATGTTCAGAAGGGAGTGTTGTTTGATATTTGACAGATTCCAATGTGGGAAATATTCTTACAAATTTATGTACTTTCCTCATCTATCCATGTGAAGACACATAAATCTGAGAAAAGAATTAAAGTAAAATGTGTTTGGGGTCCTATTCATCCCAAGTGATGAGTGTGTTATCTCATGAAAAAGGTGGGAATGATAATTCATATGTGTTTTGATCACTGAAACAAAGAAAATTCACATCTACACAATCCTAGATTACTAGAGTGTTTATTTTAAAAGCAAAGTCTTTCATCAGTTTAAAAAAATGTTTTGGTGAGATGTCAAAGAAAGTCACCCCCTCCAAAGCTTCATTTTTAAAAAGACCCCTCCCAAAATGCACTTTATTAACTCATACAAGCTGAGATTAGAGATGGCCATGAACCGATTTGTCCCTGTTCATAAAGGCAGACACACAGGTGTTGCTGATCCCCACTTCCCCACCTCCTCAGCTAATCAGCCACTCACCAGGCCCAGCTTGCTTGCTCTCTCGACCTCCAGGCATGTCCAAACTTCGGCCCTCCTGATGTTTTGGACTACAACTCCCAGAATTCCAAGCCTCTATTTTCAGTGGCAAAGGACTGTGGGAGTTGTGGTCCAAAACATCTGGAGGGCCGAAGTTTGGACATTATAACAATTAACTCAACTTAAATACTTGTTAAGGGTCTGAAATGTAGTGCACAGAGCTTTGCCCCCTCCACCACCGGGACAGGGTGTTGGGTAAATGCTCCGGGCCACACTTTATTAATAAGCAACAATAAATACAACTTCAAACAGGGGGGCCTGCTGTAGTGCAGGTTGTAAGTTGTTACCTCGGGTCTCCCAGGACCCGTCCCATTGGCAGCTTACCTGGGAGAGTCAATAGCCCCGAGGGTGCCCCGTCTCTGGACAGGTCACCCTCGGCCAGCTAGTCTCCTTTCCCCAGCCGGGCTATCCGGCTGGGGTCCACCAGGTACGCTCGTCCCCCCTGGCGTTGTGATCTCAGATCCGCAACGCTGTGAGGCCGAACGTCCCCACAGGGAATTCAAGACCTTCTCACCTACTGCCTCCTAATACTCCGCACTACTGCCCCGTGTGGCCAAAACCAAACCTCCTACAGTACCCACCATGGCGCAGCAGTATGGAATAGGCGAAAAATCCCCAGGTGCTATGTGCCAATTGTGCCCCGGGTCAAAAATTCCTATCCGGCCCCGAAGCGACCAGACAAGCTCATACTACTGCATTAAGGGGCGGGTGGGTGGGCAAAGTCGAAGAGGCCGGGGTTCGCTTGGAAAGCCCTTATAAGGGCTCGGTTTCTCAGGAGCTCTCGCGAGACCTGTTAAATCTCATGAGGCTTCCAGCCGGGGGGGGGCAAGGGCGCTCCGCCTGGCGCAATCACGTCGCGGAGCAAGGCATTGCCCCCCCCACACCGGAATAACCACGTGAGACAGGGTGTTGGGTAAACGCACTGGGCTACACTTTATTAATAACCTGTGGTCCCTCCTGGTGACAGGGACTAGTGGTCCCGTGTATCCCAACCCGGGTTCCGGCTGCCACACTCCTGGGCCGCCCCTGTCGCTAGGCCCCCGCGTCCTGGCTGCTTGTTTCCCAACCTGCTAGGCTGCTCCCCGATCCCGCTGCCTGAGACTGTGTCACGGGGTGGCCTGTGCCACCCGCGCCTCTGCCCGGCGCCACAGGTCACCCACCCCTTCGCTCCCCTCGGGGCCCGCTCCCCAGGAATGCCCTTGCCCCCACCCCAGACTCGCCTGGCTGCACCGCTCCCGGGCTACCCCCGCCGCCAGGCCTCCTCGTCCAGGCCTCTCACCCTTCGGCTAGGCCGCTCCCCGGACCCACTGCCCGGGGCCACGCTACGGAGAGGCCCGCGCCGCCCGCGCCTCCGCCCGGTGCCGCAGGCCGCCTGCCTCCTTCCTCCCCCCGGTACCACACTCTTGTGGGGTCAGCCTCCTCCCCTCCACCTGGGGCCCCAGGCACAGGCGGGCCATGGTAGGACATGCCGCAGCAACAGATCACGCCACCCACAACGCGGCCCATCAGCACCTCCAACCTTCCGGGAAGAGCCGCTGTGCCTCCCACAATCCTCCTCCTCGGCCTCGCTCTTCGCCCCATTCGCAGGGGCCCTGAGTTCCGGCAGCTCCACGCTGCGCCTCCGCTTGGCCAAGATGGTAGCCACCCGCAGCGGAGCCGCCAGATGTCTTCTCCCCAAAGCCGGCCGACATAGAGGCCGGAGTTCGCTTGGAGAGCCCTTATAAGGGCTCAGTTTCTCGGGAACTCTCACGAGACCCGATAAGTCTCGCAAGGCTTCCGGCCGGGGGGGCAAGGGCGCTCCGCCTGACGCAATTGCGCCACGGAGCAGGGCATTGGACCTGGAGTTTGCTTTAACCTCCAGCCCAATCAACACCTTGGCAAGTTCCTAACTCAAGAGGTTGCTGCACATCTGTTCAGCACTCCCTTGACTGCTTGAGGTCTTCTTTCCCCCGTGGCAGCCCTGAATGCCAATCCTAATTAAACACTTGCAAACTCTATGATCTTATTATGCTACTTTCATAACTTGTATAACTACATCCTATAAACAAAGGCTGCCTCCCATCCCAAAGGATGTTTTGAATAGGATGGCACCTGTCTTAATTTACCTCCTGCACTACCCGTTGTTGTGACCGATGACATTTACGCTACCTCAGAAAAAAAACAGTTTGAGAATTGGATGGGCAAAAACCTGGTGTTACCCATGGCCAATCATGGTGACAGCCAAAAAATTCCTATCCAGCCCTGAAGCAACCAGGTAATCTCATTCTCAAACAGACTAGGGAAGGTGGCTGGGCAGCTAGCACACCTTGAGAAAGAGGCGGGGTAGGCTTGAGCTGCCATTTTCTAGGCTTCCCTGCCCCTACAAAAGAAGGCCTATAGTTGTGTTATTTTGTGCCAGGCTCTGTGCGGGAGGACAAAGAAGCCCTGCCCAGGAGCATATGGAGCTGCCATTTGTTTGAGAGGGATATCAGCCAAGAAGGTGGGGCAGAGAAGCCTGAGCTTTTGCTAGGACTGGAAAAATCACTTGAAGAGATGCAGGAATCCAGCACACTGAACCTTGTGAGTGGCTGATTGAGCCAGAGCAGGCACCTGTGCAACCACTTTTATGATCTGTGTTGAACTGCAATGAATCGATTCATGCCCATGTTTAGCTGACCCAACGCAGATTGAATTCCCTGCATTTGAAAGAGGTTTAGCGATGTGATATAAACCACCCTAGGTTAAGTAGACATTGCCCTGCTGGATATTCAAAGATGCAGGAGATGATACATTTTCTGAGTGGCTGAACGATAAAAAAGGATGGAAGGAAACTTCAAAAATGGGAAGCAGACTGCATGAAGGCTTCTTTATGCAACAATTATCATCACATCGTTCTGTGCGAAAGGTCACAGATACAGCCCTTGACGGGTTATCTCTTGGTGTAACAGCTATAGTATATGCAAGCCACTGTCTCCACAACAGTATCAGAGTTCTAGAAAAGTACTCTTCTGATGTGGAGAATCTCTGATTTTCTCTTTATAGCCCCACCTTTCAATAAAGTTTCCATGATAGTTTATTTATTTATTTCTTATTTATTAATGTCATTTCTGGGCCACCTTTATCTCATAAATTGATCTACTTTACGAGTTTGCAGTATGATAAAACACAATAAACAATTTTAAAACATATATGGGGGGGGGGGAACTGCTGTAAAGAGAAAAATCAAGCAGGAGCAGCATACAAGGCATGGATTTTGCCATCTCTGACCTCTGGTCACCTGAATACTGCATGCACTTTCTGGATCTCTTTGCCATCAGTACCAGTGGAAAATGATACTGTTTTGAGAATACTGCTGATCATTTAGCCCGCCATATGCAATCTGGATCAAGTGGCTTTCTGTCAGATGGGTGGTATATAAATCGAACAAATAATAAATAAATAAGTCCTCAAAAACGTTGGCAGCTTTGCTCAATTTTTCTGGAATAAGCAAACTTGAATGTGTAAATGTGCTGTTGCATATGTACAAGTATGTATTTCTGTTTTCCCAATGAGTGTGCAATGTCAATTGGACGTAAAAACTATTCTGATTTGCTTTACCAGGTATAGAGTAGTTAAAAGTGGTTTACCATTCCCTACTTCAGGAAAGACTCTGGGTCTGCACAGGTTGCCCAATGCTATATTGGCTGGCTGTTCTCCCAGGAGGCACAATGGAGAAATCAAACTCTCAGACTCCAGCTATGCAGCTAGATATTTAAATCACCAAGCTATCCATATGACAGTATGTAAACACTTATTAAATTATAGTAACTGCAGTGAAAGAAACAGTACCTGTGGCAGCACAGAGATGACTATAGAACTCTTGCAGTTACTGTGTGCCATCAGCTGGCCTCCAGGTTACCATGAGCCTAGAGGGTTTTCCAGATACATTAAATGTCCAGTGGGTGGTTTATCATTGCCACTCCCAGTGACTTTCCTTGGCTAAGTGACTTTCCCAGTGATTTTCCTTGGCTAAGCAGTGACTTGTATCCACTGCACCACACTGGTTTATGCCAGGATGGAACTAGTACACATAAAATGTTTACGGTGGGGAATAACTAACTGATAACTAACTGACACAGTGATTTGTCAGCTGGGTATGGGCAAATGTCTCTTTCCTTAATATACAGAGAGATGGTAAACAATTATATTCTTCTAGCCATGAATTTTCCAGTGTCAGTTGCACAATCAAGGTTTATGTTCCTATGTTAATTATTCCCACTGCTTACCACCAACAGCATTCATGTTACCAACTGCATTCAGTACTGTAGATCTTCAGTACCATGGATGTGACTGTGCCATGAGTTTGCCTCAATTGATGCTGTTCTAGACACTAACTGAGTCTCTGTCAGGGATATTTGAATATTTCACCCACTTTTCTTAATTTCTCTAGAGAATTTAGAATCTTTCCAGCAATCAGTACTCTATAATTTAAGAGGGAAAAGCATATATTGGTGTTAACATACAAAGCCCTAAACAGTTTGGGACCTTAGTATCTGACAGAGCGGCTCCTCCCAAGAAGAACTGCCAGGATCACTCGTGCCAGCCAGGCAGGACACCTGGGAGTCCCAACCCCGAGGGAGGCCAGGAAAGTTGTAACAAGGAGTAGGGCCTTCTCGGTGGTTGCTCCCCAATTATGGAACCATCTACCCCTGGAAATTCGGCTGGCACCCTCGCTTCAAATTTTTAAAAAGCTATTGA
>JAHTLZ010003526.1:60964056-60978917 GCA_023846285.1 Phrynocephalus versicolor
CCTCGGTCTAGATGGGCGGTATAAAAGTCAAATAAATAAATAAATAAAATAAATAAATAAATATACAAATCTATCCTTGAAGCTAGGATTAAAATAGTAGAAAAGGAATGAAAAACCAGTGGACCATTCCCAATAATGCGAGCAGCAATACAATAGAGAGCTGGATGGCAAATCTTACTTGCTCTTGCAATAAACTATAGCATCAATGGTATACAATTCTTGTTCCAGTCAGGGGATAAGATGGCAGGTCCTCTTATGGAATGAGAACTGCTTGAGATCCAGCAAACAAAGAGTAGATGTCAATGGGCATTTTTCACAATGGAGAGAGGTGAAAAGTGGTGTATCCCAGGGATCTGTCCAGGGACCGGAGCTTTTCAATTTGTTCATAAATGACCTGGAGACAGGGATAAGCAGTGAGGTGGCCAAGTTTGCAGATGACACAAAACTTTTCCATGTGGTAAAAACCAGGGAAGATTGTGAAGAGCTACAGAAGGATCTCTCCAAACTGGGGGAATGGACTGCAAAATGACACATCTGTTTCAATGTAGGAAAATGTAAAGAAATGCATATTGGGGCAAAAAAATCCAAACTTTATCTATCAACTCATGGGCTCTGAGCTATCTGTGATGGATCAGGAAAGAGATCTTGGTATGCTGGTGGACAGCTCAATGAAGGTGTCTACTCAGTGTGTGGCAGCGGGTGAAGAAGGCCAATTCCATGGTAGGGATTACTAAAAAGGGGGGGGGGGGAATGAAAATGAAACAGCCAACATTATAATGCCATTGTTCAAAATGATAGTAAGGCCGCACCTGGAATATTGTGTATGGGACCGCAGCATATGAACCATGAATGGGCAGACAGGTTCAACAGAATATTGTCCTAGATGGGAACTCTCATTCTACACACTCCTTTGTGGAAGGAATAGAAAAGACTCAGAAATTTAAAAGAAAGCAAAAACAGTTCAAAATGGTGAAGAAACCATAGGTGACAGATTCATCTCTCCCTAGTTAATGGTCAAGTTCCTTCTGATTCAGGGCAACACTCCCAGGGTTTTATAAGTGCCAAGTACTCAGAAGTGTAAAGTACTCCTGGTTTTACTCTGGGAACATGCATAATGCTCAAGGATACACAAAATCTGGTTGATTTTGACTGTCACATCCTGCATGAAGTGCAATTGGGATTCAAACCCTCCCGGCAACCAGGCACTCAACTCATCCCCAATTCTATCCTGCCTTCTTAACATATTTGATGAGCATGTGCTGCATAGAGAGATTGACAAAAGGACCCTTGATGCAATCCTATGCACAATAATAACTGGAAACATTGCATTGACAATGTGGGGAAGAAGATCTAAAGGACAAACTTCCAGAGCATGTACTTCACGTCACGTTTTAAGACAGAAATAATGGAGAATGCCAGGTGATGGCTTTCTAACTTTGTAAACAAGATGATGTGATTATGGTTTTCAGAATCCCAGAAGAAACACAGATGTATTTGTACTCAGCCACCTAATTGAAAAGGAGTAGCTGAAAGGAGTGGGTGAGGTGGAAGAGTTCTTCACCTAAGCTTTTCTGGTTGATAGCTCAATGGTAAAGTCATACTTGTACATTCAGATTGAAGAAACATGTCTTTTCCAACAGTGCTGGCAGATGTTTCACTTTTGTTTGTTCCCAAATTGAACAATGAGGCACTGGGGGAATGACTTGTTCCTTCTGCACAAAAGTGGGCAAATTATATTTAAATACAAAATGTGAACAGCAGATAAGTGAATTTCAACTCATTCTTCTTTATTTCCAGAAGTGTATGAAATACTCAGACATGGACTGAAGTGCTCCATAGTGATTTTTTTTTCTGGAGATCAAGTCATATCTTAGATGAGATATAAAAAACCTGTTTCTCTTTATTCTTTTATTTCTGGTATTGGTTAAAATCAGTGGGATGTGTCCTTCCCTTAGGTAGACTGAAGGGACATGCCTATTTTATTTCTATATTGGCCATCTTGGTGAGGTCTTTCTATGCAGACATCGGTTTAGTTGACTGAAGCATATATTTGCCATAAACAAATTGTAGGCTTCTTGGAACTCTCAGAGTCATTTTCCTGCTTCATTTCTGCCCCCTAGGCCAAATCTTTGAATAACATTTGGTTCTGCTTTGTTCTCTACTTTTGTATTCCAGTCATCTATGATGCCTTGTTTGCCTACCCCATCCTATTTCTTATGTTTAGTTTACTTTTAGCACTGTCTGTTTCCACAGTCTGATGGTAGTAAGAATCAACAAAGGAGTTAGTACACTCAGAACCCAGTTATAAGCTACATTAGGCTCCTGTGGAAGAAAGGCAGGAATGGGGGCTCAAGTTGTCAGTCTCGCTGTCAAGTTGGATTTAAGTCGCACTGATGACTGTACTCAGACTTGACTTGGATCTTTTTTCAATGACTCAGACCTTACTTGTGACTCAGAATCCACCCAGCCTCCTTTTTTTTTAAATTAGGAAAAGGATTGTCTTGAATAGATACTCGGACTTGGAGCTCAGGACTCAGTACCAAAGACTTGAGTTCAGTCTAGGGACTCTGACCCAAAGACTTCCCAATATCCCTGGAGAAAGGTGAGATATAAACTCAATAAAAATGTGAAAATAAATAAATAAAATAAGTGGGATGTATGGGATGCAGTGGTACTGACCACATATATGGGGGATTGCATGAACTAAATAAACTACTACTACTACTACTACTACTACTACTACTACTACTACTACTACTACTACTACTACTACTACTACTATTATTATTATTATTATTATTATTATTATTATTATTATTATTATTATTATTATTATTATTATTATTATTATTATTATTAAACCACACAGCTATCTACGCTGGATTTTATATTACCAATCACTAGTCGAACGCTTCCCAAGTGTTTAGGACTCAGTGATGTATCGATGGATTATGCGAGCAGATCCCAGTAAGGTGGCTTTCTGCAGCTGACTGATGGTGACTTTGTCCACTCCAATTTCTTCTAAATACTTGCTTAGCTCTTTGGGCACCGCACCCAGTGTGCCAATTACTACTGGGACCACCTGTACTGGTTTATGCCAGAGTCTCTGAAGTTCAATTTTGAGATCCTGATATCGGGTAATTTTTTTCAAGTTGTTTCTCAGTGACTATTTATACACCAGAGAGCATTCCAGTGATCAAAAACATACAATATGTAAACAGAGCATTAAAATATAAATATAACATTAATATCCTCTTAAAGTATACAACATCATTATGAATCATCTATCTGAATCCACTACTACCTATCAATTATCATTCAGGTAGAATAAACAGAATAAGAATAAGAATAAGAAGAGGTGAATAAAATGAATTTGCAGTAATGTTAATGTATGGTGCCAGGTTGAACAAATACATTTTCAAGCCTCATTTAAATGTGGTTCTGCATGAAGGTGTTGGGTGAAGATAATTCCATAAGTGTGGAGTCTAAGTGGGAAAAAATGGTCTAAGCTTGGAGTTTGCCACTTTGGTCCAGGGGACCAGTAAGATTCCAGCCAATTGCATTGGTTGACCCAACAGGCAGCAAATGCGACTGCATTGAGTATGTGTGTGAAAGGGAGAAGATGGCAAAGGCAGCTGACGTGGGATCGTCCGCTTCAGAGACAAAAGGAGAATGTGGGGACAGAGAAGATCAGGAATTTATAGAGCATGATAACAGTACAGGAAATGTTAAAGTAGAGTCAGAAAAGGTGATAACAAGTAAATTAAGACCATCTGAAATAACCAATAGCTTTATGGCAGTTATAAAAAAGGCAGTTACATGGGAAGTGTTAAAAGAAGAAATGAAAGGGTTAACTATAGAGACAAAAGATAAGGATACTCAAACTGTAGAAAGCAGATGGGATGGAAAGCTATTGAGAGAAAGGGGAGTGCAAACGGATTATGGGAGAGTAATGGTTAAAGAGAAGAAATTACAAGTAGGTGGAGTGTATGGAGATATGCCAGTTAGATATAGACATACAGCTGTTCAGGTTAATAGGGATTTAGAGAAAGAAATAAAGAGAGTGGCTGTGCAGACCGAAGATAGGTTTAAGAGAATATTGTATAAGGAGGCAGAGACACAGACTGAATGGCGCGAGCCACAGCGCGAGGTGGTGAGGGGAGAGAATTTTAAAAGAGGGGAAACGGCAGTTAGGGACGTTAGACCGGGAGTCCCAAGGAGGACAGACGTATGGCAGAAAGTGGACACCAGGTTGCCTCTCCCCACACCAGGTTATTCTTTACAATTTGTTCCAAGTAAAGAATATTCCGAGGGAGAAGAAAAGGGAAAGAAATCCGATCCGAATCCAATCGGATGGATTCCCAGTTGGGGGTGGAATACAGCTCCCGGGATGGTTCTTCAACACCCAGAAAAGGCAAACCCGAATATCCCATTGAGATATCAAAGAAACCAACCCCGTTAGAAGATGACAATGCCAGAAGTCAAAATATTTTGTTAAGTAACCAGTTCAACCCCAGTTTTGAATTGCCTATATTGTCTCCAGTTGAAATCGTTTGTAATGAAAGAGAAAAGAACAAGCTCACTTCGAATATGTTAAATAAAAGTTCTTTATTTTCACAAGAAAAGACAAGTTCCATGTCTGATTTATTGGGTGATGGACAAGAATATGAGAAGGAAAACAACGAACCCTCACAATGTGATCTTGGGATGAAACTACATTCCAAGCTCATGCTCATAAAGATCTGATTTGACCCATAAAACTGGTTTAGAATAGGACATACCACAATACTGTTCAGGAGAAGTAGAACATGTTTCCACAAGGCTGACTTTAGAACAAACATTCCAGATGACTGGCTTCCCAGTGCTTCATGTTAATTCCAAATCATAGCTGCTGGTTCTTGCTTTCTAGTCTGTCTTTCCATTTCATTTATGGACTCGTATGTAGGTACTTCACTGCACTGGCAAAATGCTCTTATTGGCTTTGTACTGATCTGGGCCATTTTTTCCAAATTTGCATGCTGTGTCACTTTCTTTGGAGGAGAACCCATAGCACACTGCAGTGGCAGTCAAAAGACTGTAGGGGGAATCTCCAGTCCTATTTGACAGTAGCTTGCCAATGTACTGGCATTCCCATTTGAAAATTAATATTAAAAATAATAAAGGAGTTGAGCAACTGCAAATGGGGGAGGTGAGACCAAATGTATAGGAAATGAATCAGTAGTACCCACACAATGGAATGTCAATTATACTATGTGATGAAACACAGAACAAACAAACAAACAAAGCAAAGCAAAGCAAACAAACAAAACCAACCAAACAAAAACAGCCTCCCAGAGAGCTTAATTTGATGTGGAGATAGCAAAGAGGAGGAGCAAGAGAATCACTAAAGGCTGTGCATTGTCTGACCCCCCCCCCAAAAAAAATGAGTTGTTGTAACTCATGAGGAGTAACTAGGAAACATTTTGCTGGTGTAACTGCAGCCTTAATTTCATTTCTTTCACACCTTCAGTATGTCACTTTCCCTATGTTAACCGTCTGTTCTTTCCTTTTGGTCTGTTTGCTGTCCAAGCTACTACAGATATATGCTATCAAGTCAAGTCTGACCTATAGCAACCTTTCTAGAGATTTCTTGGTATAGAATATCCCGATATGGTTTACCAGTCTCATCTCCTCAGATGATTCATCTTGCCTGAGGCTATACAGTCAGGATCTTCTCTTGAGACGCACAAGGAGGAACTGAACTCTCAACCTCTGATGCAGGATACTTAACTGAGTTATTCAGACAATTAGATATATCAGCCCTAAAACAAGCCCCATGAACATCAGTAGGATCTTCTATCAAGAAAATATGTAGGACTGCAACCTCATTTTACATGTGTATGTGTGCATGCATTTTGGAGATAAGGATGTATCAAGGTCATATTTTAGTAGTATTGAATTCATCTTCTGCTCCATCTGACTTTCTGTACTTCACAGGTGCATGGTCATGGTGGAGGGATAAAAATATTTCCCATTCTTCCTTTTGCAAGTGAGGAAAAAAATTACCCCTTGATTGTCTGCCTATGGACTTTGTCACCGAGAGGGAGGAAGATCAGTCTTAACAGAAAATTCAAATATTAAGGGCTTCTTTGTTATGATTACAACAGGTAAGACAATTAGTAGAGTACAGAACAATACAAAATAGAATAGAATAGAATAGAATAGAATAGAATAGAATAGAATAGAATAGAATACCCTTCACGATACACATCACTTCTGGGAAGTGCATTGCTCAATATGCATTAAGGATATATATTGTTATGTCCTTCCTGTGACCACATCTACAGTGACATCTCGGCACAGGAGATTTCCGTATGTCTAAAGCAAAACTGAAAGAAAGGCATCAGGGGAGGCGCTCATACAAGACTGTCTAACAGTGAGTCATCTTTGTTGTTCAAAAACTCTTTATTTTTTAATGTATACCCCATTATCTTTTATGCAGCACACTCTTTAAGTAACTGCCATCATAAATTACAACTAATTAACATTTTGTGATTGTGTGTGTGTGTGTGTGTGTGTGTGTGTGTGTGTGTGTGTGTATGTGATTATTAACTAGCTATTTTAAAGATTTAAAACTTGTGCCACTGAGTGCCCCATCATAAGCAGTGTAATTAAAAATGGTTGTCAAGCAACAATGAATATGTGTGATTACATCACAATGGCATGATGTAATTGCCATGCCCCAGCTTATTAGTTTTCTGTCTTAATGGGAAGAAACCAGAAGAAACCACGGAGCAACTAGTATGATGAGCAAATATACATTTTTCTGAATTGTGTCTACTGTGCGTTAAAGGAACTCAGGAAATGCCTATGCTGTTCTTTCTTAAACTTTCTGACTCCTATGTCATTTGCTTGAAAAGTTGTAGACAAAAAATGCCCAGCCAGCTGCTGAGCATTCAGGGTGTGAGCTGTTCACACACCAAATTGAAATAGGCTTGTTTTAAAAATATCCTCTCAGATTTTTGTCCCACCGCTCTTTACCTCACTTCAGCTTTATTGGGGGCCTCATTTTTCATTTTTGCATTATGAACACTACTCTTGGCTGGACTCAATTCCTGATAAACGGTCTTATAAGATAAATTCTTCATAAGCCCAGCTCATATTACCACCTCTTTTAGGAGATTTTGAAAAGTCTTTTCAAAATTTCCACTTTTCTATTGCTTTAAGGGGTTCAGTATGTATGAGTTTCAACACTGGGTGGTTTTAGTGGTTTTACAAGCCTCTGTTAGTTGTGTGTAGAGATGGGCACGACTCAGAAAAATTGTTCGTTTTCTTTTTCGTTTTTGGCTAGGGGTCCGTTTCGGCTCGTTTCCGTTTTCGTGAGCTAATTTCAAAATTTTTCATTTTCGTTTCGTTACGTAATGAAAACGAAAAAACGAAAATGAAAACGAAAATTTTTTCGTTTCTTCCCATTTAGTTCCATTATGTGTTTTTCCAGTAACGAAAAACGAAAATTGGCTCAAAATTAGTCGTTTCGTTACCGTTTTCGTTCCAGTTCTGAGCCGTTTTTCGTTTTTCATTTCGTTACTTTCGTTATTTTATTTTATTTAAAATATATCTGAACTGCCTTTCTCCCTGAATGGACTCAAGGCAGGACCAATTATTTTGAATCATGCTTTTAAAAAAATTACATTTTGTTTACTGTTTCTCAGCTTTGCTGCAATCATCCATATGCTATCGCAGCACTGAACATAGCAAGATCCAACTCCTGAACCACATGTGGCGAGACCACATCTCTGTAATTAAAAAACTAAATATATTCAAGTTATGGGAAGCACTAATTCATTACAACCTTCTAGTTATTTCTCCGTTGGCTGCTCTCAAGCGTTTAGTCAGCCAACAGCAATAGGCTCTTCCTAACAAATAACAGAGCTAACTTTGTCCACCCATCCTGGAAATAAAGAGTCAAGACACATTTGTGGGATTGAATTGGGCCACAATTTATTGTCTTATATGTCACTGGTGCTCTTTTCTCCCACAAGGGGGGCTGAAAGTGCAAGTGGCTACGTGGTGTTCATGTAGTTATTGTTGGGAGGGCCCTAGCAGTTCCTCCCACTTGAATGTGAACTTGACCTAGCAGTGAGTCTGTTCTTGTCACAATATGTAAAAGTTGACAAAATATATGTAATGTATATTTAACAGATAGGGAAAGAGAATTGTAAAATGGAGGCAGTTAGATTCTGCAGTCTCATGATGTTATCTACAAGTGCAAGGGATTAGTAATCACCAGCATGTTACATGATGAAGCACAGGTGGAATGGTTTATAACATCATGGTTGCATCAGATTGTGATTAGTGATGAGTCATATCTGATGGGGGCTAAACTGTATATAAGCACTAGCTTGACTTATGTTAGATGGGGTTGTTTATGGTGAGAGACAGTACCCCACACTCTGTTGATTGTATTGTAAATATTGCTTGGTGTCATGCTGTTTGTATATTTGATGTATATATGGAATATATGAGTTTTTACTCTAATCCATGCTTTGTCTCTCCGTTTATTAAGTTCTGCTGTACTTTATATCATTACTATCACTTTATCTACACGCAACGGCAGCGCACTCTGTGCCACATTCATTTGTTTATTGTTGATAGTTCTCCCCACCTCCCCAGTAGCAATTCACAAAATGAAGTCTAGGCTAAGAATGCTTCCTTCTGAATCAAAATATGAATTAATTTCCTTCCAGTCTTCCAAACTAAGTGGCAGGCTACTGTTCAAGTTTCTAGTAGTTTTCTCTCTTGTGCATTCTGTCTTCGGAATGCTTTTTACTTTTTTGAAAATATACTTCCAAAATCTGTGCCTTTTAAAACAAATACATATAAATCAGAATCTGAAAACAGGAATTTACATTGTGTGTCTGTGTATGTTTATAGTGAACAAATAATCTGGAAATGGGACAAATGACTTTTGTAAACATTTGAACACAAAAGAGAGTGTCACAGAGTCACAGACTGAAAATGGGTTTACCCATCCTTGGTTTAGTCAAAGAAAACTATAACTCCAATGTCTCTGTACATAGAAACTTCTGAGATATGTAATGAATAAAGCATTAGTTTTTGGAGTCAACAGTTTATTTGAGTGTGAAGCCTTTTATAGCTGAGCATATTTTGAGAATATAAAGTGGGAAGGCGATGGCCTAAACTTGAAGCTTCATGGACGGGATAAGCTGGTTTTCAACAGGATCCTTTGTTGTCTTCCCAGTAGCACTGTTTTCTGCACATGGGCACACTAGAAACCTTCTTTAAAAATCAATATTTGCAATATTTTAGAAAGAGAAGCAGACCATGGCACCAAAGTACACAAATGAAAAGAGCAGTAGGTACATATCTTGTCAAATGTTCCTCAGTAGAATCATGCAAAGTTTAGGCTAGAGTTTCCCAACCTGGAGGTTGGTGTTTTCCGTAAAGCCATGGATGGCCCTATGAGTTGTAGCCCTTGTCAAATAATTTCTCCTTTCATCTTTCAGAGTATGATATTAAGGTATGTATGTGTATGTATAAGAAACAGACTCTTTGGGTGGATAAAGACGTCTCTAAGGGATGACAAGGAATATTTTTAAGAGAGAGAGAGAGAGAGAGAGAGAGAGGAGATCCTTCTCTGCTTTCTTTACATTTTTTCTTTACATGTTTTTTGTTCTTTTTTTCTCCTGTCTGTTCAGTTGTGTCTGTCTCTTGGTCACTTGGTGGATTGATGCCCTCCATCTGTCTCTGATGGCTTCTTTCGGCTCCCTCAAAGTTTCTCCAGTGTCCCTTCTGATGGTGTCAAGCCAGGGAGTCCTTGGGCAGCCCATTCTTCTTTTGCCAGTGACCAGTCCTAGCATTATTGTCTTTTCAAGTGAGTTGCCTTGCATGACAGACCAAAGTATGACACCTTTTGTTTGGTGATCATGGCTTCCAGAGATATGGTTGGTTTGTTCTTGTTGGTCATCCTCACTGTCCATGGGGTGCATAGTATTCATCTCCAGCATCACAATTCAAATGCCTCTATCTTTTTCCTATCTATCTTCCTCAAAATCCACGTTTCACAACTATAGGAACCTATTGGAAATATGATAGAATTAAGTAGTCTGTGTTTGATTGCGAGGCTGATGTCTTTATTAAGTAGTCTGTGTTTGATTGTGAGGCTGATGTCTTTATTCTTTCAAATGTTATTCATACTGATCATTTTTGTTCTTCCAAGCTCTTTACATCTTCTGGCCGCAGTCACCGTTTTGATTAATTTTAGAGCCAAGGAAGTTAAAACCCCTTTACTGCTTCACTTACTTCATTTCTGATAGTGGCATGCTCTCTGCCATTGTCATTATTTTTATTTTATTGGTATTGAGACACAATCAGAGTTTTTCAGTTTCATCTCTATTGGGATTAACCCTTCTAGATCTTCCTTACTTTTCACCTGCAGCGTTGTATCATCTGCATACTGAAGGTTGTTGATGTTCCTATCACCATTTTTTTTTACCCCAGTTGCAGATTCTTCCAGGTGTTATCATGCCCCTTAAAAGCAGAGATTCCTCTGAAAATTTGCACTGGCAATTTTCTACCTTCAGAATGAAACTGATCATGGAAGTCATAACTTTGCCATCAAATGCTGCCACCGGCTTTAATGTTGCAAGACTCTTCATCTTGAGGAAACTGCTTCTGTAAGGGCCTTTGAACTGCTTCTCTGAATTCCACCAGACCAATGAAAGGCACACCTTCTCAAGAAACATGAACAAGTATATCAGTTATTTTTCACCAACATTTGGGAGAAGTATATGGAATGCCTGAGGGGGGAAAGGCAGTAAAAAGGCCAATGTTTCAACTGCCAGCACTTTGTACAGCTGCAACATTTGCTATGGTAATGTGTCAGATTGCTTTGAAATCTGACACATTCCTATACTTCATAGCATACTTCATCATGTAGATTGTAAGTTTCACATTATTAAGTCAGATAGGTCCCTTTATGAGCAACAGAATTATGAAGCATATAATGGTAGAATCTTTTTTCTGTGTGACTTGCCTTACTTACATGAATGTCATGGCACCTCTTTAGCCCTATATATGAGGAGTCTCTCTGTGTTGGGGGAATGGTCTGTGTTCTGTTGGGGGAAACAAACCTGAATTCTAGAGGGAAACAGGCATACCAACTTGCTGCATGTATATTTTCTAGAGTGAGTTGAATGGCATGCAATAAAACCTTGGAACGACACAGAATGCTGTTGAATTTTGTTTCCCTCTTAAAATACCACTCTCACATGCTGAGCTTGCATTGGTGCATGGGGTGGCTTTGCCTCCCGTTCAAAATATCGCGATATGCATTGGAAGTCTCACTTGCGAGGGAAGGAGGAAGGAGCAGGCTATCAAAGCCGCTCCTTCCCTGGCACCAGCCTCTTTTGAGGCTTGCATCCTGCCTACCTGCCCAGTGGCCTATTGGGCCCAGATAAGAATTTTTTGTCCTTATCTCTGAAATTAGCTGTTAGGAGATGTGGTTTCCTTGCCTATCCCACACTGGTTGATGTTTTTGTTATGAGTATTCTGGAGCTGTTGGTCAATCACACTGGCATGTAGTGCGGAGGACAAGAAGTCGGTGGGTTCATGTTAAAGACGTTATGCTAGCCCATCCAACTTTACAATGCTGAGGACCAAGATATTACAGTGTTGTGGGGAAGATGTGCTGGGAATCCTCCCTGTGCTAAGTGTTACCAGTTATCAGAGCTTGGCTGCCTGGGAGCTGTTAGGGACACTTACTGGCCTCTGCATGCCGTCTTTTAGCCCAAATTGGGGGGGGGGGAGGTATTGGACTCAACCAAGTAAGACAGCATAGCGGTTGAGGAGGTCTTGGGTGACATCACTAGCCCAACCATTGCTCCTCACTACTGCATCCCCCCTAGTTAGGTATGTTGGTTTAATATTATGTTGCAAATAAAGTGTGGCCCGAGTTTACCCCAACACCTGTGTCTCGCCTATTCATTTCGGGCTGGGAAGGCAAAGGGAATAGCATGCATTTCTGAGGTTTACTGTCCATTTCAGTGAGAAAAACTGCATAGAGAACTAAGTTAAAAATATCCCAGTATTTAAATTGATGCCTCTAACAACGATGTTCCACAGACACAACTCTAAGACAGTACTTGTAATAATGGACTCAGGCCACAGGATTTAGGCTGAAGATCATGAAAAACTCCTTAACTCTCAGAGCAATATAACAATTTAGAGCCTATTACCATGGGAGATAGTGAGTTCAACACTGGTGACATTCAAAAGAAAAAAAAAAGGGGAATCACCTGTCAGATCTGCTTTGATTTGAATTCCTGCATTGAGCAGGAAATTGGATTTGGTGGCCTTATAGGTCCCTTCCAGCTCCATTATTCTATTATCCTATGATCCAAATATTGCTATTCATAATAGTTATACAGCTGGTTAGGTAGATGTTTTTGTAATCCTTAAAAATAAAGCAAAGTGGTCACATACATTTTTATTTCTCGTCCCTTTCAGTCCCAGGAAAAGGCTGTCGGCTGAACCTCTTAGGCATATAACAAACACTACCCAGTTCATTTGAAATGATAAGAATGTAATTAAAGATTGCTGGAAGGAAAACTTTTTAAAAAAGTGGGTATTTAAAATTGTTTTCACAGCTGATATTGTACAAGAAAAGGCGACCTGACAAAATTACAGGATGCAAATTCTCTGTAGATAAAATGATTACTTTTAGGATTTCTGTCTGGGTTCTTTTGTTGGCATTGAAAAACTGAAGATCTGTGCATTTATCCAGTATCATGCTGGTGTTGCA
Organism: Phrynocephalus versicolor; assembly: GCA_023846285.1. NCBI lineage: Eukaryota > Metazoa > Chordata > Lepidosauria > Squamata > Agamidae > Phrynocephalus > Phrynocephalus versicolor. The sequence goes on from JAHTLZ010003526.1 coordinate 60,976,859, forward strand.
GTATCCACACGATAGAAGATGCAGGGGAACTAGACGTTGCCTTTCCCATGCTGCTGCTTTGCTACTGAAGATCCACCAATGCATTGTGTCCCACCTGACAAATTTCTATGGAGCAATTGAGTTCCACATGGTGAAAGCATGTTTTCTGATGTGACTTGTCTTGTCTCAACTTCAAGCTATGTCTAAATAATTATCTTTACCCCTCAGAAACAGAATGTTGTTATTTTTAATTGAAGCAAAACAAGTTGAGGAGCCGTGTAGCCATCAAAAAAACCAAATACAAAAGTGGAACGGGTAATACCTTTGTATTTGTATTTGGTGTTTGTGATGGCTACACGGCTCCTCAAATTGTTCTTCTTCCATTGGAAATACTGAGATACCAGGAATGAGCCCCCACCACATACCATGGAACTCTAAGACAAGCAAATGGACCATCAACTGAGACATGACAAGACTGCAACACTAGGTAATCTCTTTCCTTTTTATTTGATCCAATTGGCTACACTCAATGGACTTTTCCAAATTTTATCCCAATCCCCAAATGAAATGCATGGGCCTTCTGCACCAACCCCCTCCCCCTTCATTGGTAAGGCAGGGGCCATTGGCCTTGATAAGTCACATTGAGAAGAGGTATGAATGTGTGTATGTGAGAACTGTGACATGTCTTTGGAAGGACTGGGGCAATAAAAACACCTCCCTCCCTTTGATTCAAATGCAGCCTAAGAACATCCAAGCTCTGAGCCTCAACCAAACTGCCTGGCTTTATTTCCATCTTGCCAAGGACCTTACATCTAAGATGGCAAATCCATCTTTTGTCTTGTTATAACCTATTGGTACTACTCTCAGGAACATGGTTTCACCCTTGAGAATTATTAGCAATGTTTTGTTATTTTTCTAGTAGCCTAAAGGTATCACCTGTTCTACCTGTTCATGATGGTGAAACAACAAGAAAATCAGCTTAGGAACAAATTCTTATTAGGGGCACAAGGAATTAATTTTAACATAGTCTCAGTTTCATGCCAGTTAAGGATGAAGCCACCCAACAGTTACATTTTCCACTGTATTTGCATTTTGTGAATTTCAGGTTCTTTCCATCTCATTTGTGAAGAAATGGGCTAAGTTCTTCTAAGCTCTCTCAACCTTCCATGGTTGTTCTCTCAACCTTCCATGTTATCTGCATCTGCTCTGAGTCTGGAAGATACTATGTCATACATGACGTGACTCTAACTATGAAACATAAGGAGCCTTTTAATTCACCAACCCTATTTTAGCATCATAATTATGGCTGAATAGAGAGAGCCTTAATCATTCTTGAAGACCATACTTTGTTGTACTAGGTGATAGGATCCCCTGCTTAATGTAGTTAATTATTGCTAGAAAAATTGTGGACTTGTATATTTTATATGAGTGGGTGTGGTGGCTCCGCTGACTAGAGAGCTGAAATGGTCGGCTGCAAAGTTAGCAGCTTTGTGGTTCGAATCCCAGGTGTCATGCAGTGGAGTGAGCTCCCACTGTGTTAACCTGAGCTCATGCCAACCTAGCAGTTTGAAAGCATGTAAATGCAAGTAGATAAATAGGTACTGCCATAAAAAGTTGGGAAAGTACATAGTGTTCTGTGTAGCTATGTTGGCCACATGGCCATGGACTTACACAACACTGGCTCTTTGGCTTGCAAATGAAGATGAGTAGAGGTGGGCACGAATCACAAAACCCATGGTTCGGGTTCATCTGGTTCGGCTTCACCCTTGGTTCGGTTCGAGTTCGGGTTCGTATGAATTTTTTTAAAAAAATATTATACAAATCTGAACCGATCCAAACCAGACCGGCAGCGGTGGAGGCTCGGTGTTGGCAATGGCAGTGGCGGATCCTGGCTCCTGTGGCAGGGGCTTTTTGTTTTTGTTTTCAAGCACCCACCGCACTGCCCCTGGGGCCAGGTGGGCACTTATTTTTTTTATTAATTTCTTTATTTCAGGGTGCCGCCCCAGCCACCCCTTGGGGTGGGTTGGTGATCCTTTATTTTTATTTTTATTTTTATTTTTATTTTTATTTTTATTTTTAT
>JAHTLZ010003526.1:60978927-61000767 GCA_023846285.1 Phrynocephalus versicolor
TTTATTTTTATTTTTATTTTTATTTTTATTTTTATTTTTATTTTTATTTTTATTTTTATTTTATTACTTCCTGGTTTTGGCACGGGGTGGCTTTTTTTTCTTCCAAGCACCGACTGCGCAGCCCCTGGGGCCCGGACGGTGCTGGGTTTATTTTATTTTATTTTATTTTATTTTATTTTATTTTATTTTATTTTATTCTACTTTTGATTTTAGGGTGCCAACCATGCCACCCCTGGGGCCCAGTAGGTGCTTCTTTTATTATTTTTTTATTATTTTTATTTTAGAGCACCAACCCAGCCACCCCTGGGGCCGGGGCGGTGCTCCTTTATTTTATTGTATTTTTATTTTAATTTTTATTTTGTTATTATTATTTTACTTGTGGATTCCATCCGTGCTACAGCTGTAGTGCAGGCTGGCTTTTTTTCCCCAAGTGCTGACCGCGCAGCCCCTGGGGTCCAGTCAGTGCTGGTGTTTTTTTAAAAAAAATTTTTTTCTTTTCCTGGGGCTCGGTCGGCATTCCTTTATTTTGTTTTGTTTTGTTTTTGTTTTTGTTTTTTCCTTCCGACCACATGGTTCACTCTACAGCCAGGAAGACCAAAGACAATCCAGCACCAGGTAGGAGGCATCTCCAGTTCTCCACCATTAATGAACCGAAACGAACTGAACCAATTTTCCCCTGTTAGTTTTGTTTTGTTCTAAATTCACTCTGGGGTCCGTTATTCATTTTGTTAGGTAACAAAATGAATAATGAATAACAAAACAAACTAAAAGTTCATGTTGTGCCCATCTCTAAAGATGTGCCCTGTCCCTACAGTCGGACACAACTAGCACACATGTGCGGGGGGGGGGACCTTTACCTTTACCATTGTCTTTTCATATTTTATATGAGGCTATATTTTCTGTGGGAGAGCAGAATCAGAGCTTCCTATAGATTTCCCGTAGAGAGCAATTGCTAGTGGCCAGTAAGTTAATGTAATTGTGAGTCAAAAAATGTTTGAGAACCACTGGTTTATGAATTGTGAAGCTGGCTGATTAGCTCAATGTGTTGGGTACATGGCTGTACAGACAGAAGACTCCTAGAAGAAAAGCCAGCCAGTGTAACCTTGGTCACATTACACAGTCTCAGGGCACTTCTAGAAAAAAAGGAATAGCAAACTTCTACTTCTATACCTGGAAACCGTTGGTCAGTATATGTTGGAGTCAATGTTATGGCACATAATTATTTTATTACTATGTATTGTTAAGATTGTTACAGTGTTATTAGTTCAGAAATAAATTTAACTACAAATGTTTTTTAAAAAAACAAATTTTAAAAAAGCACTGGATTCTTCAGTAGCCTCTCCCAAATTATTATTTTTAACTAAAATGGCTAGATATATGGCAAGCTCCAAGAGCTCACAATGAAACCTTGACTTCTAAAAACATGAAACAGTTATCCCATGACACTTAAAAGGCAAAATTCTATGTTATGGAGTCCAATGCATAACAATATCCCCAACATTCAGAACTGAAGTCATCTATAAAGACTAGTGCAGCCAGGACCTTATTGTTGCCCAGTGTCGTCATTACATCAAGACATTTCATAATCTGTACTGGCACTGGAGACTCTTGCTTCTCTGCTCTATCTTATCCATTCTTGCCTATCTGTGACTCTTGCAGACTGCAAGGATTCATCATTTTCATCATGCCCTATGGGCTATACTCTTGTAGACTGGCTAGTAGGAGTTTCTTGCCTCTATCCTGACCAGGATTGCTTGGTGCTCCTTCCTAAGATGTTACAGCAGGTTGCTGAGGCTCCAGAACCCTGGCACATTATCTTTCCTCATTTCTTGCCTACAGTGAAGGCAAATAACAGTCCTGTCCACACACATGGTGGTCCCAGACAATACTGTGATTTTTTACTTATATCTCTCAGATGGTTTGCCTTTGTATTCAGGCTTATCTGTCTCATTGTATGGGTGCTGCTGCTGCCTCCTCAACTCACTGCCTCTGATATTCAAGATCAAATAGAGTCCTCTTGGCAGCAGAATCATGCTTTGCTTCCTCCACCATCATCCTCAACCTGCTGCCTAGGCTCACAAAAATTGCTAGCCCCTACAAGATTTACTGCAGGCAAAGGAAAACCAGTCTGCTTCCTTGTCCCCTGAGGGGGTTTCATAATATATTGGTAGAGATACTTCATGACTATGTTAAATTGACAATCTGATTTAATAGCAACCGTTATATATTGGGGAAACTGTAGATGATGTATGCGGTTAACTAATGAAGAGATATGGAAATTAAAGTCAGCACTTTGTTCAGTGAAATGACATTGGCACTAAAATAACAGGGCTTCACATATTTAAATGAGCAATGAAATAATAATATAGCAACAACAGCAGTGGTGATAATAACGGCAGAACTATTTTTCTCTTGCAGTATGAATAAAAGAAATGTGCTTGCTTACAGACATATCAACAAAAGCAGTAAGGAACTTGGGGAGATGTGAAGAAAGAGGGATAACACTGAGAAATTATGTCAGATACCCAACAGCTGAGTGAGCTTCAGGCAATGCCTGGAAAGCTCAACAAGTTGGATACCGGGTTCCAGAGTATAAGATCAAGAGTTCTTTCCACCACTGTGCCTCCCGTGTGGACAATAGCCTGTGTGGACTTGGAAAACCTGAAAAGTCTAAAGTAAAATAGGAATGGCAAGCCACTGCTGAGTATTCTGTAGCTTGAGAAAGGTCATAATAAGCAGAAATCAACTTGACTGGATGTAATTATTTAATAGAGATGGGCACGACTTAGCAAAATTTTCATTTCCGTTTTTGTTTTTTGTTTTCGTTACGTAACGAAACGAAAAACAAAAAACGGTTCAAAAATGGAACGAAAACAGAAACGAAATGACTAATTTTGAGCCAATTTTCGTTTTTCGTTACTGGAAAAGCACTTAATGGAGCTAAATGGGAAGAAACGAAAAATATTTCATTTTCGTTTTTGTTTTTCATTTTCGTTACGTAACGAAACGAAAACGAAAAATTTTGAAAATTAGCTCACGAAAACGGAAACGAGCCGAAACGGACCCCTAGACGAAAACGAAAACGAAAACGAAATTTTTTTCTGAGTCGTGCCCATCTCTATTATTTAATTTTCAGTACCAAAAACAGAGATTCATACACAATAAGTTACTGAGACACTCAAATGGAAGATTAGGTTACTGTAACAAACAAGACAAAATTCCTAGGACGAGTAGAGATACACACACAGACTTCAGTCTCAAATGCCTCCAGTCACCACAAACAAATGGGATATTTTAACTATCCCAATATATGTTGGCATTCTAACTCAGCTAAGAACACAAGGTCCAATAAGGTCCTTACTGACCTTACAAAGAATTTCATGGTCCAGAAGCTGGAGGAGGCAACAAGAGGAATAGCTATTTCAGAGTTGATCTTAACCAATAGGGAGGACCTTGTAAATGGGGTTGAAGTGGTTAGGTCTTTAGGTAGAAGTCACCATGCTCTTTTGGAATTTGTTATACAGTGTGCAGGGGAAGCTAAGTATAGCCAAACAAGCATCCTGGACTTAAAAAGACCAATTTTTGTAAACTTAGGGACTTATTGGCTGATTCTATGGACCAAGACACTGAAAGAGAAAGGAGTCCATGATTGATAGGAATTCCTTCAAAGTGAGATATTAAAAGCAACTCTAAAACAGTTCCAACAATATGAAAACATGGGAGATGTCTGAGGAAAACTCAATGTTTGATTAAAGAACTTTCAACTCAGCTAAGTATATTAAAAAACAAGTACAGGAAATGGAAAAATGGGGAATGCACCAAAAGGAGCATATGCACGGGGATGGTTTTTCAAAAAAAGATAAAGCACAGAATGAACTTAGACTTGCCAAAGATATTAAAGATAGTAAAAAGGAGGGTTTTGTTTAGTTATGTCTGCAGCAAAAGGAAAAATAAGGAAATGATAGGGTCTGTGTGGTGATGACAACTAATTATTAACAGGAGATAGGGAAAAGGCAGAACTACTCAACAGCTTTGTTGCCTCAGTTTTCTACAAAAATGAAAAATGAGTTAAGTAGGGAAGAAGAGTAGATGAGGTATTGCAGGCATTGCAACATAAAATAGTAGGAAGATAGTACAGGAATTCCTGGAAACCCCAAATGAATGTAAGTCTTCTGGGCCAGATAAATTACACCCAAGGATATTAAAAGTACTGGCAGACATAATTTCTGAACTATTGGCAATACTCTTTGAGAAGTCCTGGAGTACAGAGGAAGTCCCCATAGATTGGAGGAAGGAAATGTTGTCCCCATCATCAAAAAGAGGAAAAAAGAATTGATGTCAAGCTGCCCAGTCAGCTTTGCATCAATTCATAGAAAGATTCTAGAGCAGATTATTAAACAGTCTATAATTATTTAAAAAGCAATGCTGTCATTAGAAGTCAACATGTGTTTCTTAAAAACAAGTCATGCCAGGCTAATTTATCTTTTTCTTTGAGTTACAGCACTGGTGGATAAGGGGAATGCTGTGGATGTTGCTTATCTTGATTTCAGTGAGGCCTTCAATAAGGTTCTCCATGATATACTTGCAAATAAGTTAGTAGAATGTGGGATATATAATGCTACTGTTAGGTGGATTTGTAATTGGTTGACTGATCGTACCCAAAGGGTGATTATAAATGGCTTCTCTTCAGCATGGAGAGAGGTGACTAGTGGGGTGTCCCATGGTTCTGTTCTTGGTCTGGTGAAATTCAACATATTTATTAATGGCTTGGACTAAGGAATAGAGAGTAGTCTGATTAAATTTTCAGATGATACCCAATTGGGATGGATGGATAATTCCCTTGAGGATAGATAAAATTTCAAAATGACCTTGACAGATTAGAGGGCTGGGCCAAAGCTAATGGAATGAGTTTCAACAGAAAGAACTGTAGAGTCCTGTATCTGGGCACAAAAATGAATTGCACAGATATAGGATGGGTACATGTGAAAGGCATCCAGGAGTCTGGGTGGACCACAAATTGAGTCAGCAGTGTGACGTGGTGGCCAAGAAAGCCAATGTGATTCTTGATTGCATCAACAGAAGCATAGCGCCTAGCTCAAGGGAAGTGACAATACCACTGTATTCTGCTCTGGTCAGACACCACCTGGAGTATTGCGTCCAGTTCTGTGCACCTCAATTTAAAAAGGATGTTAAAAAGGTCTGGAAGAAATGTCTTTCAAGGAGCAGCTTAGGGAGCTGGGAATGTTTAGCCTTACAAAAAGAAGGCTGGGAGTGACTATGATAGTCATGTTTAAATATTTGAAAGGATGTAATATTGAAGAGGGAGCAGGTTTGTTTCCCAAGGCTTCAGAGACTAGGACTCAGGGCAATGGTTTCAAACTACAGAAAAAGAGATTCAGTTTGAACATTAGGAAGAACTTCCCGACAGTGAGAGCTGTTCAGCAGTGGAATACACTTGGAGGATGGTAGAGCCTCCTTCTTTGGAGATTTTTAAGCAGAGGCTGGATGGCCATCTGTCAGGAGTACTATGATGTGGGGTTCCTGCATGGCAAGGGGTTGGACTGGATGGCCCTTGAAGTTTCTTCCAAGTCTTCTATTATTCTAACTGGTTAAGTGGAGTGGCAAGGTGCCAGAAAATCTAAATGTGAAAAAATCTGGCAAAAATGTGCTGTCTTCCCATTTTCTCTAATCACAAAAAGGGTGGAGAATGCTGGAGTTCTTACAACCTTGCAGGCTGCCTATAGCAAATGTGGCTGGGGGATACCTTTCTGGGCTGGGGTGACTGAAAATTTATCAAACACTGACCAATCATTCCCACCTCTGAATTCAAATAAAGCGTCATCTCTCTCTTCTGTATTTTCTTTCCTCTCTTTAATCTGTTCAAGAAGTTGTTTGTTGTTGATCTGTTCACAACAATAAAATGTTTTTATTCTTTCTCCTACAAATGTTTCAGAGTTATTTACTGAGATTTCAAATGCCAGTTAATGAGAAAAAGATGGACTATCTTGGAAACTTTTCAATATTTTCCTCTGTAGATCTCTGCATTTCTACTGCATAGCAAAAAGAGAAATTCAAAATTCTTCAACAAACGATTTGTACTGAGTTTGATGCCCTAAGCACATACGATCTCACCTGATTTCGGAAGCTAAGCAGGGTCGGCCCGGGTTGGATGGGAGACCACCAGGGAATACCAGGTGCTGTAGGCGCATGTAGTAGGAACTGGCAAACCACTCCAGTATTCCAGCCAAGAAAACTCCATGGACATGGGGTCACGAAGAGTCGGTCACGACTGTAATGACACAACACACACACACACACTAGTAGTAACTACTTAGTTTGCTTAGGAAGATAATGTGTTTTGTTCTTCCAGGTCAAACAGCTTTTGTTCTTTGCAATTTGTAAATGTGAACTGACAAGTTTTAAAAGTGTCAAGAGTAGGATAAAGACAGATGCTGAATAGCTTTTGTTAAGATGTGGACATCTGCTTTCAAATTGATACTATCTGGTTATTTTATAGTTGACATTAGAGATGGGCACGACCAGGGAAAATGACGTTTTCGAGTTGTCGTGTGTCAGAGCCGGCCCATTTCAGCTCGTTTCCGTTTGTCGCAAAATTTTTCAAAAATTTGTCGTTTTGTTTGTCATTTTTTTTGTCTGTCATTAGTACTGGTTTTTTTGGGGGGAGTGGGCTCCTGGAGGCACCTCTCTGGGGTGGGTGCCTCCTCTGGCCCGCTATGAAGGGAAAGCGGGCTCCTGGAGGCACCTCTCTCGAGTGGGTGCCTCCTCTGGCCCACTACAAAATGGTATGCATAGCCAATTGGATATGCATACCAAGTTGCAGTGGCAGAGGCACCTCTCTTTTGGGTACCTCTGCTCTGACTCACAGCATACTGCTGGTATAATGCAGTCACAGTGCACAGGGGAAGGCTCCCTCTGGGCGCTCTGTGGTCCACTAAGAAGGGAACTGTACTTGCCTGTGGAGTGCAATGCGAGTACAGATTTGGCTTAGGGTTAGGGTTAGCGCAAGGTCTAGGCTTAGGGTTACAGGTAAGGTTAGGGTGAGTTCATGGGGTGCACCTCTGGGTGCCTCTCTGACCCACTAAGAAGGACAGTGTACTGGCGTACGGGTTCGGGTTCGGGTTCGGGTTCGGGTTCGGGCTAGGGTTAGTGGGCTTTTTATGCCCGACTGGCACATCCCAGAAGTCTCGGTCAAAACCTGGTCAAGTGCCCATTCAATTGGTGGAATGGCTCCAAAAATTTGCATGGTCCACTTCCATGGCCAGCCCATCATTGCGCAGGTGTAAAAAAATAAAAATAAAAATAAAATAAAATAAAATCAATGGAGACGTTTTGTTGCAAGAAAAACCCACTGCTGTTACTGTAAAAAATCAGGCAGTTTTAAAATAGCTATTTTCGCATGTTTCTGTGGTGCTTTGGTGTGTTTTTGGACCACGATTTCAAAATAAATATTGTGGTCACCCCATTTTTGATCCCCCGCCCGCACCGTATGGCATGGCGAGTTGGCGAGACGACAAGGATGCCCCCCACCAGAGCAGCCCAGGACAGGAGAGGGGGGGAGGCCGGGGACCCCCCACCCCAGAAACCACCCCTTTGGTAGGTGCCCTCACTCAGGCAGGCATATTTTCGCCTGCTTTTTTGGCCGGGAATCAGATTTTTTTTATTTTTAAAACTTTTTTTTCTGTGCCGCCGCTTGGTGAGTTGGCGGTGAGATGACGAGGATGCCCCCCACCAGAGCAGCCCAGGATAGGAGAGGGGGGAGGCGGGGACCCCCCCCAGAAACCACCCCTCTTCAGGCAGGCATATTTTCGCCTGCTTTTTTGGCCGGGAACCGTTTTTGTTTTAAATTTTTAAAACTTTTTTTCTGTGCCGCCGCTTGGCGAGTTGGTGAGACGATGAGGATCCGCAGCCCAGGAGAGGAGGGGGGAGGCCGGGGACACCCCCCCAGAAACCACCCCTCTGGTAGGTGCCCTCACTGAAGCAGGCATATTTTCGCCTGCTTTTTTGGCCAGGAATCAGGGTTTTTTTATTTTTTAAACTTTTTTACTGTGCCGCTTGGCATTGCGCAATTGCTGTGATGCCAGGAACAACCACGACAAATCAGACCCAATTTTTCTTTAGTCGGTTCGAGTTCGAGTTCTGGCGGAGTAATTGTCGTTCTTCGTTCCGTTATGTAACGGAAACGAGGAACGGAAACGGAAACGAGGATTTCGCCGAGTCGTGCCCATGTCTAGTTGACATTCATGTTCCTGTACATTTGCTACATGTAGAACAATACTTCTGGAGATGTTTTCTCCCATGTGGAAAAAGGGGTGAGTTCCTGAAAGCAAAAAGACAAGTTAGTAGAAGCAGGGACGTAGGTGTGCATATGTAGATAACAGTACCGATACAAATTGTGATCTGGTTGCAGTTTCTGTGTATTGAGAAGCTTCTATGAAAACAATTTTGGAAGATGGACAAATGGCCAAGCTGCTTTTAGTGACATTCCCAGATCTGTCTTCCCATAAATGAAACTGCTTCTTATGACTATTTGGTTTGGTTTCCATCTGTTCTTATGTTCTGTGTGTGATTTTTCACTTGAAACTTCATGCTCTGAACCAGATAGTACCTACAAGTTAGCAAATGATGGTGCAAGTGTCAAAACACAACAAATGTTTTTCACTCTTTCCTAAGAGGGGGAGTTTTGTGATTTTGTTTTACTTGAGATATTTTCCTCTGATTAATGGCATATATCTGATCAGGAGCATGAAGTGTTTATTACATTCTAATATTATAAATTTACAGAACCTGCTGTGCCTGCATACCGTAATATCAGTGTTGAGTTCTGCATTGTTTCATGCAAGGTACAAAGACAGAGGAAATGAGCATATGGGTGGGAGGAAATTACATTCCACCCCTCCTCTTAGAATAATATCATGCCAGTTTTCTCTGAGTCTTAAACCCATTTCAAGTGCACTAATGGCTCCGCAGCTTCAGTTAAGTACCGCTATCCTAAAAGCTGATCAAGATGAATGTTGTCATAACGTACAGCAGAGATAACAAAATGAACTGCAGTCGATGTCCCCACATGCTGGCAAAACCTTAAAGTAATGTGTGCCTCTTGGTGCCCTTAAAACTGCTGTGCTTCTGCTCTGTTTCACATTTGCAAAGGGTGACAGAAAGCTAGGTCAGAACTGGTTCATGAGGCAAGATCAGCAGGGATTGCTCCAGATGTCTTTGATCAATGCATTTGTTTCTAAGTCATAGCATTACAGGATGCACAAGGAAGCCCAGATGAGTGTTTTTCTCTCTCCTAGAATCATTTCACCTTCTGGTGGAAAAACAAAACAAGGTCTCTCTGGAAAGGATGATTAGTTTTGCCATGTTCCTCACATTCTCATTTGCTGTGGCTGGTGTAAGATGTGCAGGTGAAGAACCAGACTCTCATTGACAGCCTCTCAAAATGCGAGATAACAAGAGAAACAAAAGCAACAGGGAAGCAGCAACAATTTAATACGATAAGAATAAGCAGGTCCTAAACATGAAATCCTTTGTCACAAAATGGCAGCATTAGTCAGATTTTCTTTTTTCATTTATATATTTAGCCGTCCTCCTGTGACTGAAGCTGACATTTTATTTCAAAAGATTTCCTGTTTGGGATGTCTTTACCTCATGAAATTCATGTTGTACATTTTATAGCTGCTTATCTAGTTGTTTATCCAGAAGGCTAGGGTTATTTGCATCATATCATGACCAACTTTTATCTGATAAGTTCAATGTGGTTTATAGAAGTCCCTGCCTCCAAGCTATAACCCCAAAACAACCCTTCGGAGTAGGTCAGGATGACAAACTGTGACTGGCCAAAGGTGACTCAGTGGTTGCACGTCTCGGCAGGAAATGAGACTGGATGTCTTAAGCTTCAGTCTCACATTCTTAACTATTACCTGTGGAGTTCAGCTTTTTGGAATGCGGTCGAGGTACCACACACTCCACTCAGTATAGAGTAGTAAAAGGTCTCACCTCACTCTGGTACAGGCCCCCAGTCTTCTCATGGACCATTGACCTGTACCACTTTAGTCTTGGGTTTCGCTGCCACCCTTCAGCGTATCCCAGTTCAATAACTGAGTCCCAGACAAGATGTAATGTGGTAAAATAAAAGGAATGTTTATTGAATACAGAATGTTGAATTCAGTTTCACATGTGTACAATTACTTCAAGTTATTCAAAGCAGTTCATTCAAATACTAGGGATGGGCATTTCGTTTCAGAACCAGTAGGTTACAAAACAAACCACTCAAGCCCAGGTGGTCCTCGGAACCAGCTGATACATGCAGATCCAATTGTTTTACCTTTCTCTGTCTCATGTAGGGTTAAAATCCAATGAGGACGCATGTTGTGATGTCATCTTTCCTGCTTCGTGCTTCTGGCCAATCAGAGAAGGAGGTGGGATGATGCCTGACCCTGCACAGCTCCTGATTGGCCAGCATCACAGATCTAGCACAGATGACATTGCAGCATCTAGCACAGATGACATCCCGCTAGCGCTTGTCAAAATAAATAATAAAAATAAGTGCTGACTACCAGGCCCCGCAGGTCATCAGGTCAGTGCTAGACTTAAAAAAAAAAAAGACCAGCCAGCCCACGGGCGCGCTGAGAAAAAGCCCCAGCTGGCCTCCCCATGGGCCAGCTGTTTGGTGCTAGGTAAAAGAAAGAAAAAAGTGCCAACCAGCGTGGCTAGTCAGCTGTATAAAACCCCATTAAAATGAAACAAAAAGAACAAAATGAATTCGTTTAAAATGTTGTTTTGTTCCAAATGGTAAATGAATTTTAAAACAACAGAAAACAAAATGAAATGCCATTTTGGTATTTCTTGCCCATTTCTAGTGATCATATTCTCTTTCTCACTCCCCTTGTTTCTGTTGCCACATTAGAAGAAGCTGCTGCTGCTGCTGTCAGTACTGACTTATGGCCACCCTTTTCAGGGGCTTGCAGGTGGAGAATACTCAGCAGTGGTTCTCGTTTTCTGAGGGCATCTTTGCACCATGGAGCTTTTCCAAGGCTACATATGCCAGCTTTTTTTGCGGCTCTGAACTCCCAACATCTGATAAGAGCAGAAAAAGCATTTGGGTTAGATGAGTGTCAACTTATGAGCTATATTAATACAGTCTCCTAAACACACTATAAGAATAAAAGGAGAACCCTGATGAATCAGATCAAATGTCTTACAAGGGCAATATTCTGTTCCAACAGTAGCCATGAAGTTAGATTCTTCGAGGACCATGAGGGGCACAATAACACTCCCATGCTTACTGCACTATAGAGTTTGACATTTGCAAATTAAATTCAGGTATTATTCATATAAATTAATATTTCATTATTCAGACTCTGTGATTTTTGTCTAGCGAATGAGTACTTTACTTCTGAAGGGACATATTTTGCCCTCAGCTAGCTGTGAATATAAACTAGCTGTGAAAAATGCCTTTGGATTTCAATAAAATACCACACCTTTGAAGGATAACATTATTTAATTTGAACTGCCTGAACTGAAACATTGGTGATTTATGACATCATAATCATAAAGCGTTTTCAAAAATGATAAAGTAATAAATGGATTAATGTAGTGATAATAGCTTTAAATGAGGAGAAGGAAATGTATACACATCTTCCCTTCAAGTACCTGAGTGCATTTATATACTGAGTGGATCTTCACAATTCCATCAAAGCAAAAAAGCACCTTTATACTGAGGGGGGAAAACACTTTATTTTTCACTCACAATTTCAAGCACTGCCCTGGATTATAATTTTACTCTAAAATCCAGATTAGACTTCAAAATAAAATTTGTTTCTTTTTGTTATTGGATAACTCAGAATATCACATGTAGAGATGGGCACGAAACGAACAATTTTTTGTTTCCGTTTTCATCTTTTTTGTTTTGTTATGTAACGAAACGACAAATGAATTTTGTCTCTAAAATGAAACGAAACGAACAGAAACACCAGAAATGTTGTCCTGTGTTTTGTTTCTGTTACTGTAATATGAGTGAATTGCTTAAAATCCTAAAAAAAAAATCACAAAAAATGAAATAAACGGTAATGAAATGGTAACAAAATGGTAACGAAACGAACAAAACTGAAAACGATTTTTTGCAAAAATTCACGAAAAATGGAAACGAAATGAAACGGACCCTCCAAACGACAAACGACAAACGAAATGCCATTTTTTTATTCATGCCCATCTCGAATCATATGTTACTTCTATCTTCTTTTACTGACTTTTGCCATTTCATTTTGTGGGATTATGAAAAACACAGAGTTATTAAAGGAACTGCTGTCTTAACCATTTGTTACTTATCAGTACAGTGCTTGGACAGTAACAACACAACTGATTGATAAGGGATGAACTCATTGTCACAGTTGAGAGCATCAGTGGTATGTCATCCTCCAGAAGTGAATTGACATTAATCTTTGTAATGAAGAAGTCTAAACAATCATGATGATTTCATTTTCCACCCTACCCCCAATAATTATTATTACAAAACCACAAACTTAATGACATATTAAAAAATGATATTTGTGTGATTCTGTGTGTTTGCTGACTTCAGTCACATACTACAAGAGAGGGGAAAACTGAAACACAGAAAGTCTAAATACCAACCATTTCCAAATAACACATTTATTGCCACCCTTCTTTCCAATTCGTATTTAAGGACACAGAACATACAGACCCAAGAAGAGCCACTGTGGGTCAAGTCAAAGGGCTGCCTAGTACAGCATTCCATACATACAGTGTTGCTTAGGGTTTGAAAAAGGTCTGAGAAGGCCTAACAACATCCAAATGCAAATGATAGCCCTTTGCCAGAAAACCAGATGAGGTCCATCTTAGGTGGCAGCCGGCTGATGAGGGAGAAGGTTAAAATACTAGGAGGGTTCATAGATTGCAAAAAAAGAAATCCCGGGGGAAAGGGGAGAGAAGGAAGCTAGGGAGGTGCCTAAGGTCAGTGTATTTCATTTCAAAGAAAAGTCAGAAAGTGGCCCAAGGGCTGCACTCTGATGAGAAATCAATGTGCAGAAACAACTGCCTTGTAGGAAGTTCTGGGGAAAACCCATTTTATTGCCTAATGGTTGTATTCTGAGGGGAATATAGTAAAAAAGATAAAAATAGAAAGATCCTAGAGCAAAGGAAGACCTCTTTTCTTGAGGTTTAAATGTTACACTGTATTGTTGATGAGAATTGGCAGCCGGTAGTAGCTCAGATACTCTGCTAACTTTATTAGAATATCCTCTAGTGTGTAAAATAGGCTGGCCAGCTTTCTTGTTTTTTTGTGTGTGGAATGATTCTTTGCCAGCCTAGACCGAAATAATGAGACAAGACAACAGTTTTCGGATTAAATATGGGCCACAATTTATTGATAACAATATTAGCTATTAATCTTTAACTGTAACTGGAAAGAGAGGACTCCTGCCATTGTGGAAGTGCTTATCATCTGCAGGTGTTATTAATGAAGTGCCCCTCCGTGGCATCAGTGAGATTCTAACTGCAGAGGAAAGGATGTAGGAAAACTAACTAACCATCATTCCCTTACTGAATCTCTTTATAACAGAACCAGCCTTCATTAACCTAACTTTACCTTATGAGTGACAATCCTATCTATATTCTATTTACTTCTATTAATTTTATCTACCGGTCCATTAAAGGCTGCACATAGGTGTGAAACTTTTGTGATTTCCATCGCCTTATTCGCTGGATACCATTAGAATCCATGCCCATGGCAGTGGTCGTGGATGCAGGGCCTATGAGGAATGAATGTGTCCCAAATTGCCAGCCAGATATTCTGGCAGCATCCAATACATGTAAAGACATGTCCGTGGGGAACCATCCCTGTGTTGGAAAAGGTTCCCAACTAAAGCCTCATGTTCCCAAGTAAAGCAGCATAATGATGTACCAACTCAACTGGGCAAATTTGGGTGAGATAATACCTATAAAGGTGAATCACCTGTTCCTTTCCTGCTTGGTCCATTTTTGATTTACATATGGTGAGTATGACATGATCAGGTTCAAGAACTAGGTCGGAACTTTCACATCTATGTGCAGCCTTTAATGGACCCGGTGTCTCTCTCTCTCTTTTTCATTGCAGGTTTCCAGCAAGGAGTATGCACCAGAATTGTGATTTGTGGCCAGTTTTCTCTATTGGGCAGCCAAGTATGCAACATGCACTGGATGGGGCCGAGATGTTGACTTGGGAGCTTGGGCTGAGATTGAGTGGAGGGGAACAATGGGGAATGCTTTGGGACAGCTATGTAACTGCTTGCTCAGATGATTCCCCTGACTATCCACTGGCCATTATGATTGTCCACCTTAGTAGCAATCATATGACCAATATGTCAGGTAAGCTAGCTTACAATATTGTTTAAGCTAACAACACTACTTCCATCACTCTTTACTCACAGATTCACTGTCATTAACTGGCTTGTTTGACAAAGGCCCGGTCCTGAATTTAGTGCCTGAGGACTTTGATTAGTAGGCCTAGCTTAGCCTCAAAACCTTCCCGTTCAGGCCTTTCTCAATTTAGGGTTTCTGTAAGGTGTGTTTTCTCTTAGATCTCCTTGAATGGAGAAATATGGAATTAGTAGTCCTAAAAAAAATCTGAAAATCTCACCCCCTTAGGCAACAATTATGTAGGCCTTAGCTTCATTGCTTCTTAACTACTACAGTGGGACATAGAGATGGGCACGAATAAAAAAATGGCATTTCATTTGTCGTTTGTCATTTGGAGGGTCCATTTCGGTTCGTTTCCGTTTTTCGTGACTTTTTGCAAAAAAAAATCATTTTTGTTTTCATTCATTTTGTTACCATTTCATTACTATTTATTTCAATTTTTGTGATTTTTTTTAGGATTTTAAGCAATTCACTCATATTGCAGAAACGGAAACGAAATGCACGACAAAATTTCCAGTGTTTCTGTTCCTTTCGTTTCATTTTAGAGACAAAATTCATTTGTCATTTCGTTACGTAACGAAATGAAAAAACGGAAACAGAAATGAAAAATTGTTCGTTTCGTGCCCATCTCTAGTGGGACATATGGAGGGCTGCTCTTACAAAAGCTCTGAATTCTTTTATTGGTGCTTCACGTGTCAACTTGGCACATTACTTCTGAAATGTACATTGTTACACACTTACAGCTTGACCACAGAATCATAGCAGGTGGAGATACACTGGTGTAGTTGCTTTACGAAAAGCATCACTATTAAGTAATATGTCTATGAAGATTTTCAGATTATCCAGGTGAGGTTATCTGGGAGTTGAGTCATGGCAACTGTAGCTCTTAAAAGAAGTCCCACTGCAAAGACTCCACTCCCAGACAAACTATTAAGAAAGTGTCTTGCCACCTTAAGGGCTAGAAAGAGATACTGGGTATTGTTTTTAACAGAAATGAAAAGAAAAGGGTGTGTGAGGCAGTCTTTCCTTATTCTTGAAACCAGACTTCAAAGGAACCCCCCAACTCAGATCTCGAAGACGACTCAAAACATCTGGAAGTTGAGTCATGGCAACTGGACTTCTTTTCTTGAAAGATTGAAACATTTCACTGCTCATCCAAACAGCTTCATCCATCTCTCAAGAAAAGAAGTCCAGTTGCCATGACTCAGCTTCCAGATAAACTCACCTGGGTGACTGAGAATCTTCGCAGACACTCATAAAACAAAACAAGCCAAGCTTCATAGCTCCAGAGGGGAGAAGAGGTCATGACCAGACACTCAGATGCTCACATTAGTTAAGAATTTCCCTCTTTCATTCAAGTCCTATCTAAAATCCTTGTTACAGAACCCATTTGTTTACATTTCTTGCCAAAGTTGTTTTGCCCTTGTGGTCCACAAAACAATGGGACACTGTTAGCGCTTGCATTCCCTAGTGTGTCAGAACACCTTCTCCTGTCTTCTCTATCCCACCTATTTACAGTTTTCTTTTCTTTCTTTCTTTTAAGGGAGTTTCAGTTCCTTTGGAGAAATGGGGAAAAAAAGGCAATGATCACCAACTACTTTGGAGGCTTTAGAATTATAACTTAAATTGACTTTTTTTAAAAAGCACCTCTCCAGGCACCACATAGGATGTCTCAATTATCAGCAGTATGTCTCTGTTGGGGGTGGGGGTGGGAGAAAGGATGCTTCGTGCATGGTCGTCTTTGCTTGTTAAGGTCTTATTGTGCAGTAACTGAAATACATCTTAAAAGAGCTAATTAAAATCACTGACAGGCTGGTAGTTTTGGAAAATGAAAGGGCAATCCAGCCAATGTAAACAGTGATTTCAGTGGAAGGAAGTTAAGATGTATTTTTCCCCCCGCTGAAATTAATGGGACTTGCAAACACTTAACACAGTCTGCCTGCCTGTAATTTATTTCAGCTAATGTTCATGATGAGCGTCAGTCAGAGAATGAATTCTCCGCATTGGATGCAGGGTGTCGTCATCAACACTTTGAAAGCCGTCAATGTTTGACTCTCTTTTTTTCCTGAACGCATTGCTGGAGAACTACTCAGAAATCTCTCTGTTGCCTTGAGTGGGGCTTTTGTTTGTTTGTTTGTGAAGTAGCTTATGCAAGCCATTTAAGTATCAAGCAGTCATTATATACAGATGTCTTTTTAAGAAAGATGAGTTGTTGACTTCTTCTTCATTGGTGTGTTACAATGGCACTTGGAAGCTGCCACTTCTGAATGACATATGTTGAGCACAGGTACTGTCAAGCTATTAGCTGAGTACCTATAAGCCTGCAGTACTCAGAAAAATCTAGTGAAGGTTTCACAGAGAAAAACTCTGCCCCCCCCCGAATAGCAAGAGTGGATTTTGGGAGGTGAACTTTCCTGTCATATTTCTTATTAAAATGTGTGTGTGTGTGTGTGTTTAAATTGGAAGGGTTCACTTCCATCCTGAAGTGGCCAAAAAGGGGGAGTGCTAGGGGTGCCACAGATTGGGGAAAAATCTGCTTATATTCCTAAGGATTCCCTTAGGATTAGAGATGGGCACGACTTAGCGGTATTTTCGTTTTCGTTTTCATTTTTCGTTTCCGTTACGTAACGAAACGAAAAACGAAAAACGGCTCAGAACTGGAACGGAAACGGAAACGAAACGACTAATTTCGAGCCAATTTTCATTTTTCGTTACTGGAAAAACACATAATGGAGCTAAATGGGAAGAAACGAAAAAATTTTCGTTTTTGTTTTCATTTTTTCGTTTTCATTACGTAACGAAACGAAAACGGAAAATTTTGAAATTAGCTCACGAAAACGGAAACGAGCCAAAACGGACCCCTAGCCGAAAACGAAAACGAAAACGAACAATTTTTCTGAATCGTGCCCATCTCTACTTAGGATGGTTGTTCAGGCACTGGTGATCTCAAGGATTGATTACTGTAACACTCTCTACATGGGGCTTCCCTTGACCCTTATACGGCATCTGCAGCAGGTGCAGAATGCGGTGGCCAGGCTGGTGGTAGGTGCGAGCAGGTATGCCCGCATCACCCCCATCCTGTCTCACCTGCACTGGCTGCCCGTTGCATCCCGTATAAGGTTCAAGGTAATGGTTTTGGTTTACAAAACCCTCCATGGCTTGGGACCTGTCTATCTGGTGGAGCAGATCTCCCAGAGATCAACCTCGTCCCGACCAACCAGATCTTCGTTATCCCTCTTGCTCTGCGTGGCCACTCCTAGAGAGGCCTGAAGGGTTTCTACCCTGAACGGGGCCTTCT
Source organism: Phrynocephalus versicolor (assembly GCA_023846285.1). Classification (NCBI taxonomy): domain Eukaryota; kingdom Metazoa; phylum Chordata; class Lepidosauria; order Squamata; family Agamidae; genus Phrynocephalus; species Phrynocephalus versicolor. Next base: position 60,996,659 of record JAHTLZ010003526.1, read on the forward strand.
TGGTGGCTGCCCTGGCATGTTGGAATAAACTACTGTTGGAGATTAGGAAGGCCGATTCTTTGCTGGCCTTTAGAAGAGCATTAAAGACCTAGTTCTTTAGGGAATGCTTTGGGGACCTCTGAGCACATTGTGATTTGTTCTGTCTGTACAACAGTTAGCACCAGTCTTCTCTTGCCGGATTTTGTCTATATTAGGCTGTTTGATGTGTAATGTTGACTTTATTATTATTATTATTATTATTATTATTATTATTATTATTATTATTATTATTATTCTGACTGGGTATTGTAGGTTAGGGCAGTTGTTGTTTTTGCAACGTGTTGTACACTGCCCAGAGTTCCCACAGGAAAATCGGGCAGTTAATAAGCAAATAAATAAATAAATAAATAAATAAATAACAGAGATGTGTGAATATTGTCTGGTGCTATTTATAGCCAAATATTTTATTTCAAATTGGGATGGAGTTCATCCCAAGATGATTTGAAGGTGGTCTGAAATTATTCTTAGATTTCTAAAAGAAATTGAAGAAGGGCAGCTCTGAGCCCCACTTCATTGGGGGGCAGGGTGAGTTTGTCATTGTCACCACAGTCCCAGGCATTGGGCACAAAAACTTTGCACCCATCCAGGACCTTCTGCCCAGGGATGGGAACCAATAAAGAGGGCTCCCTCCCTTGCCCCAGTCTCTTCTCGGCGAGACCGGTGGTAAGAGAATGAGATTAGCTGGTTGCCATCTGGGGCCAGATGGGAATTTTTGGTGGCTACTCTTATTGGTCCTGAGTGGCCATGTGTTTTCGCCCATCCCATTCTCTTTTCCTCGGGGGATGGGCATTTCCCTTCCACCCCGGTCACTAACTTAGTGGGTAGTGCAACAGGTAATTGTATCCAGGTAAGCCCTAATAAGTTGCCCTTAAGGCGCCAGACAGCCTTGAAATAAGTCTAACACCATTGACAATTTCAGGAAACAGTTAAAGTTAGCAAGTTGACATTAGGCCTCCCAAGGGCTGTGCCGGGCTAGCAGATTGGCCCTATGGGGCGATGCTGAACAGGTGGGCAGCATCTCCCTACAGATGAATCTTCCTGAATACAGAGTGGTTTATCTACGGAATTTCATCCCCTAACATTACCTGGGCCCGTTTACAGGTCCCGAATATTACACTTAAGCAAGTTAAATAAGTTATAAATAAAGTTGTGGCCCGTTCTACCCAAAGCTGAAGTGGTCTCGCCTCTTTATTTCTGGGCTTGGGGTGGGGGCCATATGTATGTGTTTCTAGAATGACTGGGTGTGGGGGTGGGAAATAAAGGCTATGACCTGGAGTGGAGATTGCTAGGCAGCACCAATGCAACATGTACTTTGGGAAGTGGTGAACCTTCTTACCAGCTTTCTTTCCTCCACCATCAAGAGCAGGGCTCAGGAAATATGTATTGGGGATGTCAAAAATGTCCTCTTAATTTCTCTAGTCAGAGGTTTGTATTTTCTTGTAAAACATTAAAATAAGGAAACAAATGGTAAGATAATGGTCAACATTTTGTTGCACGAACTTTGCAGTGTGAGTTATACTTCATTTGATTCAGTGATTTGTATTGGTGAAGAGGTGTGAAACTGGTGCATTGCTGGGTAAATGTGATGTCAAATCAGCGTTTTGGTTACTCCTGGTTCATCGGGCGAATTTTGAACTGTTGGGTTTTTGTTTTGAAGGTTGTTTTTCTGTGGATCAAGCTATGCCTTTCAGTTGCTCAAAATCTTGTGCAACCTTAGAGTATTTTAGCATGTTCTTGGAATGGGCGTTGAAGAAGAGGCAGGATTTAATATGGTGGTCTATTAGATGATTGTTTGGTATGTGGGAGGCCTGGCATTTCACAGTGCTAGTATCTTATGAGTCAATTTTGTGAATTAGCTGAGGACCTGGGTGTCCCCCTTGCTAGGGAAAAACTGAAGGTTCCACAAGAGTTTTGACGTTTTAAGGCATAAAATTACACACAGTAGCACATGCCAGCCATTTGGCCATCTCCAAGTCCATCTTCAGCAGATTGCTTGTACCTGGTTGAGGCCTCATTGAGAATAGTTGTGCAGGTGCTTGTGATCTCAAGGATAGATTATTGCAACACTCTCTACATGGGGTTGCCCTTGACCCTTTTTTGGAGACGACAGCAGGTACAAAATGCAGCAGCCAGACTGGTGCTTGGCTCGCTCCTCACCATGGTTCCCGGCTGATTGGAGAGCAATGAAGTAGGAATGCAGAAGACTTGAGAGCAGATGGAGGAAGGACCGGTAGGCATTCAAACAGGCTGCTGTTTGTTTACAGACCAGGCACTATGGGTGGTCAGGGAGGCTAAAAGATCTTATACCTCCCTGAGAATTGGTGAGGCCTCGAACTGCTGAGCGGAGTTGTTCTGGGTGGTTCGAGACCTCACCAAACCTGGTCAGTCTGGGCCTCCTACTAGTGATTTCACTAGTGAGTCAGTTTCAGCCTTTTTAGATGCAAAATTGAGGCCATCCAAGCCAGTCTAGATTCCGGTTGCTCTAACCTCACCTTGAGTATCCCTAGCACTGCACCCACTTGGTCTCCTTGACTGGTTGAGTTTGGGCCTGTATCGTCAGCAGAGGGCTCTAGGGAGTTGGCCCATTGTAGGCTGGCGGCTCCCCCTTCGCTCCTTGCCCATCCTGGCTTATTAAATCTGCTGGAGGGAGAATGCCAGCGTGGGATTCAGTTATCTCCACTGCATCCTGTCTCTCTTGCCTGAAGGAGACAGTTGTGAAGCCCACTCTAAAGAAACCTGGCCTGGCATCAGACAATCTTTCCAACTATCGACCAATTGCCATTCCTGGGCAAGATTATTGAGAGGGTTGACACCATCCATCTCCAGACATTTCTGGAGGAGGATCGTGTCCAGTCTGGGTTCAGACCATGTTGGGTGACTGAGACCACCCTGACCACGCTGCAAGATGACCTCCTCAGGGGATCTGACAGGGGTTGCTCTACCTTGTTGGTCCTCCTGGATCTGTCAGCAGCCTTTGATACCATCAACCACTATATCCTGCTGGGTCAGCTATTGAGGTGGAGATTGGAGGCACATCTTTCAGCTGGCTCTGGTCCTTCTTTGGTGGCCATTCCCAGCATGTTAAGCTGGTGAAAGAGTTGTCAGCTCCTTGGACACTCCCTTGTGGGGTGTCGCAAAGGTCAGCAATCTCCCCCACACTGTTTAACATCTGTATGAGGCCACTGGCTGAGGTCATTAAGGGATTTAGAGTTTGTTATCATCAGTATGCTGATGACATGTAGCTCTATCTCTCCTTTACCACCTCTGCAGTGGAGGCAGTGCAAAACCTCGATTCTTGCCTGGATGTGATCATGGAATGGACCAGGACTAACAGGCTCAGACTCGACCCAGAGAAGACTTGAGGGTCTTTTCTTTGGGGTGTCATCTGCTGGGTACAGTGGTCCTTTCCCTATTCTGGAGGGTATTACCCTTCAGCTGGCAGACAGAAGCCCAGGTGATGGCCATCTCCAAGTCTGCCTTTTTCCATCTTTGGCAGATCACCCAGATCTGCTCGTACCTGGACAAGGCTTCCCTGAGAGCAGTTGTACAGGCACTTGTGATCTTGAGGATAGATTATTGCATTTCTCTCTACATGGGGTTGCCCTTGACCCTTATTTGGAGACTACAGAAGGTACAAAATGCAGCAGCCTGTCTGGTTCGGGATGCAGTGGTTACCCATTGCATTCCAAATAAGGTTCAAGGTACTGGTTTTGACTTACAAAACCCTCTATGGCTTGGGACCTCAGTACCTGACAAAGCGAATTTTCCAGAGGTCAACTGAGGCCCCATCCACCAGAATGTCACAGGCACTCTCACTTCAGGTGGCCACAGGTGGCCTTCTCTGTGGCCACCTCAACACTTCGGAACAAACTGCCTACTGAGATTTGTCTTGCACAGTCCCTCACGGCCTTCAAAAAAGCTCTTAAGACCTTGGTTTTTAGAGAGGCAATTGGCAACCATTAGTTTTGTGTGTGTGTGTGTGTGTGTGTGTGTGTGTGTGTGTAAGCTGCCATCTTGTCTGATTTATTATTATTATTATTATTATTATTATTATTATTATTATTATTATT
>JAHTLZ010003526.1:61003385-61026174 GCA_023846285.1 Phrynocephalus versicolor
CTTCTTCTTCTTCTTCTTCTTCTTCTTCTTCTTCTTCTTCTTCTTCTAACAACAACAACAACAACAACAACTTTATTTTTATGCTGCCTTTCTCCCCAAAGGGACCCAAGGCGGCTTACAACAAATTCAAAAAAGTACAATGTAAAAACAACACAATACCAATAAAATACTATAAAAATATTATACAATATAATACAATAAAAAACAAGATTAAAAAACAGTAGCTGCAGCAGAGTTTAAAAAGCTCCCCAGCCAATAACTAAGATGTTTATAAAAATTTGTAAAGGCTGGAGGCTCAGAAGGCTTGCCTAAATAAGTAAGTCTTAAAGCCTCACTTGAATATTTCAAGGGAGGAGGCAGTTCTTAACTCGTCTATTCTCCTTGTCTTAACTCCTTGTCTATTCTCCTTGTCTTTCTGTCTCAGTTTTTAACTCTCCCACAACCCTCCCTTCCACCCACAGTGTTTGCAATGCCCCATTGGTTGTCAGGCCATCTCCTAACAAAGTGGTACATGCTGTTAGATCCATTTCTGCATGATGCCACAGAGAACCTGTCACCCAGTTCAGTCTCATGACGAAAGTTAGGAGATGCTCCTCAGGTCCTCTTCATCCCTGCCACCAGTCAAAGTGGGACTCAAAACAGCAAGCAAACATGTTCTGCCTCAGTAATCTGGTCCTCTATCCAGAACTAAGCTCATTGGGGTTTATTCTCTGAACAAATGGTACAATTTTATAGCTTAGGGCAGTGGTTCTCAATCTGTGGGTCCCCAGATGTTCCTGGACTGCAACTCCCAGAAGCCTCCACCATTCACTGTGCTGCAAGGGGTTCCTGGGAGTTGCAGTCCAGGAACACCTGGGGACCCATAGGTTGAGAACCATTAGCTTAGAGCTTTACAAAAGGTTCAGGCAACTTGTATCTGCATTGGACTGTAACTTGTGCCATCCATCACTGCTGGCTATACCAACTTTGGCTATAGCACATCCATTCCAAGAACATCCGGGAAGCCCTAGAGATTTTTCACCGAACAGTGATTCTACAACTTTAGTCTAATACTATGTCTATAAACAATTGCTTGCTGCTGAAGATGATAGCTTGTTTCTTTGATGTTCTTGGTTCTATTTTCCCATCAATACTGAAAATAAAATCACGTTCTTTACTCTCAATTAAGCTTTGTTTCCCTCTGCCCCAGAGGCTTTCAAAATAAATTTTAGAGGGTTTTTAAATATTACTTTAATAGCACACTATTTCTTTGCTTTTCACATCACCTCAGGTGATAAGATGAAGGGCCAGGAAAAGATTCCTTGAAGCACAACTATCACATTTGGAGACAGGCTCCAGAGAATGCCAATAACTGTCAAAAATGAATGCAAGCAATGGGCAAATTTGGCTAAATAACACATAGAATCTCCCTCATGCCCTAAAAGTGTTGTATTAAAATGCTGAAGCATGTGTGTGGGGGGGAGATCACATTTCCATTCTGCCTTGTTTCTAGGTCACCTCAGAACTTCAAGTCGCATAGAAAAGCTTGAAGGAAAAGTGCTAAAAATGAGTGCTCAGAGTGTTATTGATCATTCTGGAAGTGGAAGGCACAAAACAGATTGCAACAAGCTGGGCCACTGGGGTCTGGCAGCCTCAAGTCTGCAGGAAGTCCAGCCGCTATTAAGCTCAGAAAGGTCAGTAGAGGGACAGGAAGTGTCAGACACTGGGCACCATTTGAGTGTTTTCCTCCTCCTCAGGAGGGGAAAAATCCTGATTAACGGAAACCATTTCATGCTGCTCTCTATCTCTCTCTTTAAAAAAATACACACACAAAAAGTATTGCTGCAAGTTACAGCTAATGGTTTAAGGGAAGAGCATTAGCTATAGTCTTGTGACTTCCAGTGATGTGTCAGGGATGCTGTATGTATAAAAGAATAATCACCTCCAAGCAAATCATATCTTTTCATCTGAATCCACAATGATTGCAGGTTGGGGAGAAATACTGTGGTTAAAATCCCGTTGCTTAGCAAAGCAAGGTCCAACTAGAGTAGTCCCACTGAATCAGGAGGGATATGGTGAATCAATTTCCCTGTAAGCTTTACTGCTTCAGTAGGCCTACTCTAGTTATCTTACTTTGCTAAGCAACAGGGGTTCAGTCGACAGCTCCAAGATTCCCCATAAGAAGTAAAACTAAAGGAAAATTGATCTTGTTTTTCTTGGGTTTTTTTTAAGTCACTAAGGGCTACTACTTAATATGCAGCATTTTTTCCTGCTCCACAGGCTTCCCTAAAATGATCAAAACAACATACAAGACATGTGCACTGTCATGTTTGAAAACCAACATATCTATTTTTTTTTAAAAAAAAGGATTGCCTGTGTTAGGTACAAACACAAGTGCTTTTGCAAGAGATGGGGGGTGCTTAATGCATCCATTATTGAATTCTGTGGCTAGTTTACACCAGTTCCTCTCAGGCTTTGTGCCTACTTGACAGTCCAGAGCTGGGACTCAGCTGTTCCAATCAACTTTCCATTCTCTAGCCTCAAACCGATTGCTAGAAGAATGCTGTCTCAGGGTACTGGGCTACAAATCTTCCATTGCCTCTTCTTGTTTGTGGTTTTACCCAGTGATTCTCCGTTTGGCCTCCCAAACCCCTTCCTCTTTAAAATCTTTTTCTCTTCTTCATCATGACTCACAGAAAGTCCTTCTCTTCAATATATTTTGCAGTGGGTCAAATGAGTGTTGCACTTCAGACAATCTGTAGAAAAGACAAGGGATCAAGCCTCCTACACCCAAAACTAGTGCTTCAAGAACAGCAACAATATGGAACTTGGCTCCAAAAAGTCAGATTAAGGAAAGAACAAGCTTGGCCCACCCAGTCAGGCAATAAAGAGATGAGACACCTTTGATGGGTTGAAATTGGGTTGCAATTTATTAACTCAAGTAAGTGTCTTTAACTGTTGAAGCCTTAAAGCAAGGAGGCCAGAAAGTGCAAGTTCTGTTCCTGATTATTATTAGCAGGATGCTGCTCCCTTGCTTAGCATGCTGCCAAAAGTATAGCAGTCTGGGCAGCACTCATCTATCACTCAGGGACATAATATTATCATCAGGCCTACTCATTTATTCTTCACTAATTCCTCCAATCCGAATTATAATAGGGGGCTTCCAGACTAAATATCTTATTCCTAAGTAACTTTAGCCTAACTTCCAGTACCACTCACACTGCCCACCAGTTGTGACAGGAGTAAGCAATTTCCCAAAAGCCTGAAGAGAATGAGATGGGCAAAAACTCACCCTCACTCCAAGCCAATCAGAATGATGGTCAAAAATTCCCATCTGGCCCTTATGTGACCAGCTAGTCTCATTCTCCTCATAGGGTGGGAGGTTGGGAAGGCGAACTGAATGAAAAGAGTTGCATTAAGGAAGGTGAGCCTATTTATATACGCTGTCATCTGTTGTATCACGTAGCCCATTCCAACTATGTTGCTGGTCAGACACATGGGCAAAGCACACACCCCGGCACTTTGGCCGTCAGGAGCCTCCCTTACACACAGAGGTTTCTCAGTTTCATTAGCAACTTGAAAACCCTCTGAAAATCCTCTAGGTCAGTGATGGCATACCTTTTAGAGACCGAGTGCCCATGCCATAAGTTCTCTAACACAGCTCTAGGTGCTGTCCTCATTTTCTTTTCAGAATGAAAGTACAACCTAATCAGACTAACACAATCTGACAGAAATACTGGTCTTTGGAGATACCAGTATTGTCCAGGCACTGCACACTTCCAAAAACTTGTGCTCTGGAGTCAATGATTGTCTTGTGCCAGGTGACCACAACTAGACACTGGGTGCCTAAGTTTTGAACCATTTCATGCACATAAATTAAACTTTATTCTTCCCCGGTACCACTAGTCCTGAGATTTGTCATTTTCTCTTGGAAGCCAGGGACTTTAGTAGGTGTATCTAACACTGACTAAATCTCAGGGAATTGTCACTGCTCCCTGGTTTCCCACGAGAGGGATGAATTTGGGTGCAATTTATACCCAGAAGACATGTAAGATGTGCCTGAACAAAACCTGGCAAAGAATAGGTAAATGTATCAATTTTCAACACCTTTTATGTCACTTGTTTTACAAATTTTAAGCTGAATATACTTGTGGCTATACATTATGGGGTGGTATATAAGCAGACCACTTTGTTTTGCTTTTATACATTATGAGCTGGGCATGGTGGCTCATTGGGCTAGCGCACTGAAAACAGCTGGATACAAAGTCGTCAGCTCAGCGGTTCGAATCCTGAGTGCTACACAGCGGAGTGAGCTCCCGCTGTTAACCCCAGCTCCTGCCAACCTAACAGTTCGAAAGCATGTAAATGCAAGTAGATAAATAGGTACCAACATAAAAAGCAGGAAGGTAAACAGTGTTCTGTGCAGCCATGCCGGCCACATGGCCTTGGAATTGCACAACATTGGCTCTTCAGCTTGAATTCAGAGATGATCACCACCCTTAGAGTTGGACACAACTAGCATGCATATGCGGGGGGAACCTTTACCTTTACCTTTACCTTTACCTTTACCCATACATTATATACATGTGTACACATAGACAAAAATATCAATTGGAATAATGTTTGGGAATAAGATATGGTGTGTGTGTGTGTAATTCCACAACATAAACTCTGACTCAGTGAAAATCTCAGCCTCATAAAGATTGTGCATAAAGAATTCTTTTTCAATTACTAGCTTTAGTATGTTGGGGCATTTTGATGCACAATGCAGAGTTGCCCCCCCCCCCCAACTTTTGAATAAGCCAACAGATGGCAAGTATACTCGAAGGTAATGTTCAAGTTAGAACATAAATAGCAGTAACAACCACAAGAGAAAATCTGCAATCAGAACAAATCATTAAACAAAGCCACTTTAAAGGTGTCTTTGTTTTTCCTTCAAGTGGATCAAAAATGTCTCAGTACTATCTGTGTATGCACCCACAGAAAAAACATTCCATCTGTAAACCCATTCCTAACTACCTTCTTTCCTTTACCTTTCCAATGATCAACTATCTGACTCCAAAGCAAAGCTGTTGGGAGCAAGAGGGCACCGTCCGGCCATGCAGGTTGCTAGCCACCCTTTTCCAGTCGACCTTAAAAAGCTCTGCCCAGCCCATGTGGCTCAGAGCCAGAAATCCCTGAAGGCATTGCTTTTGGATCCAAAGAATTACCCGTTAGGAGCAAGAGGGCCCAGACTGGCCTTGCAGGATGCCAAACGCCCTCCCCCATTCCACCTTAAAAATCTTTGACCAGTCCACAATCAGGTCCACTGCAACTCAGAGCCAGAGATCTCAGATGGGTGGAGGAGGCGTGTTTCAACTCCCTGCCAGGGAGCCAGTGGCCCCTGGGCAGAGGCAAGCCCTTGGCACAGCTGCGCCTGCCAGCCAAGGGCAGGGAGTTTAGAGGAACCTGCTGCAGAAGGAGTCAGAGGTAGTGACTGGGTAGGGGGTCTGGAGGGGTTTTCAACTTCCTGTTTGGGTGGGAGACTGAGCAGGAAGTTCAAAACTTCCAAGGCAGCAGACCTGATCCACAGGGGGGTGGGGTGGGATGTCCAAGACAAAAGCTTTCACCCTGGGCACCCCACCACCACTGTCACCACCATCACCCCGGATAAATGTGTTTGCTCTTATCTGTGGTTTTCATTATCCGCCGGGGAGCCCAGACCTGAACCCCCACAGATACAGGGGTCCTACTGTACTAAAAAGCAGAGAATCTCTAAGATACATCATTGAAAAGTTTAAAAAAATAGTCTTTAAATATATTACTGGATCCACATGACAAATATTCACCCACCCATAGCAGTTTGAAGCTATGAAGGAAAATCCATATTGTCCTTGTTTGTTTCAAAGTGTTATTGTGAGCTATGCTGCTATAAGTTTGTTGTTCTTTGTTGCCTGTTGCCCAGTATCTGTGTTTTTGTGTGTGTGTTGTGTTGCCTTCTTGCATGTTGTTTTATCACCTTTATTTACATTTCTCTCAGTTGTTTACATTTCCCATTACCTGCTTGCAAATGAATTTTGCTGATGCTGTAAATTAGCGGCCACTACAAACAGCGAGATATTTTTCATTGGAAATCTGTATTTTTTTTTTAATTTTAACCTGAATGGCAAAAAAAGAGTCTTTTAACTTATGAGGCTGGTAAGCTCCCTCTGTAGCAGATAACAGCTATTAGAGTATTTTGATGAAATCAGTCCCTATATTTGTGGGAATAGTAAGTTGTTTGAGTACCATTATACTGAGTACGGTCTGGTATACTGAGTACCATTTTACTGATTTGGTCTGGTATGGGGATATGAATTTATATGAATTTACTTTATATGAATTTACTTTATCTCCACTTTAGGACTCTATGAGGGTATTTTTTCCTCAGTTGTTTTACATTTATTATCATTTGTTTACGTGTTCAGCTGTAGGGCAATATTGTACATAGACCTTGATTCCAACCTCAGTTTTAAAACAGAATATGTACTTCTAGTATTGCATCCTGTCTACACCCCCGTTAATTTTTGTTAGCATTTTATACACACAAAATTTCTCATCTTGATAACTCCTTTACAAGAATATTACTGTGCATGTATTGTTTCAGAGGTGCAAAACCTCTTCAATAAGTTTCTTTCACATTCCCAGATATAATGAACTACTAAACGTAACCTATTTTAAATCCCTAGACCTGATACAGCTCCATCAAATAATTTCCATTACACAAAAAAAGTTGTGGAATAATTCTATCCTGCTTATTTTGGTTAATCGAAAGACTGACAAAATATTTCAAAGGTAAAAGGAACATTGTGTTTTATGCAACAGCCTATGTAGATAAAAACTGAATATTAGGAATTGCAGCACAATAATCCCCCGTTTATCGCAGGGGTTAGGAAAATCCACAATATGCAGATACTGGGTTGGGTCAGGACTGGGGGGGGCTGGTATTTGGTCTCCTACACTTACCTTAGTCCTGCCACTGCCCTGAACAGGCCTCCAACAGGCTTCCTGGGCCTGTTGGAGGCCCCAGAAGTGGTTTGGGACAATACTGAAGGCACTTCTGGTGTTTTGGAAGGCACTTCTGGTTTGCTAGAAACTATTTCTGGCATCTCTGACAGGCCCGGGAAGCCCGTCAGAGGCTCCAGAAGTGGTTTCCGGCAATCTGAAAGGCACTTCCAGTTTTTCAGAAGTGATTTCCAGTTCACTGGAAACCACTTCTGGGGCCTCTGACAGGCCTGGGAAGCCTATCGGAGGCCCGTTCGGGGCAGCACCAGGCCTGGGGTAAGTGCAGGACGCCCAAACAGGCCCACACATCCTGCCCCAGGGGCCCTTGCCTTCATATACTGTGGTCCCGTGATATACCGGGACCTCAGTATATGAGCCATGAAATGGTGGGGGATGACTGTAGCCAGAATTCAAGTTCACCTTCCATTTTGAACAGAATGATGAGTCGAAAAAAAGTGGGCAGTCTTCTGCCTCTCGAAAAAGCCATGTTGTGAGTTGGAATAAAGTAAGAGTCATAATAATATTTCAAGTTATGGCTCCTTATGGAGTTGTGGAAGCCTCATGTTCCTCCAATTCTAGTTCTAACTGATGTATAGGATGAAAAGTTGTCACTCAGGGTTCCATTTTAAAGTTGAATTCTTAAGAACATAAGAACATAAGAACATAAGAAGAGCCATGCTGGATCAGGCCAAAAGCCCATCTAGTCCAGCTTCCTGTATCTCACAGTAGACAGACCAAATGTTTCCGGGCGTGCAGAAGACTAGATATCTATCTCTTCAATCATACCACTCCCCCTGCATCTGGTCCTTGAAGTACCCCAGTTTTAAGCCTGCAGATTGCACATCTCCATCATGGTTTGTAACATATGATGGACTTCTCCCCCAGAAATGTGTCCAATCCCCTTTTGAAGGCATCCAGGCTAAATGCCATCACCACATCTTGTGGCAGAGAGTTCCACAGACTAACAACATACTGGGTAATTTTTCTTTTTCTTTTTTCTGTTCTCACTTTTCCAGCCCTCAATTTGAGTGTATGTCCCCTAATTCTGGTATTTTGTGAGAGGGAGAAGAGCATCCCTCTAGCCACTTGACTCATGCCCTGCATTATTTTGTACATCTTAGGCCGTGGTCACACCTGGGTTTTGATCCTGATCTTCTGAAGGTCCACCTTTTCCTCTTCGTCCCATCACGTGATTTAATATGTGGGACAAGAGTTCCCATGCCCTAAGCTGTTGTTTTAATTTTAAAGTGCACTTCAGCCCCCTTGGCTAGCAGGTGGCACTAGCATTTGAAAAAAATGGACCACTTGGCTGGGGGAAATTAATGCTTAGAAGACCTGATTGAATTTCCTGTTACTCCGATATGGGGGGGGGGGGAGGAACAGTGCCGATTGGTGCTATGAAAAAAGAAAGAAAAAGAACCCGGATCATCTGTGTGGTCCCACAGCATCTGCCTCCTTAAAAGGTGGGTTTTCAAAGTGAGGCTGCCAGGACCCTGCCTGTCACAGAACCTGATTCTGAGGGGTAAAATGGTAAAGAGCTGCTGGAGGAGCCTTGCAGCTCAAATTAGCAGGCAGCTGGGTCTGATGACTCAGCTGAAAACATATCTTCTCCCCCTAGAAGTGCTATGAGCAGGATTCTGCAAAGACATGCTACCAGAAGGGCTAGGGAAAGGGTCTTTGATGCTAGATGGGAATCAGGGCAGCAAGCCCTGAGTACTAGCAGAAGCCTTTCCAGGAGTAAGGGTGTGTTCCCTGTTTGGGGATAAAGCTGGTAAACTCACCTTGAGTTCTCTGTGGGAGCAACGTGTCATTTTAACTTGCAGCCACGTTCCTTGCTGTGACCTTGGCTCTGTTTCCTGATTTTGGACTGGCTCCTGGACCACGGCTTGATCTGTTCCCTTGGGTTTGGCATCTGGTTTCCGTGAGATATTCTGGTTTTGACTTGGACTGTTAATTGCTAGGAGTTGGATTCTGTTATTTATCTGGCACTTGATTGTTAGCAACGGACTTGAACTTGCCTGGCTTTCCACTAAAGATCTTGGCAAAGAACTGAACCCTGTTTGTGTGTGTGCTCTGTGTGCGGGGCTTGACAGAGGCAAAAAATTCCCTACCTCCTGTGTAAGTCATAGAAACCTCACCTAAGGGAGCATTACCGGTTTTTCTTTTTTCTTTTTAAAAGCCTGGTGGCCGTGGGGATGCCATTTTTAGACACAGTTTATCTGGTAATGTAAACTGCTTTTAAAGGGATGTGGGACAGGGGCTAAATCATACCTCCTCTCAGGTGCTTTTTTTCCAGACTAAAGAGCCCCAAATGTTTTAGCCTTTCCTCAAAAGGGAGATCCCCCAGCCCAGTAGTCATTTTAGTCGCTCTCTTCTGCACCTTTTCCAGTTCCACTATGTCTTTTCTGAGATGCGGTGACCAGAATTGTACACAATACTCCAGGTACAGCCTTACTATCGTTTTGTACAATGGCATTGCAATGTTGGCTGTTTTATTTTCAGTGCCCTTTTTGATAATCCCTAGCATGGAATTGGCCTCCTCCTCCTCCTCCTCCTTCTACAAGTAATATGCTACACAAAAAATTGTGTTACTTTTAGAAACCAGTAATCCTATTCTGTATGCAGCAACAGAACAGAATTAAGGGACAAGTAGACAAGCAACTATTATTATCTTAAAGGATTAGCCTAGTAATCCAATGACAGAAAAGTCTTTTTAAAGGACATGCACTCAAGCCTCATTTTATCTTTAAAAATAAAAGCAAGCTTCCTGCCCCAGCTCCCCCACTCCCCTTTTAAAATAAAACACTATCCTGGCTTCCTTCTTTGGTACCTAATTGGCTTTCTTGTGGAAGTTTAGGCTGTTTTATAGATGGTTTTGTTGGAAAAATAGCAATTTTTGCATGTGCTAACCCTGACAGTCAGTCAGTGGACCCAATGATCCATAGAGTTCCTTACAGATCTGCAGTTGTAACATCCTACCCTACCCTACCCTACCCTATCCTATCCTATCCTAACCTATCCTGTCATGTCATATCATATATCATATCACAAGAACATCCTTGCTGAAACAGGCCACAGCCCATCCAGTCCAGCATTCTGTCTCACACAGTGGCTCACCATTTGCTTCATGGTATTCCCAAGCAGATGTCTTCAAATGCTTATGATTCCCCACAAATGGCATAGAGAGATATCCTACCTATATCTCCAAACCAGCTGTTGTCCTTAAGCATCCATAATGATAGCCATTGATACCCTTATTCTCCATGAACTTTTCTAATCCTTTCTTAAAGCTGTCAAGGCTGATAGCTGTCACCACTTCTTCTGGCAGGGAGTTCCATAGACCAGTGATCCTCTGGGTGAAAAAAGTACTTTCTCTTATTTGTCCGAGATCTAGTACCCAAAAGTTTCATGGATTACCCCCTAGTTCTAGTATTGTGTGATAGGGAAACAGCTTTTCCTTGTCTACTTTGTCCACACAATGTATGATTTTATAAACTTCTATCAGGTCACCTCTTAGACCACAGTCATACCTGCGTTTTCTGCGTAGTTTCTCGTTGACGAACTACGCAGTAAAAGATCGTGTGCTAACCAAGAAGAGAAGCAAATTCTGCTCCCGGCCGACCACACCCCTCGAACAGCAGTTTCAGCGAACTTTCCTAAACTACCACCAGGGGCTGGATTTAGAAACGTCACTCAAAAATGCTTACTTATTTGCTTCTGTTGCAACGGCAGGACACTGAAAATATGCAGTAAATTCAGTTTCTCCCCTTTCTACCCAGCTTAAAAGACTGAGCCTTGGAAACATTCAAACCTTTTTATGTTTTTTCTCTCCCCCCCCCCCCCCCCGTGCGCTGTATAATTTATATTGGATTCTACCAATATATTGCTTTGCTTAAGGAGAATAGATCAAAAGTGCAACATGGCACAACTTTCCTGGAAAAAGAGGTTAAGTGCCAAGAGACTGAAGATCATGAAGGTATACTTGAGCTGCACAGTCTCAGTATTGGAAACTGCACTCAGATGGCAGCAGTGAAGTGGAGATGTTCACTTATCTAGGTGGTGTGATCACCCAGACTGGCGATTCAGAGATGGATGTTAAGTGCCACATTGGGAAGGCGATAGCCATTTTTGGGAAGATGAGCAATTTATGCCAGTGAGACTTGGAAGGCATCAGCAAGCATCAAGAAGAGGCTTGACGTCTTCCAACTGAGGTGCCACCATCAAATTCTAAAGATCCAATATTTTGACCATATTATGAATGAGGAAATGCTCTGAAGGAGTGGTTCATGTAAACTTCATAATATTGTTGCATGTGGAAGACACTAGCAGACCAGCCACATTTTCCATATGGAGAACAATCAGATTTATAACACCACAATGAGTTGGATCCCCACCCCAGCACCAGATGACAGTGAGGACAACCTCACCCAATACGCTACATAGCATGGAGTGGATTTGAGAGAGGGGAGAATTAATAATTGTTATTGATACAATACAATGTGTCCTACAGAATAAGGACTATAAATCTATTTTTTCCTCACCCATGACAAGGAATTGCAAAATTATTCCACTCACTTTTAATATTTTCCCCAAGAAACTGATTTATTTCTATTTTAACAAAAGCTTAGATAAATTCTGAATTTCATAGAGATCAGATAACTTTCATGTCCAAGTCTCATGAGTACTAATTAAACTGAAGCTGGGAGTAATCTGGTTCTCTGTGTTATTCCAGCTGTGTTTCTCATAACATAATTCTCTTCTTTTCTGTGTATAGGTGTATAAGCTATTGATACAATACAGCATCACCAGATATAACTAACACAGCCATAGTTCCATAATTTTAGACATGTTCCAATTCCATACAAATAAAACAACAGTTAATCTCAATCTGTACTATCTGCCAGTTTAATTAAAACTCATGGCCAAAGGGATACCCTAAGCAGAAATATACATATTTTAGTAATAGCTTTTCAACAATATAAACTCACTCAGTGGGTTGGTATTTTGGCTGGGATTAACAGTGAATTTCTATAATAACTTAGTTTGGCTTCACATTTTATGAGACTCATATTGACTTTTGATCTGATGCTCACATGAATTTCTCTGCTAGAATATCAGGTCAAAGCAAAGGCAATGTAATACAGAAAACAATTGTGGCATCTTAAAGGCTAACTGCTTTATTTTAATGTCAGCTTTCATAGACAGCCCCACTTTCTTAGACATAAGAGGCACTCCCACTAGTCTATGAAAGCTCATATTAAAATATAGCAATATTTCAGGTGCCAAAATGTTTTCATTTTCTTTCTTTATTTTTATTTGGGGGGGGGGGTGTTCTTGGCCTGATATGCTAGCACAAGTTAAAATGGCTACTTCTCCAAGGAAACAAAGCAAATAGAAATCTGGTGCATCCAATAACATTTTTTCTTCTTCCTTTTTTCTAGCCAATTGACCTTGGTTCACCACATCTAACCTCAAGTTGAACTGACGTAATTGTCAGCTTTTCCCTGGGCCAAAACAATTTGATTTACTTTTATCAGAAAATATCTCTCCTCTCTCTCTCTCTCTCTCTCTCTCTCTCTCTCTCTCTCTCTCTCTCTCTCTCTCTCTCTCTCTCTCTCTCTCTCTCTGTGTGTGTGTGTGTGTGTGAGAGAGAGAGAGAGAGGGGGGGGAAGAGAGATGTCAAGGCAGTCAAAGTATGCTGAGTGCAGATATGCAGAGACACTAGCATCAAAATATTACTCCAGGCTAAAGCATCACAAAGCTATTTGCTAAATGCTAAGAGGGTGACCAACATTATCTTCATCATTGTGTCACAGCCATATCTGTTTGATATTATGTAGACTTCTATGAACCATCTGAGTGCTTTAGATTAGAGCTTAGAAAAATTACTTTTTTTCAGTCACAACTGGCAGAACTCTATAGCCTAAACCAGTGACAGCGAACCTTTTAAAAACTGAGTGCCCAAACTGCGATTCAACACTGACTAATTTTTCGCAAAGTGCCAATACAGCAATTTAACCTTAAAGGAGGCATTTGCAAGCTCTGATTCTGAGAACTCAAAAACCTCAAGTGGTCCCATCTCCTGTTGTCCCTTAAAAGATTACTCAGATAAGAGTTGCCATAAAACAGAGCAAAAGGAGTTAGTGTACTTTCATAATGAAATCAGCAGCTCCTGTTTTAGGCAAACATTAAGGAAGTTCAAAGGAACATTATAAAGAGTTTTCAAAGCACCAAATAAATTTATTGAACATAAGTTCTACACTGTGCTAGCTGGAGAAGCCATGAGAACAGATTGCTAGTCAAACTTCGGCTGCCCCAACTCAGACAAGGTTTGTGGGTGGGGCTTCTTTGCCCACTTGGACAGATCCTTGGCACCACAGAGTTCATGCCAAAAAAAAAAATCTGGAGGGAGGGGCTGGGAGGCTATTTAGCCCAGCTTCTCCATTGCACTTCCTTATTTTTGGTTGCGAGCTCAGCCCCACCTGGCCACCCTATAGTAACGAGAGAAAGAGATTATCTGGTCGCTTTGGGGCCGGATGAGAATTTTTGGTTGTCACTCAACTTGGTATGGAGTGATGGCAAGTTTTTGCCCATCCCATTCTCCCTTTGGTGTGGAGCACGGTGTTTAGTTTCATCACCTGTCACAATGCTGGTGGGTAGTACAATTTGTCTGACAGCCCTCAGACAAATTAAATGCCATCAGTAGGATATTAAGGTTAAACAATGTTAAATTGTGGGTTGTCCTGGGCTGGTAGATTCCACACAGGTAGGATGCTGAACAGGTGGGTAGCATCCTTCTGAGAAGGGGATCTCAAAGAAGAGAATGATACAATGAAGCACAGTACCTGTATACATTCCAGGTCCCCTTGACAGAATAAACACAGTTCAGAGTGAATTATGTTATCAATAAAATTGTGGCCCATTTTGAATCCAAGTGAACATGTCTTGGCTCTTTATTCTGGCCTTGGTGGGCAAGGTTGTATGTGTGATATGATTGTCTTTTGCTTTTCCCTAGCCCTGGACATTCACTTTGGAACATCATGAGTGGAGCAGACACTCTAGATCCAGTTGACAAAATGTCAGCTGCAAAATTGTGCAGTGCAGAATTCCTTGAAATAAACGTCCACAGAGACAGAAGGGTTGAGGTGATTTTTTTTCTTGATTCTTCCTCTCTCCACATAACCCGACTGCCACAGACTCTCCTTCATAGGGTTGGGGGAGTCTGTTCAGGAACACTGTTATCTCCATGAATGGAAGAGTCATTTCTTCTTTAGAAGGACAGATCTAGATCCAATCCAACAGATGACCTTAAACCAGAAGTGCCACTATATTTAGACTGAACTGAAATGTCAAGGTTGATTTAGAAAATCCTGCTGTGAACAACTTGTCAAAGTCACAGATCTGAATCCATGCAAATATTCTGCAGATTCAATGTTTCATGAATGCAAGCCAGAACCCTGGACTTGCTGATGTAGAAAAGATTCCACTAATTTTTTATACCCTCATTCTTTTCTTACCATGCTTTTGGTCCTTAACAGACTAATGCAACATGCTTCATTGTGCAGCTCCATTGCCCTGTATCTCTGAGGCAGTCCTGTTTTCCATTGCCACCATTTCTGTGTTGCTATTCTCATTGCATCTCATGTCATTAAAGATTTCTACCATGCTTGATCACCATCCATGAACTACCATGGCTCTGTCTTCCCATGACTCATTCCCAGGATCAGTGGGTACTCCCCACCAAACTCCAAATGCACAAACCTTAAAAATGTGCACCAAGATAGTTTCTTCTCTCCCTATTATAATGTGGCTCATGAACAGAGCAGGGAGGTGCACTCCAAAATTTAATCCCCTGCACTTGATCCATTAGCCAGCCCAGTTTATGTCTCTTTGAGTATTTACTACTCTGTCTTTTTGGATGTTGAATAGATAGCACATAAAATACAGCAACAATAAGCTTCAAACAAATCTTGCAGTGCTTCTATATTGGGCAGCTACATTTAACTATTGCAGACTGCTTTATACCGGCAATATTGCTTACCCTAAAATCCCTTATGTTCCATACAGCTTCAACACAGTGCAAGTTTAACAGGTTAGACTCTGTTGCATAATGCTATTACAGTTATTTCTATGGAATGTCAAATGTGTGGGAAAAGAATGATCTATTTCTCCTTTGGGGAGGAGAAGAAGAAGGAAAACAGCAATCAATATTTCAAGCAGTAGCTTGATCAAAGATGGTGCAGTTTGGTGCCTGTAGATGGTGCTGTACCACAATGTTTTCTTCTGGAATGCCAGCTCAAATATGAACCGATTGCTCAGAGCTTTGATTGTGTCATTGTATTGTGGCAGATAAAAAGGGGAAAATGCAAACTTTTGCTCAGCAAAATGTCATGGTGGGCAAAGCCCAATGGGATGCAAAAAAGATACACGGAAAATCCAAATGTTTTCGTATGTCAAGCATGAGATGCTCACAGTGCCCTCAATCTCTAAAGGATTCATTTAAGAACTGGTAAGAGATTTCCTGTGTGCATTACCTTTTGTTGTAATGCAGTGCAAAGGTCTCTGTGAACCACCTTTTCTCTTATACAACTTCTACCTGGGGCTTAAACGTTAGGCATCTGTGGATGCCTACTTGGCATGAATACCTGTTTGAAAGAAGTGTCTTGCTCCAGAACTCATATATTACCCTCCTTTTCCACCATTACCAAAAAAAATCTGGGGAGAAGAAGGAAGGGGTTTGATTACTGATAACACAGGAAAGGAGACAAAGAAGTCTTCCAGAATTGTTTCCTTCTATTTACTGCCAGAAGGGCAGATACATATTGCACAGGAGAAGATGAGCATTGTCCATTCAGGATGTATTTATTGACAAAAGGTATTCTCTTTACTATCCCAGAGGAGATAAAATATATAGCTATGAGCCTCTTTCAGGCACTAAAGAAGTGGATGGCTTGAATGCACTTGGAAGAGAACTCGTAGTCTTGCCATGCTCTGCTCTTGTTTTCTTCAAGGGATTATTGCCCAAAAGAATTCCTGTTTCTGTATGGACACTGAATGGCAAGCAAGATTTTAGATTTTCCAAGATTCTAAGGGTTGTGTGTGTATGTGCGTGAGTGCGTGTGTGTGCATACATGTATGTGCAAGCTCACGTGTATTTGTCCAAACAGGAAGGTCTAATTTTCACACCATGTCTATCTATCAGTAAGAATGATTTTGCTGGAAGGACCAGTGATTTTTTTTACAGGAACCATGACTTTTCCTAAGCAAAGAGTGCCTATCTTGGTACTTCCAATGCCAATTTATCCCAATCCCCCCTTTCCTGGCCATTTCTAGGACACATATGGTGTTCGGTAGATGCCAGAATAGGAACTTGGCCCTCATGGCCATCAAAACTGCCCACTCCTGCCATGGAGAAATCTAAAGAAGTAAACAAAAAAGTCCAACTTCACTAATTAAACCTAAGGTTTTGCTTATCCAGCATGGGACATGATCCAGAAAAAAAATCATGTGCATGCTGTTGATGATCATGGTTAGAAACATGTTCATCGGTGCCCTTGCCACCATTTCCCCAGCCCCCTTTTCTTTTTTTCTTGTGCCCTGGAGATCTGTGAATCTGGCAGAAGTTATAAAAGCAACAGTTTCCCCATCACTGGAATCACATTACCACTGACTGGGCTCTTCAGTTGCATAACAGCTAAGGCTTCCACTTGGATGGAAAAGGAAGGCTGGCCTGTTCCCACATCATAACCACCCTCAAAGAGTCTCATGACACACATTGTGATGGGGGGTGGGTGGGAGGAGGAATGAATTGGAGGAAAAGTACAGGGAACAATTAAACAAAAGAACTTACAAGACCTTGAAACTGCTGGTTTAGAGCCACAAAGAGGAAGCCCTCACCCAGATTTAAGTAAATGAAATGTGTGATGAAATTATTCCCGACATCTTTGCATCTGGCTAGTAAGATGCTCAGTATGTTATTTATATTAAGATAGCATTCATAGACATCTCAGAAATAGTGCTCTGAAAGCAACACTGCAAATGTGTCATTTGGCTTTTACTCACTTGCATGGAGTCTGCAACGTGGACAAAATGAACACGGACAAGGCTAAATTCAAAACTTTGTGGGTCAGTATAAATGAAGGCAAAGAGGAATTATGCTTATCAGTACTTTGTAGGTGATAATTACCATGGCATTCCACCTTCAACTTGTGTTGAGTGATGCAGTGTTTAAGGGTTACTTTACGCTGATGCTTGCCATTCTCTGGGGAGAAGGTCCCCTTGAGAGGTATAAAAACCATCTGGTTCCACGGATTGGTTCAAACCTGAAGAAACATGCCAAACATAAAATCTGTTCCTTGACATCTGTTTCGAACATGCTTGTAACATTGCCCATTTGCTGAACATATACCATTATCATTTAGAACATGCTGTATTTTAAAGAAGGTCTGTGAAGCTGAATTTTACTTAGTGTATATTATATATTATATATGTGACTGCAATTCTTCCCCACAACAACAAAATGTTTCACACTTCCCTTTATTCCTAGCTGCATACTATTCACAGCAATAAGCATATTTTGTTTTGTACACCATTCATCGATGTGGAAGTTTTCCTAACACATAGATCAAGGCTGGAAAACAGTGCCAGAGATACACAGCACATAGGCTCAAACCCTAAGTGCAGAAAATGAAAGTCACAAGGCATTTGGGAAAACGCTGTGGATCAGTGTAAATAAACATAAAGGAGGATGAACAAATGAAAAGATGAAGTCTAAAGGCTCAGCAGACCCAGATGTACTCACATGTTGCTTTTCTGGTAGGATTTCTGGAGAAGAAAGAAAGCAGATAAGTATCAGATGTAATAAGATGTATGTTTGGATGAAGGTTTTGAAGAAAAATGCTAAGATGCTATAAAGTACAGTTGGGGGCAAGCTTAGAAATGAAAAAAGGGAGAATGTTGCAATAAAGAGGCCATCTCTTGAGAAAAATTGTCACCCTGCTATCTTTTAATTTGTACATTTTGGAAAACATAGCCCAAAATCTTAAAAATACATTGGAGGCAAGAAATCTGCTTGGAAAGTGCCATTTATCCTTGTGAAAATTTTTATTGCAGTCTACAATGTACAGAGAGTACACAAAGGTGTTTGCCTTATGATAACTTTAAGCTTATGTTATATACTCTAGCATCATGAATGTTGTGTACAACGTACGTGGTGTACAAGTCCTTGCAGTAGCAGCCCACCGGTTACCTCTTTGACATTGCAAGAGCCCATTCCCAGATCTCAAGCTTTGGCCCTGAAATAGGGAGTGGGAAATAGGGAGTGAGGTCTTCCTCAGACTCCCAACCTTTCTCAAACTGAGGAAGCTACTTGGATGGAATGTTTCGATCCCACGAGAAAAGATGACTGAGAATATCCACAGACATTAAACACATTTATTTATTTATTTACCACCTATCTGGCAATGGGGCCACTCTGGTTTCCCCAGAAAACAAAACTTTGTGAGGGGTTGAGCAAGTGGATTTCCTGTATTGGAAAAGAGCAGTCCTGATGTCTGGGGGATTCTAAAAGCTACAGTTCCAAAATGGCTACTCCAAACAGTTGTTAATGCTGCGAGGGGTCTCTTTACCTCCTATAGCGGTGCAAAAGCAGAATTATGGACCACATGCCTTTTAAACACAGAGCCTTTTTAAGGCTATGACATAGGCACCCCTACCACTTTTGGCTCTGTGGCATTCTCCCTCTCACCCGCCCTATATGGAGAACAAGAGTGTCACATATAGAGATGGGCATGAAACGGAAAAAATGGTTTTTCATTTCCATTTTGATTCGTGCCCATATCTCTTCGTTTATTGTTTTTCGGACACAAAAGTTTTACAAAATTTCATTACGTTTTTTGTATTTCGGGGTTCTTCCCCATGGTGGATGAGAGCGCCAGGCACACTGTAATTCCCCCCTGGGGAAGATCCCTTTAAAGAGACCCCATTCTGCCTCCGCATACAGAAGGGCTGAACGGGAGTCCCGCCTTTCCTGCGCCAGTCATGATATTGCCCTGTGCTGTCATCCGGTGCAGGAAAGGTCGAGGGCAGTTGGGAGGGGGCTGAGATCCAGCATCCTCACATGGAGACCGGATCACAGCCCCTTCCTTCTTGACTCCATGGTGGAGGGCGGCAAGAGGGAGCTGTGATCCGGCTTCTGCACACAGAGACCGGATCATAGCCCCTTCCTTCTTGATTCCACCCCAGAGCCTGACAGCCCGGTGGGCTGTCAGGCTCCGTGGTGGAGGGCGGCGAGAGGGGCTGTGATCCGGCTTCCTCATGTGGAGACCAGATCACAGCCTCTTTCTTCTCGACTCCGCCCCAGAGCCTGACAGCCCGGTAGGCTGTCAGGCTCCGGGGTGGAGGGCAGTTGGGAGGGGGCTGGGATCCGGCTTCTGCGCCTGGAGACCGGATCACAGCCCCTTCCTTATCGACTTCGCCCCAGAGCCCGATAGCCCACCGGCTGTCATTTCCAGGGCAAAGATCGCTAGACAGGGGGCTCCGATCCAGCTTCCGTGCACAGAGGCTGGATTGCAGGTCCCTCTCCAGTGATCCCTTGGGAAAAAGTCGTGGTCTCTGACTCCTCTCCTGACTGCTCTTTGCCGTGAGGTGATGACAGTGACACCCGAGCCGGCTGTCATCCCCTTGCTGCAGAGATCGGAGATTGAGATAGCAGCGGCCTCGCCTCCACTTGCGGCGGTGAGACCGCAGCCCTCTGGACCGATCTCTGCAGCGGGGAGGTGACAGCCAAGCCGGCTGTCACCTCCCTGCTGTGGAGATCTGTTTAGAGAGAGACTCGGTCCCGGCTCCATGTGCAGAGGCGAGAGTGGGGCTCTCACAGTCCTCCCCCGCTGCTGATGGCAGCTGGGCTGTCATCGCCAGCAGGCAGGAAGGAACCAAATGTAACCGAACTGATTTATTCTGGTTCTTTTTGGTTCGTTCCTAAATTACTCTGGGCTCCATTATTTGGTCCGTTATGTAAGGGAATGAATAACCGATAACAGAACAAAATTTCATTTCGTGCCCATCTCTAGTCACATATGGGCCAGATGGGAATTTTGGACTGTTACTCAAATTGGCCAAGAGTAGCAGTACGTTTTCTGCCATCCCATTCTTCTTGGGTAGGGTCTGGTTATTTAAATTTTCACCAGTCACAATTGGTGGTCAGTGTAATTGGCAAGATAAATTAGGCTGTATTAGATTGTAGGATATTCGTAATTTACCCAGTAGCACTCTATTTGAATAATAAAGGACATGGAGAACAAGAGTTAGTATATTAAAATTGGCCCCTAGTGGTTAGATGAGGGCTGATTAGACCACTTCCTTTGGGGCAGGCGCTGTTAAGGGTGACAGCACCCTCCTGATGTTCATTAGCCCCCTTTTAATTGATGCCACTTTGCACTTTTATGAGGCCCCCTTGTTTTGCCTATTACAGTTAATTTATTACAGATTATTAAGAAACTGTGGCCCAATTTTATCTCCATAATTCTTGTCTCGCCTCTTTACTTCAGACCTGGGTTGGGCAAAGCAGCTTCTTCCAGTTATGTAGGGATAGTGCTAAAATAATGGCAGAAAACAAAATATTCAGGCTCATCTCTGACTTCTTCCAGAATTGATCAGTCATATCTGCATAACTACGGGGGTTAATAAGACTGGGCTTTACCTTTTCCCACCCTATAATTTAAGCATGAACTATGGCTGACAAGGCCTTCACAGAGCTGAGACTATGGTTGCATAGATGGCAACCATCTGCAATTACTGATGCACAGTTTAGGTTTTAAACATGGAAATTTATCAAATGGATGAAACATGGAGATTTATCTTTTTGGAATGGAGGTAGAGCAGTTCCAGAAGGTGATGGTTTGGGAATTCACGCCCAGGGGGGAAAATACTGCAGAGGGATTTCCAATAACTTTGACAGAGGACTGGAGCTTTAGCCCAGCATTTTCTTTGCCTATTTGAAATCAAAACTAGGATAGGCCATTAAATAGAAGACAAAAGTCATTTCAAGCCACTGCCACCCATAAATGATATAGAAATAAAGGATAGCATACCCATTAAATGTACAGGTATTAGCTGAAATAGAGTCATTTTTCATTGCCAGCACGTCTGCTGGTCTTGGTTATTTCCCCCCTTCCTCTGGAATTCACTCTAACTCTTGAGAGTAAGGCAAATTTTAGAATAAGTACTGCTTGACATTTAACTTTCCATATATGATAGATATTTGAAAATGAGCATCTGTCAGTGCTCTAGCATCAAAATTACATTCCCCTCCTGATTAGCCATGCAAATAGCTTGGCCTAGTAATCTCTGCAGCATCTCTTTGGTACTTCGAGGTGCCCCTCAGCATTAAAGTATTGTCACTTATCAATGCACTTACCAATTACCATAATGCAAAGGACATCCAAAAAAATAATGTTAAAGGTTCTGATGATATTAATTTCCCTCCTTTCTCTAGTGAATTTCAATTCATCCAGGAACATCCATTTACAACGCTGAAGGAAGGAATTCTCTTTTCTCTCCTGCATAATCTCTTGGCGGCTGAAATGTGTTGTCTCTCTATTTTTAAATAAGTTTGAGACATCCTTAAACAGTCAATGCCAGGTTTCTCACACTCCAGATAAGATCAGCTTAGTGTTCACATTGAAGATTGTTGTTTTACACATTTCCAATGTTATATAAATCTGGAAGAATAAGAACGTTTTCTTCAGAAAACATCTGTTACCATGCAAGTAATTAGGAGTATTCTTATTTGCTTTATATCCCTGTTAGGATGATTTTATATTCCTAGCCATTCATTTCTGCAAATATTTCATCATAGAATAAAGTGGCAAGATGTGATGTACATTTCTATGACTTGAGGGGGGGGGACCAGAAACCAGATGTACAGCTATTCATGGTGATTTAGGACCATTTTTATTTTTATTTTCCACTACTGAGCATTTAATTAAATCGATTGTCTTCCCAAAGCATTGCTGCTTGTCTTAGCAACAAATCTATATACAGCAGATTCTCTGCCTTCCTGGTTTCTCTCCCCCTCCACCAAGTTGTCAATGCTTCTGTGTTCTGATAGAAGACCAAAAATGCCTTTCAAATAATACAGGAATTTTCTTACATGTAGACAAGTTTACCTGAGAGGTCTAAGGTGCAATCACACCACTGCAAATCTGCACCCCTGATCACACCAAAGAGGGTTGCTTTGGCTGGAGTGATTACTCTTAAAGGAACTCTTTCCTTCTGGTAAATAATTCCAACCCAGCCATCCCAAAGTAGACACTGTACCAAAAAAGTCCAGCTGGGGTATGGATTAGAACTGGGCTGGAATTCATTTCCCTGTGTGTTGTATAATCAGAGGAAAACTGTCACAATATGTAAAGTTGACAAAATATATGTATTGTATATTTAACAGAAAGAAAAGAGAACTGTAAAATGGAGGCAGTCTAAAACTGCAGTCTCATGATGTTAGCCACAAGTGCAAGGAATTAGAAATCACCAGCAGGTTAAGTGATTTAGCACAGGTGGAATAGTTAATAACATCATGGTGCATCAGAATGTGATTGGTTGATAGTCATGTCTGATGGGATCTAAATGTGTATATAAGAACTGGCTTGTATAATGTTAAATGGGACTGTTTATGGTGAGAAACAGTACCCCACACTCTGTTGATTGTATTGTAAGGTATTGCTTGGTGTTAAGCTGTTGTATATTTGCTGTATATATGAATATAAGAGTTTTACTCTAATCCATGTTT
>JAHTLZ010003526.1:61026184-61049140 GCA_023846285.1 Phrynocephalus versicolor
TATTTGCTGTATATATGAATATAAGAGTTTTACTCTAATCCATGTTTCTTTGTCTCTCCGTTTCTGAGTTCTGTTAATACTTATAACAAATTAACTACACTTTATCTACAGGTTACTGCTGTGTAAGCTCATTTGTATTTACTCTGCTGTGATAAGTTTATATATTTACTCTGCCAGTACAATTGTATTGTTGTTTGATAGGGTTATGTCCCAGACCAGATAAAGTGTGTTTTGTATAAAGTTGTGTTTTGCAGAAGGAAACGGTTTGGAGTTAGAACAGAGACAAAGTGAAGCTGCAAAAGGTTTTCTCTCTGAGGCTTGGAAGCGAACAGAGGAGGAGGCAGCTGATAAAGCAAGCCAAGCATAAACAGAGTGTTTGAATGAAGACAGAGGAGGCTGAAGAAAGTATTGCTGTGGCTGAAGGGAGTGTTGCTGAAAGGGCGAAGAAGCTGGCACTATCAGCCAAGATGGCAAGTATTAACTTATCTTCAATGCCTCTGGTGAGACTGTCTGGTAGCAATTTTTTTGGACTGGGCTATACATATGAAACATTTTTTGATATTCCATGATCTGTATGAATATGTGGAAAATCAGTTGGAAGCTGATGCTGATGAACAGAGTATAAAGCAAGATGCATGGGCGCTGTCTATAATTGTTTTGTCTTTAGAAGATTTGCAGTTTGTTTATGTTCAGGAGGCTAAAACAGCATATGAAGCTTGGATGGCCTTGAGAGCTGCGCATATCAAACACACAGTCGGCAGCAAGATATCGTTGATGAAGCAACTGTTTCGGACAAGGCAGAGTCCAGGAGAAAATATTTCAGATCACGTAAGGAAAATAAATAATATTTTTCACCAGTTATTTGAAGTGGGCATAAATCATGATGAGGAGTATAAATGCCTTGTAATCTTGTCAAGTTTGGACGCATCGTATGACAATATAGTACTGGGGATGGAAGCATTGAAAAGTGATGATTTATCTGTCTCCTATGTCCAGTCAAGGCTACTGCAAGAGGAGCTAAGGAGAGCCGACTCTAAAGTAAATAAAAAGCCTGTGCCAATTTCTGGAGAAACAATCCAGGTGGTAAGAAAGTGTCACATATGTGGAAGTGATAAGCATATTAAATGTTTCTGTGACAAAGTAAACAAGAATAAGAAACAGAAGAAAGTTGCTGTTAAGCACTGGAAGAGTGAAGGACACCAGGTGTCTGTAATTAATGAAAACAATGAACAAGAGTGCTCAAAGCAGGAATTGTTTGTGGTGGATGCCGGAGCTAGTATTCATTGTGTAAACAAAAAACATATGTTTGGAAAGCTAACTTTATATGATTCCAGATCTGTAACATTGGCAGACGGAACACAAACGAAGATATGTGGAGAAGGTAAACTGTTTTTTAAACCTCTCGAGTGTAAGTTTGATAACGTGTTATACATTCCATCTCTAAAAAACAATTTGCTAAGCGTGCCTATGCTTGTGAAAATGGGATTTGAAGTGAAGTTCAGTGAGAGCAGTTGCAGAATTGTCAAGGATGGGAAGACAATGACCACTGGACGGCTGCACGACAATTTGTTTGTGATAAGCACGGCTGAGAGTTCTTTGAACACTATTCAAAATAAACCTCTGCATGACAGATGCATTCATTTGATTCATCGCAGACTAGGGCATTTAGGTTTTGAAAATATAAAAAAGACTCTGCAGCATGTGGAAGATGGGACTGTGCAGAACTGCAGCAAATATTTAGATTGCCATGTTTGCAAAAGCACAAAAATAAAGGCTGCTCCCATATCAAAGAAAAGTTTTAGGAAATCAGAGTCTCCTCTACAGCTGGTTCACATTGATGTAATAGGACCAATGGCAACTTCAGTTGGTGGTGCCAGATTCTGCCTAGTAATAACAGATTATTTTTCTCGTTATTCATGGGTGTATATAATGAAGCACAAAAGTGAGGTGTGTGCAGTGTTTAAGAAATGGTTTGAAATGGCAGAGCATCAGTACAAGCACAAAGTTGTGGCTGTGCAAAGTGACAGAGGCAGTGAATTCTTATCTAATCAGTTTGTTGATTATTTAAAAAGAAAAGGTGTGAAATACAGATTAACAAATCCTGCTGCTTCTGCCGAACATGGTCTGGCTGAAAGGAAAAATGGAATTCTCCAGAACCTAATGAATGCAATGTTGGCTGATGCAAAGCTTCCCAGAGGTTATTGAGCTGAGGCAATGAAATATGCCAATTCTGTCTCAAACAGAGTATGGAGTTCAGCAATTAATGAAGTTCCTTATACTTTGTTGCATGGCAAGAGACCTACACTAAAAATTTTTCGCTTATTTGGCTCTGAGGCCTGGGTTCAAGTTCCGAAGAAATACAGGCAGAAAAATAGCCCAAAATCAAGGAAACTAATATTTATTGGTTTTCAACCTGCTGCCAAGTCCTGGAGGTTTTGTGATAACCATGGGAAAGTTTATATTAGCAGGTCTGCAACGTTTTGTGAGCAGAGAAACTGGGAAGATATCCATGCAAACAATGAGGTGTTTTTGCCAAGCATGTGTCCCCACACTGAGCCTGAAGAGGATGCCAGTGTAGGAGGGGAGTCTACATTGTTGCAAGACGGAAAGGTGGAAGAGGAGCCAGTGATGCTCAGAAGGTCTACCAGATCCAATTTTGGAGTGCCACCAGAAAGGTTTGGTATAAATTTTGTATCCCATGTGCCACAGTGTTATGAAGATGTACTGCAGATGCCAGCAGATGAAAAGAAACAGTGGATGATGGCCATGGAACAAGAATATGAATCTCTGAAGGAACGGCAAGTGGTTGCACCAGTGGATGTCGCCAGAGGGCAAAGGACATTTGCATGAGAAATTAACAAAAATAGGTTTTTCTCAAAGTAGGGCAGATCCATGTTTGTATACAAAGGATTCTGTAATCTTGATTGTTTTTGTTGATGATTTGTGTTTAATGGTGCCTGATATCTCACGTTAAGTGGTTTATGTAATGAATGCTAACAAAACAAGCAATTTTTTGTTTTTGTTTTCATTTTTTCATTTTGTTATGTAACGAAACGAAAATGATTTTTTTGCAAAAATTCACGAAAAACGAAAATGAACCGAAACGGACCCCCTAAACGACAAACGACAAATGAAACACCATTTTTTTGAGTTGTGCCCATCTCTAATTGTAAGTAAGCATAAGCCTTCCCCCAAGGGCTTGAGAGAAAGAAGTATTTTGATCTATGATTGGATATAATCTATGATGCAAGTGAGTTGTCTCAGCGGTGGGCTTAGGGTGTCATCTGATGGTGTTTGGTCATTTTCTCTTCTGGGTCTGTTTTACAGAAGGTTGCTTCTGGATATTTGTCTTGCTCAGTTAATTTGCTCTTTAACCATATTGGATGGTTTGAGAAATGTCATTTGTAGATCCAGAAGTTTGGAGTCTGTGCCTTGTAGGTATGAGCAAATTATATTTAATGTATTTGCTATAGATAATTTTATGATGTGTTCAGGATAGAAGCTGAAGGGATGCAGGCATGTACATCTGCCAGTAGGTTTTCAATTTAGTACGGTGCTAATATGTTTATGCTGCATCTTAGCACTGATGTCCATTTGTTGCATAAATTGGTTCAGGCTGAGGTTAATATTAGGATGAAAATTATTGAAATCCCTGTGGAATGTCTCCAGTGTTTCTTTTCTGGGGGCCCATCAATGGGCCTCAACTAGAGCATGTTTGATACTACAATGATCTGCAATATTTGGTGAGGCAAAATTGTTCTTCAGGCTTTTACATATCTTTGCCCACCCAGTCCAGAAGAAAGGCAAGTCAGGTCTGTATGGGTTAAAACTGGGTCACAATTTATTGATAACAAATTGCCTTTAATCTTTTAATGGTGTTGGTGATGGCGAACCTACAGCACGGGTGCCAAAGGCGGCACTCGGAGCCCTTTCTGTGGGCATCCAACATCGCCCCTTCACAGCCACCTGTATACAAGTTAAAGTACTGTATTGACACTTTGCAAAAAAAAAAAAAAAAGTGGGTTTTGTATCGCAGTGTGGGCACTCAGTCTCTAAAAGATTTGCCATCGCTGGCTTAGGGTGTCTTACCAAGAGTCTTTAAATTCTCTGACCTCTAGCATTACCCGCCAATTGTGACTGGGATAACTGTTATTTAAAAACCTCTCACCCAGAGAAAGAATGGGATGGGCAAAAACTTATCGTCAATCTGGGCCAATGCAATGGACGGTCCCAAATTCCCATTCAGCCCTTATGCTACCAGCTAATCTCACTCTCTCTGACAAAAGGGTTGGGAGGAATGGAAAGGGAAGCCAGAACCAGGGTGGGCAGCCTTTTATAAACTAAGCCCCTACAGGTTAGCCCCATGCAAGGTGCACTATCATGTCAAGATCTGAGTGGACAGGCAAAAAAAAAAAAACCCACCCAGGAATGAGTCCCTTTGCATATCTACCATTGTACTAGTTGTTACCTTAAAGGTGCCCATAAGTGACCTTTATAGACTGACTGCTGCTGTCAGCCATGTACATTTGTGATATACCTGAATCAGCTGTTCTGGACTTTGTATGCTGCTTTAAAGACAAAATGCTCACCTTTGACCAATTTTGTGTTAATTATAAAACAAATCACAGAAAAATCACCATAGGCAGAATCCAATAGCTGCATTCATGAAGGGTGCATAGTTTGCCCTGCTAATTCTATCTATCTATCTATCTATCATCTGGCTGTGAAAGTGGCTCCTGGACCAATGGATTTTGAACGCCAGCCATCCCTTAGAGATCCAATTCATATTTCACATGGAAGAAAAATCAGAGTATTGGATCAGAATCAACTAGACCTAAATCTAACCCACTCTTAGCTGATCAGAGGTAGGACATGCATATTTTAACCCCACCTATCCTGCAGAGCTGTTCTGTAAAAATCCCCAGAAATATTGTACCAAACTCTTTAATATAGTTGCAAGACCAAAAGGGGATGTATAAAAGCTTGCATGCATAAAGAAATAGAGAGCAGGAAGTGGTTTAATGCACAGAATATTTCTGCACACTCATAAACCTTTAGGAGTTCTCATGATTACAAGTTTTACATCAGCTAACGGTGTCTACCTTTACATGCTTTGATAAGTAAAACTATTCACTTTGGATCTTTAAAAAAAACCTCCATAAAAACTCTTTTTGAAGCCAGGGCTATAATAAAATAAGTATTTGATTTTTTCACAGACCTGAAGGCAGGAAAAAAGTGTTGTAACCAAATCTTGACTGTAAAACATTTTTATTCATGTGGTAGAATTTTGTCAGCTCTGTAGCTTGGTTCAGAACCTCAGGTTTAGAGGATGTTCTAGCAAACAGACTGAATGTGGGCCAATTGTTCTGAAAGTCCTATGTACCCGTTGACTTAATCTCAAATTTAACTTACAGCATGCAATAAAATGGCAGCAACCAAATTTCTCCCATATATAACCATTGCTAACTCACCCATGGAACATTTGACAACTTGAATGGCACAGTGGTTACAGCCATGGAACATACTGGATGACTAATAAACCAGTTTCTCTTGCTATCTCTATCCCTGTCCTACCTCACAGGGTTATTCTGGGGATAATGTAGGGGAGTAGATCAACAATGTGTTTTGAGTCATTGGTGAAAGATGAAGGATAAACGCAAGCAATATATAGTCTACCATTAATGACAGCATCTTTGTTCCATACTTTAAGCTCTATCCATCGCCATGGTTAGGGCAATTCTAATTCATTTTCTGCATTACCATTTATTTTATTCAGCCAAACAAATGTAATTTGTATGCAGCCTTAATCATGCTCACTTTTTAGGAACTGGCACCAGGCACTAAGCACACTCCTGTCAAATGGCTGGCAGTAGATTAACTCTGACACCTAATGACATGCCAAAGCCTGACAGAATAAGAATTCACTATATAACCAAATGTCAATCATTCAGTAAGTGCCACTTCAAATGTTTATCCTGTTAGTGGAGACATCCATCTGTGCCAGATTTCAAAACACTGCTGTGCATCATTGACTATGAAAACTCATTGAATATGAAAGCGAAAGTATATGGAAATGTGTGAAACAGAAGTGTGTGGGTTGAAAAGAGGAGAACGGGAAGAGGGGAAGAAATAAGGAAGATGTTTCTTTAAAGGGGGAAAAACCTCTTTTGATATGGCTCCTCAGAATTCATGGCAAGGTTGTCACCCCCGCCCCCCAGCTATCTGCCAGTCAAAGGCTGGTGCTATAAGACCAAGAGGACCTTCAGCCATGAACATGGTATAATGTATAGCTATCCCTTAGCTTGTGTTCCTAAAATGAGCTTCTGTTTGTCAGTGGCACAGTAGAGGAAATATTTGTTTTATTTCTGACTAGTCTTCATGTCTTAATAGTCTTCATATCAGAGCATCTGGCCTTTTAAAAAACCAATTCATATGTCCTTAGTACAAAATACAGTGGTAGCAATCACAGGAAACAATAGTGTAGACCTGGGTGACTCAAAGAAGGCCAGTAGTAAATCTGTTGTAGTTCAACAGTTCCATGTGGCCTCAAGAAGGCTGTGGCAACTTCTCTATCAAGAAAGCCCCAAACAGAAAATTAGAGCCTGATTGGAAATCATCTATGAAGACATCCACTGAGAAACCATGGGAACCTTACCCTGCAAAAGCCAGCAAATTAGAAATTAGTTTGGAAATTGTCTAAATACATAGTGATTTAGACTGGTTCACAGAATGGAAGACTTACCCAGCCACTTTCAGGTTAGAATAGATGGAGCTACTTTTCCAAGGAGGCAGACTCGTTTCTCTCTTGCAACCTTAACCCGCTAAGGTCAAACCAACAAAGAGTTGGCCTTACATGGTCAAAGAGTTCCTCAATGCCCCATGGCTGAGCAAGAGAGAATAAGCCTTAGTGCAACAGAATAAACAGATAGCAAAGACTGGTGCTTGAAAGTAATTGGGTAAAAATAAACGTTGCTTATAATTTAAATCCTTACATTGCAATTGAAACATTAAAAAGGGGTACTTCTCTCTTTTTGCTGGCAAAGCTATAATGGTTTTAATTATATTTATAATTACAAGATGTGAATATCTCTACTACTAGGATTTCTTTTTAAATCTTAGACAAACAGTTTATAGTATTATTATTTTAAACTGGCAACTGAAAACAACCTATTCCAGTTACCTTTAAATAATAAGAAAACAAATATTTTTAAAGGGAAAAAACCACAATTAAAATGATAACTATCTGATGGTTTAATACACAGTT
Source organism: Phrynocephalus versicolor (assembly GCA_023846285.1). Taxonomy (NCBI): domain Eukaryota; kingdom Metazoa; phylum Chordata; class Lepidosauria; order Squamata; family Agamidae; genus Phrynocephalus; species Phrynocephalus versicolor. The sequence continues at coordinate 61,033,449 of JAHTLZ010003526.1, forward strand.
GAAAGAATCCATAATTGACTGATCTTTCAAAAGTAACTTTCCATGGTCTGGTGGCATGTGACTTAAGATCTGTCACAAATATCAATACAAGTTAGAGGAAATTAAAATGTTTTTATGTACAAAGCAATATCACTGGCCATCAAGAGCTTCCTGGCAAGGCCAGCCTCCAAAATGGCAACCTTCTTGTCACTCAGAGAAGCTCAGCTGGATAGCCCTGTGTGGATGCAATATTAGCAACACCTAGATGTGGTCTCTGGTCACAGCCTGTATCAAATCCTTCCTTGCTCTTTGCCTTGTCATTCCTCCTCCTGAGCCTAAAACAGAGTGTCTGAAAAGTACCTAAGAGCTGTCATTAACATGCATGCCCTCCTGCTAAATGACATTGGGGGAAAAAAATAAAACCTTGGAAACATGTGAAAATTTAGTTGATTACTATGAAATTTCACAGCATGAAATGGGTTCTTATTAACTAATGTTCTGTGCTAAAAGCTTCTTGACTCCAGCAAATGAAAATTAGCTATTAACAGAAGCTTCAGAATCTCAATAGAACAGGCTGGGTGTTTCCAAATACTGTAATAATAATAATAATAATAATAATAATAATAATAATAATAATAATAATAATAATAATAATAACAATAATAATAATAATAATAATAATAAATAATGCTGAGACCACACCACAACTGGTAATTGGTCAGCTCCCAAACTTTCCTTAAGATATAGGTGCTTTTGAAAATGGGGAAGAAAGCTTTGCTCTTTTCCCACAATAATTTCTCTGCTTTGTGGCTGTCGCTTTGTTGCTTTGTACTCAAAAATAGATAAGCTACTGCTGATCTCCTGGGTGCATTGAAGCAAAAACCAGAAAGCGCTGTGCAGTTTTGCCTTTGTTGTCATGTGGAAAGAGGATGGCTGTGGGAGTTTGCACCACATCATTGGGAGTTCCAGCTATTCAACATGAATTTAATACAGCGGATTACATACGAATATGGATAAGTCCATCACTTATATCGAGCCAGCCACATTTGGTGTAACAGTCAACATATTTGAGAATGGCATTGACATCTTAGCCGAGTAGAATGGCATTGAATTCTCAGTAATTCAAAAGCTTGCCTACATTTAGACCAGACATTTTTGATGAGTGGTGTGGCACAGTTTATCTGCTATTATATCTGAAAAAAAATGTATTAAATGAATAACAGGAAGGAGCAGAGAGTATGCTTTTATAGAATTATCCTGTTATAAAAACAGCTCTCACTGCCTTTTTTCACCACTCACTGCTAAGGACCGGTCACTTTCTATTCAGAGCCTGATTACATAGGGCAAAAGAACCAGGGTTATCCTGACATGACATCCCCCCCCCCATCATTTCATAAATTCCCAAGAACACAATGCACATCCCAGATCAACTCAGTTTATTTTATCCTCACCCATTTTATTATTTTAAATTGTATCAATAATATACAGATTCATTTCATACCTGTATAACTTGTGTACATGGTGTATTTCCTTCCCCCAACTCTCTTTTAAAAATCTTGCTCTCCTGAAGGGCTAGGGATTCCAGTCACTGTTGTACCTTGATGGTTACTGCACTTGCATCCTCCCTCCCCCTTTTTTCTTTTTGACAGGCATATGAAAAAATCAACATAATTCTGCCTCCTTCTCAGCAATGTTGTTTTTGCTAGCATCCTGGAGAGGACAGCTTGCCCCCTCTCTCTTTGAATATGGGGTTGGAACTCAGACATCTCCTGCTTTGAAATGTAAAGAAAGCAGAGAAGGATCTCCTCTCTCTCTCTCTCCTCTCTCTCTCTCTCTCTCTCTCTCTCTCTCTCTCTGTGTGTGTGTGTGTGTCTGTGTGTGTCTTAACCCTTTGTTGTTGCAAAGGAGGACAGCAGGCTCGGACTTCTCTACTGCATCACAGATCAAATGCTCCTGAATCGGAATCCCTTTCTGCCATATGGATATATAAGTTAGGATTTATTTAAAAACTAAACAAGATAAAAGCAAGTGGCAGCACTGCTCCAGGAAACAAGAGAGAGAAAATAAACTGAATCCATGGTATATCTGTCAATAATGTTTCAAAATTATGTTTCAAATAGGAAAAAAATGAATATTGGCAAAAACAAAACAAAACAAAAACAATGGAGATCTTCCCATTGGCTCGGGGCTCTTTCGCTGGCATCCTGACCATGTTCAGAGGGATCTGGCCAAGATGTCATTGGTTGGACCCCTTTAAAATGGCCCATTCACCACCTGGGGGTGGGGATCCTCCAATGCCGACTGGACCATTTTTAAAGGGGTCCAGCTGATGACAACTCTGTGGGATCCCTCTTATCATGGTCGGGTCACCAGCTCAGGGCTCTCACGCTGGCGTCCCAACCATGTTCAGAGGGCTCCAGCAGAGCTGTCATCAGCTGGACCCCTTTAAAAATGCTCACTCAGCACCAATGGGTGGGATCTCCCGGTGGTGACTGGGCCATATTTAAAAGGATCCAGCCAATGACAGATTGGCTGGACCCCTTTAAAATTGGCTACTGGGCACCAAATCTGGTGCCTCTAGCACCCAGGGGAGCCATTTCATTTCATTTTGTTCAATTGTTTTTTTAAAAAAGCATGCAAAATGAAACAAAATGAAAAAGGGGTGGGCACAAAACAATATAAAAAAATGTTATTTTTCCATTTTGTACCCATCTCTAATTTTAATTCATTAATTTGTTGTGCTATAAAATGCCCCACAAGGTACCTAGAGATACCAAATTTGGAGTGATGCATCCCCTGGCTCTCCTCTACAATCCCTCCATGATTGGTGGAGATGGGATTTTTTGATGTCTGAGATATGCCCCACTCAGAAAGTTCTCCTCAAGCACCAGAGGTCCCAGACTTGTGGAGAAGTTTCCTCTGAATCTTCTTACCAAATCTGAATCTTCTTACCAAATATTTGGTAATATACACCTTCCTGGGAGTGGGCACTTTGTCGGATCAAATGTCTGAAACTCAATCATCAAGCCCTAAAGAACACTGTGGGATTTACCTGGAGGTAAGCATGGCTAGCATTGTGTTTTGATACTATGTATTCTAGTACAGAGCCTTTTGGGTTACAGTGGTTAAATGGCACCACTGAAGTCAAGACTGTATTCGCATCCTGAGTTTGAAGCCACTGAGTTTAGGTATCCAGTTCAAGATTAACACAGCTTTCCCTCATTTCAAGGACAGTTAATTGAGTATGCAATGTATAGCCTGCACAATTATACTGTAACCTACACATAGAGCACTTTAAGTGCTATAAAGCAGTATAAAAGCTGCACAATTTGCTTTGCTTTTATATCACTATCCATTTTTGGTATGGAAGGGGGGGGGACCAATTCAAGACAGATGCCTAGACTATTAAATTTTATTTGTGCAATAACACTGGATTCAACCTGACACTTGTGGAAATGGGACTTGATCCAGGCAAGTCTTTTGTTACCCAAATTATTCTTCTTCTCTTCTCTTATTTTAACCCACCTTAGTTTATGCAGAACCATGCTTTATACCAAGCAAAGATTAGGATATTTAACCACTAATTTACAGGTCTTCACAATGTTGTGTAGCCAGAGTCCTTCAATGTTAACCTTAAATAAATAAATAAATAAATAAATAAATAAATAAATAAATAAATAAGCTAGCTGAGTCTTTGGTGCTTCATCTTTCTTCGTGTCCCAAGGAGCTGCATTTCCACAAGTGTCATGTGGAGGTCAGTGTTACTGCACCAATAAAGAGCCATAATAATAAAAAAAGCTGGTTTGCTTAAAATTCAGCCAACGTGGGACAAATGCTACTGTCAGCATTTGAGGGCCCTGAATAGCTGTAAAGGTTAAATATCAATTTGTTTTAAAACAGAAATCAAACTCTCTCTTCCAACTTAAACAGCGAATCTAATAGCTTCCAGTCCATTATCACTAGTACGAGGGCACAAGGCACTGGCTTTAAAGTCTGACACCCATAAAGCTGAAAGAACACGCTAATTCAATGCAGATTAGTTTCGGAAAGTTTCCTAAAAAGAAACTGAAACTCAAAGTGCATTAAGCCCTGGGACCCTGCTTTCAGGCTGTGGTCCAAAATTCCACTGAAGTCAACAAGAACATTTCAATTAAGGCTGCAGCACTAAACTCAGTTGATAAGACACATGCCCCATTGACCATAGTGGGAATGACTTCCAAGTAAGCAGCCTTAAGATTATATACTGTACATTTGGTCTGCTCAGATAACTGGAATTTGTTTAAAACACCTCTCTGAGGCTCCAATATATATAAATCCACTATATAACTCCACTATAAGCTACTGGTGACCTTGTGCATGTCACATCTTTGGTTCTTATTCTGCTAGCCTACAGCATCAGGAAGAATTACTGGTGGTCAACAGGAGTTTACTAAGAATATTTCATGGTAAGAGCTAATGCAGAAATCTGAGAGTTTTAGATTAGGATTAAGAAGACTTGTTTCCAGAGCCCTTCTCAGCCACTAGGCTGATGACACTGACAAAGCCACTCCTTAAACATCTCATATGCCTCACAAATACTAGATCAACTGCCGTAAGTATGAATTGACTTGACAGCACATTACTGCTGTCGTTGGAAGACTTCTTCAATTCATCTGATGAAACTGACATATGCCATCTCCAGAATATTCCTGTGATGTATCAGACTATTTAGGAAAGGGAAATAAAATAGATCTAAGACTTTCATGATATCCTTGTTGAGAAGATGATAACACACAGCCTGAGTAATACTTCTATTAGATGGATTCATATATCCATAGCACTTCTTTATTGTTTCTCTCTGTCTGAATGGAGGTCTCACATGGACTGCCACAGTGATCTATTTCAAGCACTTGCGCTGTTCAAAATTTTTATAAGTGACTTGGATTGAGGAACAGAGATGTTTCTCAAACCTGCATATGATACATTGCTCAAGGTATAGAACAAAGAAGGAAAAATACATGCTTTTTGGCAAGCAGGAGCACTGGGCTAACGCCAAGAAAACGAAAATAAACATAAATATATGGCAAGTCCTGTATTTATGAAAAGGAATCAAAGGCACAAGCATAAGAGGGCAGAGAGCTGGCTTGGCAGCAGTACTTGTGAAAAGGAGTTGGTCATAAGCTGAAGCTAAGGTGTGATGTGGCCGCTAAGAAAGCTGATCCAGTTTTAGGCTGTGCAAACAGAAAAACACAGACCAAATCATAAGAACTGAGGGCGCTTTTACACTACCCCTAAGATCTGCTGGCCACTTAAATTCAGACCAGAGATCTTGGGGGGGTTTGTCGCTCTTCCTGTGTTCCCACCCCTCCGCACTCCCTTGCTCCTGTCTGTGTGAGGGGAGGGAGAAAAAAGGGAGAAAAGAATGCAGGCTCACCTCTGCCCTGCGGGAAGCATTCCAGTCTCTTCCTGTCTCTTAAAGGGGTGGGGGGGGAAACAAACAAACAAACAAACAAACACAAGGCGAGGAGAGCCTGGCACTCACTGCTTTACATCCGCATCAGAAATTTTTCACCTTCGGAGACCAGGTATTTGGAAAATGTGCTGGGACGCACTTAGGTGGCCGTGGTCATACTTTATTTTTTTTTTAAAATCCAGAGCTGGTGGGAAAACAATATTAAGCTCTGGATGTGAGAGCCCTTTGCCTCGGATTTTAGGGGTCGCGTAAAAGCACCCTGAGAATGAATATCTATGAGCTGGGCAAATCACATATGGTGTACCACATGTCCTACACCTAGTTTTTAATGAAAGAAATCAACTATCTGTAATGTTTCACGAAAAGGATGACTGGGGTGATGAAAAGTCTAGAAAGTATGTCCTACAATATTTGTTTAAAGAGCTTGATGCAGATACAAAGAATATAAAAGGAAAAGGGAGAGCTTCCTTCAAACATATGAAGGGATGTCATGGAGAAGATGGAGCTACTTCCCCCCGCCCCCAGGCCCTGGAAATAGAGAAGTGAGACAACTTTGGTTTGGGATAAATTGGGCCACAATTTTATTTTTAACATATTTAACTTAAATCAACTAACATTCCTATAACTTGTTAAGGGGACCTGAAATGTAGAGCAAGCAGGTAATGTCCAGGGATAATTCCATACCAGCCAATATGTATTCAGGGAGATTCACCCCTGGAAAGATGCTGCCCACCTGTTCAGCATTGTGCCAACTTGGGTGAATCTGCTAGCCCATCACAGCCCTCGAGTCGGCCTAATAGTAACTTACTGACTTTGTTTAACTCCTAAAATTACTAATAATGTTTAATTTTATTTGAGGGCTGTCTAGCACCTTAAGGGCAACTTACTTGGGCCTTCCTGAATACCATTATCACTTGCACTACCCACCTGACCATATTGGGACCATAGTGAAAAGGAAACAATACCTGTCCCATGTGAAAAGAGAATGGAATGGCTAATGTGGCTAATCATGGCCAATCAGAGTAGGCACCAAAAATTCAATCCAGCCCCATAGCGACCTGTCTCACCGCAAAGAGGCTGGGGCAGGGAGGAAGCCACCTTATATCGCTTCCCGTCCCCGGGCAGAAAAGGACTGGATCGGTGTGAAGCTTTCATGCCAAAAGTCAGGGGCAAGCGGGCAAATCCTCACCACCCCTGGATTTCCCCAGGCTCGGAGCTGCCCTTGCTCTCCAGAGAGTGGGATTAGAATGAATGGGTGACAACAATGCAGATTTTGGCTAAACATTATGGAACATGTGTCTCTGGCTAAACATTAAAACAATGTTCATAATGGTAAGCATTGTTCAAGTATCAGGCATGTAGCAGGCTGCCCTGTGTTTCAATTATTTAAGAAGCTGTTGGATGGTCCTTTGTCAGGGATACTTGCAATACTTCCTGTATTGCTGAAACACTACATAATAAGAGGTTGGATAATACGATCTCCACTTACCTTCCAACTCTCTGAATGATTACATAAAGGACTAGTTGATAAGCAGATCATAACAGCTATTGGTTTTATTTTAATATCTACAATGCTTTTTTTCTTTTTATATAAAGTAGGACCCCAGTATCAGCTGGGGACTGGTTCCAGACCTTCCCGTGGGTAATGAAAACCGTGGATAAGAGAGAACACCAAAAATCCCCCAAAATTGCTGTTTTGTGACAGTAGCTTGCATTACAGCTGTTGTTTTATGACAGTAGTTTGCTTTACTGCTACTGTTTGTGACAGTAGCTTGCTCTATGGCTGCTGTTTTAGGACAGTAGCTTGCTTTACAGCTGCTGTTTGTGGCAATAGCTTGCTTTGTTTATGGCAGTAGCTTGTTTTGTGGCTGCTGAATTATTTATTTGATTTTTTTCCTCTGCCATCCGTGGATAACTGAATCAGTGGATAATGAAACAGTGGATATGGGAGTCCTACTGTACTTAAGTTTTCTAACTCCTGTTAGGCAACTCAGAAGAGAAAGCATAAAACACATGTATGACAAATGAATTATTATGTATATAGGGATGTTTTTCCCAGTTTGATATCTCCTTCCGAAATAACTTCTGTAATCAGTTTTAATACTGCTTTCTCTGAGCCAACGTCCCCTTATTTTTATCCTTTCCTTGTTTTTATTTAAATGAAGAACAAAACATTCTACCAGCAGCTTTCTGAGCATTGCTGGTGTTTTTATGATTCCACTATGTCATAAGAATAAAACCGAACCGCTAGCAATCTTTGGTAATTACTGTCATACAATTATGTTACTATTCTTATTGCTATTGTTAAGAACATGCTATTATTCATACTTTTAAACCCTGTATAATATGCAAAATATCAGTAAATTTTAATGTCATTCATACATGCACTCCTGCTGCTTCACTGACATTGTTCATTAATTCCCAAGGAGATTGCTGTGTTAATTGGGTATGCACATAGATGTTTTACCTGTATAAAGCTCTTCTTGTTGCAGATCATGCCCAGGGCTTTGGGCAGTCAAATCCTGACAGCCAATGTTTTCCATCCTCAATTTATTCACTTGAAAGACTGACAAAGGAAGTTATGCTGTGGTGGGAAAACTGAAATGCATTCGGCAGGAACATTGATGTCTCCAACAGTAGCTGAGGATTAAGTACTTCAAAGGGGAGTGAATCCAGAGTCCAGAATGGAATGAGACTAATCCAGATTCAGGATCACAGGTGAGATTTCATGGTCACAGCCACCAATGGAGGATGAACATACACCAGTATGTAAAGACTGGAGTTGCTGTGCTATCTTCATTGGGAACTGAACTAGTGGCCTCCTCGATGGAGCACAAAGAGCCGTATCACTTTCTGCACCTCTACTCTACTTTCAGTGATGCTAATTGTCTTCTTCAGTCAGATCTGCCTATCAAATGTCCTTGCACAAGTGGCCCAGTGTGAGTAGGGGCCAAACAAACCAACAAACAAAACATTGACCAATGGTGTTCTCCAAGCCAGTTGTTTACTGAATTTATCCAAATCTGGCAAAAAGTATAGCCATTGGTGGATTTCTAGTGTTCATCAATGGGAAGCACAAGGATCTGACTTCCACAAGATTAAAACTTGGATTGTTTCAGGTGCCCACCAAAACAGTAAGACTGTTTCCCTGAAAACTAATTGTAATCTGCACAGAATCTTATGGTACAACGTGATCAAAATAATTAAATGCTGTCAAGATTTGGATTTACAGTGACTCCTTCCAAGGTATAGAGTACTCAGAATAGATTGACCATCCCTCCTGTGATGCTTGTTCCAAAGCCATGTAGTTTGTCCACAGGCTGCTTCTTTTCTTGCAAGGCACTGGGGGAATGCAATCCCCAGCCAAGCACTCCTGTTTCCTGAACTATTATCCAGCCAGCTGTAGGTGGCTAGTAGGGGTCTTTTGGGGTGGGGCTGTATTTAACCTAGGTTTAGGAACTGAATCCAGATAAATCACTATGGCACAGCCAAAGAAATCTGATTCAGACAATTTGGATGAAGTCCGGGCTGAAGTGAAAGTGCAAGAATTGGTTCTGGGGTAGAGACAGACACGAACTGCCAGTGGGAAGGTTGGGACTTCATTGTTTTCCACTATAACAGATATTCAGTGGTGCACAATTAATTGACACCCTGGCCTGTGTTCTCCAGAGATTTCCTCTGGGGGGGGGAGGCATTGGAGAGAGCAGGGAACCAAATCGCTGAATACCTGTTATAGCAGTAAACAAACCAGGATAAATCACCAAAGCAGCAGTTCATGCCTATCTCTATTCTATGACGAGCCTCGGGGAACAGTGGTTCAACTGCTGCATTGTAGGCAAAACTGTGTTCGCCATTTGGGGTTCATTCTCACATAGCTGGCTCAAGGTTTACTCTGTCTTCTATCTTTCTGAGGTTGCTAAAATGGCTACCTATCTCACTTGGGGAGAGGGCAATGTGCAGTCTGCATAATTTAATTGTTCACAGCCCAGAGTGTGCTTCAGGTACTCTGGGAGATCATTACTTCATGCCTTTTGGCTGACAAAAATCCCAGCCTGACAGAGTCAGTAGCCAAATATTTATTATCGATCCATAAGAAAAATAACCCCGTTCCTTTTACAAGCCAAAGATTTACTTCAACTTTAGACTAATTTATTCCTTTTAGACCCTGAGACTGGCTTAAATGTTGTGTAACTGCATCTCTGTTTTAAAAAATATTTATGCCAATAAAGGTGAATTGAATTGAATTGAAAAGTACTCTGGGGCAGTATATAAGCATAAAATTTGCTTTTATAAATCAATTTGTGTTAGAAGCACAATCTAAGTTGGATAAGGAATACATTCCAAAACGTAGCTGTCTGAAACTTCTCTCTTCTCTCTTAAATAGTTACGGTTGTTTTGGTTTCCCAATGCAAGTCTTCCAAATAGCTTAAATGGAAGCGGGAGGGGGCCCACAAATCAAATCATATGGGACCATGAATCATATTGAGTTCTGGAGCAAAGCAAAGTAAGTTCATAAATCGGTCCATGGCTTCCTTTCATTCTCCATAATGCCCTACAGTTTATCCAGAAAAAAGTTTATCCAGAGGGGAAAAAAGCTTCTTGCAAAACTAATTAATACAGATGGGCTGCCTGTTTCTTGCCCTCACCCCCACCTTTTTTTTTTTTTTTGGCAATTAAGTTTTCTCACAACCCTCTTTCCCTCATAGAAATTTCCTTGTTTGTTCAAATTGTGTGTTTGTTTAAATGGTCTGTTTGCTTAAATGACTCTCTTCAATCAAGCTTTTCATATAAAAGCACTGCTATAAGACTGTTCCTATTTATTCCAAATCACTCCCAATTCTAGTGCTGAGTTGCAGATGGATTACATTTCCTATGTTTATATTTCAATGACCTAATGAGTATGTGTTGCATTGCATGCTAACTTTAAAGTAAGTCATAGCTAAGCAAACAGAACACGAGTACAGTAGGAAAAGGTCTCTGTGAAGTGTATACATCTTGTGATATCTTATATGATATAATTGTCATTATTTTTGCTGGAAATCAAGTGGCAAAGGATTGCAGCCACGGGATTTGTAAAATGCAAAATAACTAAACAGTAGAGATAAAAGTCAAAAATATTTATAATGGTTGGCTTGAAGGCAATTTCACCACCATGAGTGATGGGATACATCTCTGACAGATTGGAAGATTTCCCCCCCCCCTTCATTCACAGTATATCTCTGGGAAAAGTATGATTATGGATGTGGTGATAGATGATGGATGCATGCATTTAGGAGAAAGTGGTTAGGATTATATAATTTAGATTTTATATGTTGTTCTGGAATGTTCAAATTATTCATAGCTTTTACATTATAACAGTAGAGACATACATATAGAATTCTCTGTTCCCTTAGAGTAATGATCTCAACTTTGGATAATCCAGGTGTCTTTGGACTTCAGTTGCCAGAACCCTTCACCACTAGCTGTACTGGCCAAGGTTCTTGAGAAATGCTGTCCAAGAACATCTGGGTTACCTAAGGTTGGGAAGACTATTTTGACTTCATGACATACCTTGCCAAGGAATTTTCAAGAGCTACAAGATTCTTCACCACTGGGTGAGTAAAATGGAAGCCAGTGAAGGAATTGCTGCCCCCTTCCCCCTTGATGGACCATGCATGTCCCTTCCAATGCTTGTGCATATGGGGGGAATGTCTCAGCCAACTTGGTAGTAAGAGGAAGGCAAGCAGTACAGTCCTGCTGAACGTGTAGAGGCTCCCATGTTGAATATAACTCACAATTTTAGCAGCTACTATGATCAAGGTTTGCTCTTCAAAAGGAGATGGTGCAGCACAGCAGGTAAGAGAGGAAGGAGAGGAGCCTTAAAGTCCCTGGTTCAAGATTCAGACACAAATTTACTGAGTACCTTACAAATTTGGGGATTATAAAGTAAGAGTGGAGAAGGTAAGATCATGGCCAGTATCCTATTCAAACACAGTGTGTATAACTGCAGATGTGAAAGAAGTAATGACAGTGTAGAGATCTGGTCCACTGCAGGCTTGGATGCTTCCTGGTGTGACTTATTGGTTGACCAGCAATGGGAACAGGTACACAGCCATACATCTCTACATCACCAGGGCTACTTCCACATTTGCAGCTACATCTGTGGTGAATTGAATAGGATGCTGGTCGGTATGAATAAACTCCTTTTAGCACTTCAGGTATGCATTGCTGTCTAAGTCAGTTTGATCCTTTTTAAGTCAGACTCTGTCCATTTACTTTTAACTCTTCTCATGTATAAATCACATGTAATTTCTCCTACTCTTTCTGCTGTGGCAGAAACAAATGAGAAAGAGGCACTACAACAAAGCTAGTGGGGAAGATGTGGGAAGAATAATAAAATGAACAGATATAATGACCTAATCCCCCATTCTAACTCCAACTAGAGTGAATCCATAAAACCAACAGCTCAATGGTGAGTTCAGATAAACGTTACATAAATCCCATTGATCAGTCAGTTTGTTTTAGTTCAGAGTCAGACTACCAATATGTTTCAGGCCAATATATGAAATATAGACCTCTCTCTCTTTCTTGCTCCCTCTGTGTGTGAACATGTGTATCTGTCTAGCTTTCTGACTATTAAATAGGGGGGGGGGGAGGATTATCCAGTATATGGGACAGAAGATAAATCCCAATGCTAAGAAATAGATTAAACACACAAAAAATGTAAAGAAAATAACATGTGGGGGAAATGCTATTTCTGGTGAAAACGATACTGTCTGAAGCAAAAATGAACCAGAACACTCCAGAATTTAGCCACCTAGAATGCACAGCTTCCTTACTCTACCTTAGCAATGCCTGGAAATTAAATGTAGACATTTCAATCTGTTATAGGATTATATTGTTTTCATTTTCACCTGCCCTGCTACTGCCTCAGTGCCACACAGCCATTTCCTCTTCCATAATTTTCACAGTCACTCAAATTTAATGAATAAACCCCTAAAAATTGTAATTACTAATGCATGAACACAATTAGAGAAGTTATTTTAATAAATTATGAGAATCATTTTTAATGAAAATAGCCCAGAAGTGATAATTAGGTAGAGTATCAGAAATGCTGTAATTTTTCACATGGCAATTACTTAGTCATTCTAAAGCATACAAGCTGTTCAAAAGGGGTTCATCTTCTCATGAAACATTTTAGTCTGTGGAAATTATGCAGTGTTAAGGGGAATGCTTCAAATTATAAGCTTCAATTTGGTTGGCAAAAGATACACCCTGGTTGTATCTTCTCCTTCCTCAAATAGCTTTCTGACTTTCCTAGGTACCAGGCCTTGGATTCATGCACCTTGGTATGGCCTGTTCCTACCTCACACTGTTCTCTTTGCCAGTTGTTATTGTAAGGTACTGTTTGACATAAGATATGTCCACCATATCTAAATGTACTTGTATTTGAGCACGTACTATTCTGCCATGAATGTATGTAAAGGGTGGTTTGAGCTATACAAAGAACTGAGCATTTCCCAGTTTGGACTTAATTCTACCTAGCGCTTAAGGCAGCAGTGTTTTATTCATCTTAACTTCAGCATTAAAATTCTCCTCCCGTGTCTCTTTTTGCATATGCGCTTCACTGGGGATTTCATTATTTTGGTTACCTTCTGCTTTCTGCCCATGATGAATTAAAAGTCACAAATTATCCAATATCCCTTTACCTGAAACAGAGGACCGTGAAGAAGGAATTTACTCTCTTTATATCTTTAACTTAAAAGAATCATCATAACAATGATCTCCAGACTAGTTTCAAGCAACCAATGGAAAATTCCATTGTGGCTCTTTCCTCACCAATATAACTCTGCCAATTACCTTGAGAGGTGGTGTGTGCTCCAACACTGGAGGCACTCATGAGAAATCTGGTAACTACCTAGCAGACATCCTTTGATTTGTATTCCTGCATCGAGCAGGGGCTTGGGCTTGATGGCCTTGTAGGCCCCTTCCAACTTCATTATTCTATAATTCTATGATTCTATCCCAATCTCCCTCTCTCTGCTGAAATCCTGTTGCTTAGGCATAGTATGTTGCAACTAATAAGGCTGCTTTTACACGACCCCTAAAATCCGAGGCAAAGGGCTCCCAGATCTGGAGCTTAAAATTGTTTTCCCACCAGGTGCGGACTTTAAAAAAAAAAAAGAATGACCACGCCCAGCTAAGCGCACCCCAGCACACTTTAGAAGTACCTGGTCTCCAGAGGTAAAAAAAATAATCTTCCAATGCAGATTGAATAGCTGTGGATGCTGGGCTCCCCTCACCTTCTGTTTTTTTTTTTTTTTGTCTCTGCTGCCCCTTTAAGAGACAGGAATCCCTAGGGGGCTGCTCGGGGCTGCTTGGACGGCAGGCGGAGGTGAGCCTGCATTCTTTTCTCCCTTTTTTCTCCCTCCCCTTACTGCAAGGAGGAACAATGAGTGTGGAGGGGTGGGAACACAGGAAGAGGGACAAACCCCCACAATCTCTGGTCTGAATTTAAGTTGCCAGTGGATTTTAGAGGTTGTGTAAAAGTGTCCTAAAATAGCCGCATTTGAATCAGTGGAACTTATGGAGGAGTTGAGTCTCCAAACCCACACTCATTCAGTGGACCTACTCTAGGGGAACTGATTACATTAACTCATAGGGTTTGAGCCATGGTGATACCTTTAAGTCTTGCAGATTTATTTCCATGTGACTTGAAATATAAAATTCCAGTGAGCATCTGGATGCCTAAATTGGGACTAGGGGTTTTAGCTTGCCATATGTTAATACAATATGGTTTTTCTCTCTCTTCTCTAGCCAAAATGCTGTTCTCTTTGGTTTGGGCACAACAAACCCTTCCTGAATGCAAACGTCATCAACAATCCAAAGGCAAAAGTCTATCAGCCAACAGCTGACTATGCTATCTGTTGCCAGGATATTTATCAACACTTGGCATGTGCATTAGCTACTTGAATAACATTTTATCACTTTGAAAGTTCATTCCATCTGTCTCTATCCCATTTCATTTGTTCCCTATGCCAACAACTGGGTACACTATGTGAATAAACCTGTGCCTTATACAGTATATGATACTCTGAGGATACGGGATGTATCCTACAAAAATATATACACATGTTGAAAGAGAATAACACAGCTATCTATTAGCAAATTACAGACTTGCACTATTAATGGCCAAATGCTGTCTCTAGAATTATAGGCATATATCGACCATTAATATCCATATGCTATGGCAGCCATCTAATTCAATAATAAGTTCTTGATTGTGCCATTATGTGGTCCATGGAGGTCAAGACAGAGAAGATGTTCAATATTCTAATCACACCAAATGAATCAACATCCAGGGTATGAAATCTTTCAAATTAAACTGTAGGTTGTTGACACTGTACAGAACCAGCACAAATGTACTACCCCCATCCTTTGTTTTTTCTACAAAGATATAATTAAAATTCAAAGCAAAAAGGTGCTTCTCTGCAGCATGACTATAGTATCTGTAAATGAAATCAGGGGAAAGGCAAACCAGGTGAGCTTTCTCCATATGTGTGTTCAAAACTATATATAACTGTGAACTGACAAGGTTATACTCTTTTCTTCTGCAAAGGAGAATTATCTTTTCAACATGTGGTGCAGGTCCCCATTAGGTAAAGGTAAAAAAGCAAATAAGAATTTTTCAGAAGATTTGTTTATTGGATGTATTATATTAATTATTTATAGTTATTGATCTGAGGTGATTTGGGTTTTGTTGTACCCATGGGAGAAACCCAAGAGAAACCGTTTTCTCTGTTTTTCAATATTGCTACATTACATACTTTGGATTAAGACTGTGAGGAGTTTAAACCACCTACTGCACAATAGTTTTGAGGGCATATTTACCATTTTGGCTATGTGGAGGCTTAGTTTTTTTTTTTTTTTAAAGAATGCAGACTGTTTTTAAAACAGAATTGTGTTTGGGATGTGTTATTGCTACAGTGAAATTAAGCTTGACCATCATTTTCAAGGTGAGCTGGATAGGTCAGTAAGTTGGGAAGGGAGATCATGAATGTGAATATGGAGGTTAGGAGTTTGATTCCACCATACCTTCCAGCAGAAGAGCCAGTCTTGTAGCCTTAGCAAAGTCTCAAAGCACCCCCAAAAGAAAAGAATGGTTCACTTCTAAATACTCTCAATATAGGAAATCTTGGAAATCTCGGAATTCGAACTAACTTGAAAATATATCATTCTTCTTCTTCTTCTTCTTCTTCTTCTTCTTCTTCTTCTTCTTCTT
>JAHTLZ010003526.1:61049150-61073034 GCA_023846285.1 Phrynocephalus versicolor
CTTCTTCTTCTTCTTCTTCTTCTTCTTCTTCTTCTTCTTCTTCTTCTGCTGCTGCTGCTGCTGCTGCTGCTGCTGCTGCTGCTGATAATGATGAGGATGATGATGAGGAGGAGGATGTCTGATCAATATCCCAGGGACTACTACAAAGCAGCTGAAGGAATCAAGTCACATTTTGATTTCCACTGATGAAGTATTGCTAAACTTACAGTAGTATTCCAAACCTAATTTTCAGACCCTTCCCTACTTCCAAGTGTCCCAAATTTGGCTCATTAAAAATATGTTGGGAATTGGAGAGTTGACATTTCAGGACAGGTGAGATGTATTATGATTTCCATGCTGTGTTTCCCATCTTATCCAGAGGATGGTGCAGTAGCTCTTCTGTTCACCTCCACAAGCTTTGGGGTACCCAAGTGTGGCATTTACCCCTTGATGATGAATAATTCATGAAAAGTGTCTGTATTGATTGGTTGGCTGTTAACCAATGGAAGAGTCTGGGGGAGTAGCCTGAGGGGATTGAAAGCTCTGCTCAGCACTGATTTAGTCAGATAGGGACTGTTTGAGATAAGGTCAGGTAGATAGGGTCTGACTGAGATACAGTTAAAGACTAGAAAGAGAAGATATAGAATTTTAGAACTCAAGAACAGGGTGTGCATATCTTCAACTTTGTCAGTAACCAAATTTTAGTGTGTTTGAGCTATATTCTTCTTTTTGTTTGTACCTAGACATGTTACGCTTTATGAGTTTGATTCTACTTTGTAATAAATAAACTTCTTTTATCTTTATTCAATTTATAATCAGTCTGAATGCATTAATTTACTAGTGAAGCTTGTTGGTGGCAGCGAAAGAGAAAAAAATAGAAGCAGTACTTGTCAGTACAACCCAAAGGGCTGGGGGCAAAGTACGGGAAGGCTACATCAAGTATTTTACTATGCCCACCCCCAACACACACACATTTCCAAACATTGACAAAAATCCTTGGGAAAAGTCATTCAAGAATTAGTCTAGGAGTGGTAGAGAACCTTTTGGACCACAACTCCCACAGTCCTTTGCCATTGGCAATCTAGGATTAGAATTCTGGGAGTTATCCAAAACATTTGGAATGTCAAAGTTTCACTACCACTGGAAAGCATCTTCAACATAAGGACACACAGACCTGTCTGTATATTATCATCCATTTCCAAGTAAGCTGTGGGAATGCTGAACAGTTTTCTCACTCAAAGACTGAATGTATCTGGAGGGGAAGGGGAAGGTTTACAGTTTTAAAAAAAACAGGGCAGGAAGGAAAAGAGATTGCCACAAACAAAGGATGATTTTTCTCCTCCTGTATTAAAAGTGATGTCCTGACACATCAAGATATACTTTTTTACGGTAGGGGGGGAGGTAACTTTTTCATTCCATATGACTGCAGAAAAGACAGCTTTTACTTTCACCAGTGATAGCATTTATTAAGAAGACAAAAACACACAAAAATGTCTATGCTACATTTATCGGTCAACCTGCGCTCTGATAGAAATTAATTCTGCATATTTGGAAAAAATGGCCTGTAACATCAGCATGAGTCCTTTGAAGTTCTCAGGAAGAAGAGACAGCAACTTGGATCACCCCTTTGTGATCTGAGAATAATACAATTCTGATTAATCAAACTCTTGAAGAATCTTGTGATTTCTTGCTGCTCTCACATCTCTTTATGTCTTGGGGCATGCCCTTAAGGTTGTATCATTCCAGATCACCATACATATCTGGGAATCCTAATTTGTATATTATGCAGGTTTTTATAATATAATAATAGTCATATGCAAAATGTGCACATTTATATTTAAATGCAATCCTTAGAAACATGTGAAAATATTTGGTACAGCCCCTTGCCATCTTGTTCTTGTCACCAAGAAAAACATTTTGAGGCAGCTGTACTTTCTGAGTAGGTGGGATTTCAGCATAACAATCTTACGTGTTCTCTGTACTGTATATGTACTGTTTTTCCCCTATGGACTCTTGTGGTAGGCTCTGCCACAATGTGTTTGTTAATCTTTAAAATGCCACTGGGCATTCTAATGTGCTTGTTACAACGGACTGACAGTATATAAAAATAGAAGAACAGTCATTGGAACATAACATTTCAATTCACTGAGGGTAATTATTAAGTAGGTATTGTAATTTGATGTGCTTTCAGAATTGTGTGAAAAAAAACATGAAGTTTTTTTGTTTAATTGATTATTTCATTCTCAGCTCTGTTTCAGATTACCATGAACAATATTTTCATTATGTGAAAATACTTCCGAGTGAACTTAATATTAGGGTCCACCACATTTATGGTTTTTCGTTTTTTGTCGCAGCTCCATTTTGGTTTGTTTTCATTTTTTGTGAAATTTTTGAAAAAATTTGTTTCATTTTTTTCGTTTTTCATTTTTACCCACTTTTTGCGAGATTTAAAGCATTTCCCCACGTGGGCATCCCCCAATGCCCCAGAAAACACTAAAAAATGATGCTGGCAGAGACACAGTATAGACTAGGTATGCCCAGGGCGTAAGGCAGCCACAGAGTGACTGCACTGCGGGGCAGGGGAAAGTACTCACCGAGAGGTACGCACACACACAGGGAGGCTGAAAGAGAAATCTCTTCTTTATCTCCCCTAAAAGCCAGGCTGCAGCCAGCAGGAACACAGAGACACACATCTGCCTGATTGCCTAATGTGTCACAGAGACAGCAATCCCACCCTAACTCCCACTGCAGACTGCAAGGAGGATGGAGGCTGCCAGAGCTTTTTATGCCCTCTGTGGCTACTGCACCTACCCAGTCTGCAACCTGGGCATGCTATTGGTTGAAATTGTCCAAGGATTTACATGATCCCATCACATGGCTTGCATCCATCTTGTGGCTGGGATCAATTCTGTGTCATCCTTAAAGGGAAAAGAAAAATACATTGCGATGGGAGAAAGACAAAAACAAATGTTTTAAGGACTGCAACCCCCTGGTAGGTAATAATTTCAGATAACTATTGCTGCGTTTTTATGGATGTCCAGGGCATTTTAATACCCAAGAAATCAATATTAGGCATCTGGGAGCTATTTTGGGTCGATGTCCCCTATCTCCCCTTAAAGGAAAAAAATACAGTGATCTGAGAAAAGACATAAATGCATGTTTTAAGGACCCCAACTCCCCTGGTAGGTATAAATAATTATCGCTGGGTTTTTACGGATATTCAGGATGTTTTTTAACATTTAAAAACAGCTCATTTCATTGTGCATCGCCATTAACGAAAATGAAACATAAAACCCCTAATTTTCGTGGTTTTGTTCGGTTCGTTCCAATTTCATCACAATTCTCGTTATTCGTTTCATTACGTAACGAAATGAATAATGAATAATGGAACAAATTGTTTTTTCATTTCGTGCCCATCTCTAGTTAGGAGTTGTCAAGTAAGTTCTACTGGGGACTTTGTTCATACACTGCCCACTATTCTACACTGGCTCTCTAATAGGACATTAGTCTACTATATTAAAGACTAAACTGTATGTGGTTGGTTTTGTATGCTTAAAACACACTGGCTGATATCTACTAGCAAAATACATACTGTGGAAGGCTGATAACATCATCATCCATGGTTGTTTTATCTGAAGCTTTTCACAGCCTCCCTGCTATTACTGCACTTCATTCACTATGCCAAAGCATGCTGCACAAGCCAACCACATGAGCAGCTAGTGTCCAAATTTTGATCATCTGCAATTCAGTATGTTTGGAATGGATTCAGGTTTTAAAGTGCTGGCTGATCAGACCACATGCATGATTAGACAGAAACATCCTGAGGAACCAATGGGGTGCCTCTTGTCATAACGAAGTAGTTGTGGATTGTGAGTTGTGTGTAGATGAAGTCTTTGCCTTCTAAAAAAATGCCACCTCCAGGATGTTTTCTTTTTAATTTGTAAAAATCCTTCTTAGCAGATGACATTATCAGCCTCATCCATCCATCCATCCATCCATCCATCCATCCAAAATATGTATAGCTCACCCTATATCACAGGATCTCAGGATAGGTTACAAAGATATATAAAACAGTTGTAAAATATGCGATAATTAAAACCATTTAAAATCAAGCAGTTTAAAACAAACACTAAAACATTAAACTATTGAATTATTTGCACTAAAAACATGTGTAGGTCATGCTCCTCAACCATCATAGGCCCTAATAAATATGTCTTGACTTGGTGCTGAAATTGCACCATTGTTGATGATAATCAAGTATCCAAAGGAGGACATTCCACACTTGGGGTTGTTGTGTGAGAAAAAGCCCTCCCTCATCTTCCCACATGATCAGCTGTTCTCAGTGGTGGGACATGGAGGAAAGTTCAGATGTGAATGAAATGAAATTTCCAGTCAATCAAGTCTGAGGTCTTTGAGATGCACTTTATGTAACTTTCCCTCCAACAAATGCATGTCAATCATGAAAGTAACCACATGCCAACCTCTGGAGATGGCAAATCTTATTATGTGGAATTCTGTCATTTCATCTCTCCCTCTCCCATCACCATTCATTTGTGTTCCCTCCAGTACATAGTGAGAAAATAGAGGCTTCAGCTGAACTACCAGTGTCAAGTATTCCATCAAATAGGGATATATATCTGTTTCTTTTTACTGTCTTTTCAGAAAGGCTGGCTGGGGATCAAGTTATTAAAAATCTTATAGCTTTTGTTTCAGTTATTGAACTGGCATTAAATCAAAGAGGCATTGTTATTCCAGCTGCATCAGAAGCTTTTCATGGCCTCCCTACTATTACTGCACTTCATTCACTACGCCAAAGCATTCTGCCCAAGCCAGGCACATGTGTAACTACGGTCCAAATTTGGATCATCTGCAATTCAGTATGTCTGGAATCTGTTCAGGTTTTAAAGAGCTTGCCAATCAGTGCACATGCATGATTAGAGACAGAAAAGGCATCTGCTGTGGCAGTCCCAACCAGAGTAGCCCCACTGAAGTCAATGCTGAATGGTGAGTCAACAGTGATGTAAATCCCATTGATCCAATGGGTCTGTTCTAACTGGGACTACAGACTGGATGCAGGATTTTTTTTAAAAAATGTACATCTAATCTCAAATAGCTTCTTCTAGAATGACAGTTCAAAATCCAAGAGAAAAGTGTAGGTTTTTGTTTATATATTTTCAGTGAGATGAAGACAGCTAACCAAGGTAGTCCCTCTGACTCAGAAACATATTCTTGCTAGGGCCAGGAATAATAAAACCGTAATGCCAGCCAATACATCAGTTAGGATAGATGCTATCCAGGTGGTAGAAGACTCAAGTCTTGCACTGTTTGACACTGACCTCATCATTCAGACAATAAAGGGATGAAATTGAGAAAATCCAAAGTTGTGATAAGAGAGCTTAAAAAACAACAACCCCAACCTTTCATCCTTGGCTTTTCACACAGGCTGAAAGTATGGGATGGAGGTATCTCAAAAATTTGACATTATATCATAGAAGTTTATGGCTAGAAGAGACCTTCTAGATTAGACATGTCCAAACTTTAGCCCTTCTGATGTTGTGGTCCAAAACATCTGGAGGGCTGAAGTTTGGACATGCCTGTTCTAGATGATGTCCTCTAACTCCTGCTCACTGAAGGATCTTCAAGGGAAGCTACAGCTACAGCATCTCAGAGAGACAGATTGATAACTCTACTGAAATAGCTCTTGCAAAGAATGGCTGCTCCGCCCGGCCTCGTGCCGCGCAGGGGCGTCTTTGCCGGCCGGTTGAAGGAGGCGGCTATTGGTTACGCCATTGGCGTAGCCTACGCCCGGGGAGCGCGCCCTTTATAAGTTCTCGGCGCGTTCCCCTCAGCCTGCCTCCGCAATTGCCGGTTTCTTCCTGGAGTGAGTGGCACGCTGTCCTGGGATTGCGTGCCTGACTGGCTGCACTCTGTTTCTTCCCCGCTTGCTACAGCTCTTCCGACAATCAGCTGATTGTCGGGAGAAGGCTTTTTGCTGGACCGCGCCTCCCGGAGCCTCGGTGACAGGCGAGTTCTTTCAAGAAGAGCTCCGGGAGGCTGGTGGGTCATCTGGCCAGGCTCTTTCAAGCCTGTGTGATTGCGAGGCGCCCCGAGAGCAGCGAGCGGGAGCTCTCTGCATCCTTCTTTTACTCAGTCGCTTGCCGGTAGTTCCGACAAGCAACTTCGCTTCGCTGACGGGGAGGAGGATGCCAGAGCTGCTACGGAGCTTTTTTCAGCTCTTTTCCCCCCAGCGATACTGCATGGGCTGCTTTGCAGCCTCCCGGAGTGGCTGGCGCTCCGGTTAAGTTCCGAGCTACTGCTCCCCCTTCAGCTCCTAACAATCGCCTGATTGTTGGGAGCAGCTGTCCCTTCGCCTCCCGGACCTCCTTCGCTCCAGGGCTGGTCGCTACGGGGTGTTTCGGGTGACAGGTGGTTTAGTGTGCGGGGGTGGGTGGAAGCGATCAGTCGGAGCCTTCCCGGCCCCCTTTATCTCAGCTGCCTCTCGGGGAGCTTCCGACGACCTGCTGAGCTCGCTGACAAGCGCTTCCCTTCATTTTGTGTACCACGGACGGGTCTGTTAGGCAGGGGGCAGGCTGGTCGCAACCTGCTTCCTTTGAGCGGAGAGCAGGAGCTCTTCGAGCCCCTGTTCGCTCAGCCTACCGGCTGCCATTTAACGGAAAGGTAGCTGGTTGCTGCGCCCTGCTCCTGCTTGCCTTTTTGAGCCCCTGTCAGGGCTTGTTTCCAGGGGCTGGCTAGGGAAGTGGCTTCACCGGCTTCTTAGGCTGGGTGACGCCTGCAGGATTGCTGACCGCCCCACATGACTAGTAACAGGGCAGAAATATGTATTGCAATCATTGCAATCATTGCATGTCTATGATGCTTAGATACAGCATAGTCTGATTTTATTGTTTCTGTGCTGCTGGTTCAGAGTTGATGTGCATTGTTCCTTTAGTTGCGTTGCATGCAGAAAACAAATGAGTTTGATGTAGAAACTATAAAGTGTTACCCTAGGGTCACCCTTGGGAGTAATTCTTCTTGTTTTCCAGCCTTGTGCATCTCAATTTAGTAGGCTGCTATCACAGATCTTAACATCTATGTACCTTACTGTAATACAGACTTGTACCAATTGACAAACTAAGTTTTAAAGCATATGAACATAAGAAGAGCCATGCTGGATCAGGCCAAAGGCCCAGCTAGTCCAGCTTCCTGTATCTCACAGTGGCCCCACCAAATGCCTCTGGGAGCACATGAGACTAGATATCTGTATCCTGATACCACTCCCCTGCCTCTGGCCCTTGAAGGGTCCTGGCTTTAAGCCTGGAGGTTACATATCTCCATCATGGTTTGTAACCTGTGCCTCTGGGTTTGGCAGCCATTTTGGTTGTACTTTCTGGGCCTACCCTTAGCTCTTATATCCATTCCCATCTGTCGGGCTGGGCGCCCTAGGCGGCTCTACCTACATCCAGTTATCCTGTGCTTAAGGTTTTTAGCTTTGTTCAGGGGATGTTACACCCTTCTATCGGGGGTGGCTCAGGGATGCCAATTTGGTTTGGTACTCGGTGGCCATTTTGGCCATGCCTCATGGGCCTACCCCTTAGGCAGTGATCTACATCCATCTGCCCGGCTGGACATTCCGTGTGGCCCTGAACACCTCTGTCCGTTTGTTGACTCCTTAGTGGAGACTAGCATCTTTGTATTGTGCATTTGAGGTTAGTTGGCGGTAACTTTTCAACTCCGGTGGTGGCCTGCCTACCCACCCATTCGGCCATTTTGTGCACATCATCATTCAGTGTGTTTGGTGGGTGGGTGTAATCTGCATCCATCCTCTTTTCTCATGGTTGTTATACCCGTGCCACGATTTGTTTCGGCAGTTACATACTAGGGCTATCCTTTTGATGCTCAGGGAATCAAATATTTTCTTTTGCCAGTTCTTACTATCCCAGCCCTCAATTTGAGTTTATGCCCTGGTTTTGGTATGTGGGAGGGAGAGAAGAGCTTCCCTTTAGGCATTTTACTCATACCCTGCATGATTCTGTATGCCTCAATCATATTCCCCCTCAGGCGCCTTTTGTCCAGACTTAAGAGGCCCTAATGTTTTAGGTCCTTCTTGAGATGCGGTGACCAGAATCGTACACAATACCCCAGGTTGAGCCTTACTATTGTTATGGGTAATGGCATTATAATGTCGATTGATTTGTTTTCAAACCCCTTTTTCGATAATCCTTACATTTGGCTACGTTAAGACATATTTGCCATTTCTCAGCCCATTCCCACAGTTTGGAGAGATCATTCTGGAGCTCTTCACAATCTTCTCTGGTTTCCACCACATAGAAAAGTTTTGTGTCATCTGCAAACTTGCCCCCCCTCACTGTTTATCCCTGTCTCCAGCTCATTTATGCTTGTTAATCATCAATTTACCGATTAGTCCTGAGACCCCCCTCTCGTTCAACCTGTCCTTGATTTAATTCTTTAGCCAAGAGGGGCGGCTCAGGCAGCGGAATCCATTTAGGGTCCTCTGTCATGAAGTCAGGTGCCACGAATCGTGGGGGCTGTTACACACCACAATCTGGGTTGGCTGTTACATTCCAGGGCCACCTTTCCCATTCTCCTTGAATCCGTTTTTGAGTGGTGCCACGCACACGCCACTGAGTTACTTTTCACCTGTTTGCCCCTTTATATTCGGCTACGCCGTTTAAGGAGGGAGGTTCTAATGGGAAGGGGAAGGGTAAAGCCCCTGCCAAGAAAAGGCCTAGTCAGCAGCCCCTTACTTATCCATCCTCTTCATCAGGTGCTGAATCACCTAGCCTTTTGGCTGCTTGGTAGAAGCTGCCTCGCATGGAGCGCGAGCACGCTAAAAGGCGGGGGACGGCCGTGTCTTGTGGGAGCGAGCGTTCTACGAGCGGGGCCAAGGCCTGGAGGAGGGCGGAGCGTAAACTAATGATGGCTGATGGTGACATGCAATTCTTCTCTTGAGTCCGTTTTAGCAGGATCTGCCAGTATCGTTTCTGCAGGTACGTCATCTGTGACTACTGAAGTAGCCGCGTCATCGCATGCTCTGCTCAGACCTCCCCCCCAGTTGCTGTGTCTTCCAACGTAGTCACATTCCCGCCTGCCGTTGAAGACTCATCGCTTCCGGCCCTGGTTTCAGCCTGGGCTGCGTATTCGCGTGGTAAGTCGGCTCCAGCAGTCCAGCATCTACCCTCCATGGAGTTGTGGCGCCTGGTCGTCCATTTTTGCGCAGACTGCGCTATAGTATTGTGGGACTTCATAGTCCTCATCAGACGCGCCGCGCGTCGGCCGAAATTTAGTGTGCTGCCTCGTTCCCCCTGGGGTGGCAGCGCAGTGGTATTGCCCGGACCTAACCCAATTTTCGAGTTATTCTGAAGATTCCGATCTCTCCTAATAGGTTATGTAGGCTGGCTAATGCACAGCCTTGAGTTTGTTCTGCCAGTTATGAGGTTGCCTTGTTTCAAGCTGCCACTTTGGTACCCCTTTTTCGCCACCTCACGCGTTAGCAAGCTGCTTGCCCAATCAAAAAACAAAAACAAAAAAAAACAAAACAAAAAAAACAAAAAAAACCGACTCCTCTCTTATGCATTACGTTGGTCGGGTATGGTCAGTGAGCAGGATCTGGTCTCTCAGCATATTTGTAGAGTGAAGACTGACCAGCGAGGTAAGGCCGGCACGATACACCTTCGTAGGTGTTCTGTGCTCCAAATTTGCCCGGTCCTAGCGTTATGTAGGTCCGCCCTGCTCACTTACAATTATCGGGGGTACCTATTTCTGTGCAAAGAGGGGTCACCTTTTACAGGTGGCCAATATTGGTCAATTTCACTGAGGGCACTGCAGGTCGCTGGCGTATCGGGCTGGCATTTTGGGCATCATTTGCTCCAGATAGGTGCTGCTTCCACCGCAGCTGCCTTTGGCGCCAATTGGGTTGGCAACCAACGGATTGGGTGATGCAGATCCGGAGACATTAAAATCTTCTGTACGTTTACTAATGGACCGGTAACACCGGCCAGTTGTTCCTTTCTTTCTCGTTACAGCTTCTACCCCCTGGGAGCCAGGTTTGAGCATTGGTTTATGGCCTCAGTTTTTGTTTACTGGGCCTTGGAGTTGCTATCCAGTCTGGACGTGGCCGCGCTTTTGGCCTTGGAGCTGGCCGCCCTTTCGGCATTGGAGGTGGCCGCGCTTTCGGCCTTGAAGCTGGCTGCCCTATCAGCATTGGAGCTGGCCACCCTTTCTGCCTTGGACGTGGCCGCGATTTGGCCTGGGATGTGGCCGCGCTTTCGGCCTGGGACGTGGCCGCGCTTTCGGCCGTGGCCAATGGGCCGGTTTCCTGTGGAAGGGCAAGAAGGTTATGCCTTGACACGCCTTTCTTACTGTGCCTCTCAGTGATCTTCCCCCTGCCACCTTGCTGAGCATCGTGGTTGCCCATGTTGGTAGGAATTGACTTGACCCGTAAGTCGGGCAAGTATCTCATTCTCTAGATCCTCGTGGATCTGAGAGTGTTCCAGTGTACTCGCTCATTGGTTTGTGTCGTTTGGTCTGTGATCATTCCCCGGTTGAACGGGGGTTCGCACCACCATGGGTAGCGCCATTTAATAGTAAACATCATGCAGATCTCTATAAAATAATCAAGGTCTCCGGCAGTCCTATCATAATAACCAATGTGATCAAGTGGACTGCCTAGAAATTGGGAATGGGGGATGCCCAAAACACTCTGGCATCCTCATTGCATGCATAACTGGCTGCAATAAATTACTTCAGAGAGTCGATCTGATAAACCTTATCGGGAATGGGAGATGCCCAAAACACTCCGGCATCCTCATTGCATGCATAACTGGTTGCAATAAATTACTTCAGAGAGTGGACCTGATAAACCTTATCCATTGCGTTAGTTGCCCGCGTTGTGCAGGCCGAAGCGGGAGCTGTCCTGTGGCACTCCAACATCCCTACTGGGGAAACCACCTTAATTCGTCAGGATGGTGTGAATTTATTGGACAAGGGCCTGGATATCCTTATTCAGAATCTTAAGGAGGGCCTGAGGGCCGAATTGTTCGGCTGTGGGGTAAAGAGTCGCAGTGCGCCTCTTTGGTGGCGGGTAGCGCATAAAAAGTTAACCATTTAGGTCCCGAATCTAATTACATCTTCACGTCTTCGGCAGCCTTCCATTAATAACCCAATAGGATTTAGTTAGGGAGCAAATAATAATAATAACCCAAAACCCTAGGAGGGCTGCCAACCTTTAATCAAGCGTTGATGCCAAAAGATCTCATTGGCATCCTCACTGCGGCAGTTCAACGGGCCGCAGGAAATTGGTGGAGTAGCGGGACCTAATCAATTTGTTGTTACCATTTTGATGATGCGCTACGGCTCAGGCCCTCCTAAAGTTATTGCTCATTGATAAGTAATTTAAAATTCGTTACTGTAGTTAATAAAGTTGTGGCCCTTATTTAACCCAAGCGGAACGTGTGTCGCCTCTTTCTTTCAACCTGGCCCGGCAAAGAATGGTCCCAGGAACAGTGCATGTTGTTGAATATTTCTGCTAATATTGAACCAAAAGCTGCATTCTTTCAAATTTCCACATGCCTTGTGAAGGCAAGGAAAGCCAGATGAAAGCAGAACCTTAACAAGTATGGGGAACTTTTCCTACAAGATATAAAATTCTGGATTGTCTTGGGTGCTGCTTATCATGCACAGCATGGTTCCAAATAGGACAATAAAGGAAGCGGCATTGGTATAGCCAGAAACAAACTGCTGCTGCTCTGTACATTTATCTCTGATCCAGTAGCCAGAGAAATTTCATAGTGTAAGCATGGAACCACTGTATATTTCTGACCACTCTATAACTAAATGAAATAGTGTTTCAACAGCATGAAGACATGTGAAATGTGCACCAAGAAAACAGGGTACACTTACAGTATAATATATCTGTACACATTCAATATTTAATGGAATACACTTGAAGAATGCACACAAAATAGATGTGTTTCAAGACTCAGCAAGAAAATTCAAGCCCATTCAAGAACTGGGATGGAACTAGCTTCTGCATAGAAATCAGACCACCTTAGCCAGCTCAAAATGTACAGATACTCTTGTCTGTAAACATGTGGTAGAATCACCACCAGTGCCCCTGGAAGGCCATCTGGCCTTGGCCTACACACCTTTGAGAGCCAGGCTGCAGCAGCTGCTTGGGGCTCTCAGGAAAGCTGGGAAGAAGGAAGCCCAGGTATCTTTGGAACTTGGGACTCCCAGTGAGGATTCAGCAGATGAAAAAGAGACTGGGTGTGTGTGTCTGCAACAGAAGAGCTGGAGTTCATCCTCTGCGCCTCTAAAGAGTTGGCTTGAGAGTAGAAACATGGCCCTTGGCAAGAGCCTACCAACTGTGTTTGGTGGCTAGGGGGCATGGCCAAGAGTGAGAAAGGGTTGCGTTCATCAACGCTGTCCCACAAACGGCTCTAGCCTATGAGCTTTATGGCACCAAAGACTCCTGATAGGTCCTATGAGTCCAACCCCCATTTAGCTAAGGTGCTGCTGATGCAGCATTAGAAGATGAGATGGCTTGTCAGAGAGCAGGAGGATCTTCCAGCCACTTCTGCCACATCCCTTACCCAAAGGTGCCAAGGCCTTTCCCAGACTGGGGCTATTTATTACAAGGACTTCACTGGCTTCATTGACAGGAACTGAGGCCAATACTAAACTGACTGCACCCAGGGGGCTAAGGAAGACAACTGAACCCCTGGGATATGGGAAGGTGGTGACAGCAAACCACCATGGAAAACAGTGATTCCAATGAAAAGTAAACTCACCAGCAACCTGAATTGCTGGCAGGAGGCCACTGGTTCTGCTAGACACAGGGGTGGCAGGCTTCACAATACCATAAACAGTTACAATTAACCTTTAATACTAAGCACCTTGCCAAAATTCAAGAGCTTTCTCACCATGCTGCCTCTTAAGCCCCTTCTGCAGAAGGAGTCTGCAATTTCAAGTAATGCTACTACTTGATATACTGTAATATAATTCAAGGTGTTCTGCTGGATTAACTGATAAGCTTTGCCACTGCAGTAGTGACATGTGGAGGAGAGAAAAATCTAAAAATGAGGAAGGGAGCCATTATTCTTTATATCTCGGGAAAGGTTGTAGAATGGCTCCCCTCCCCCAACCCGTCCTGACCTGAGGAATTGCCACCCTTCCTATTTCTAATTTCAAACTGAAACATCTGCTTGCAGAATTTGCATTATTGGCTTAGTTAAAAGTTTCCTTGCAGCCATTGACTTGCACAACACTGGCTCTTTGGCTTGAACACGGAAATGAGCACCACCCCTAGAGTCGGACACGAGTAGCATGCATGTGTGTGGGGAAACTTTACCTTTTTTTTTCTAGAGTGTAATCCTATATCATGCTTCTCATTATTATTCTGTCTCTGCCATGAGGCAGATATTTTGTATTTTTCAAAAGATGCCCCCTTCATTTGAATTATGAAACCCTTCTGGGGCAGTGTTCGTTCATGAAAACTCATTATTTATTTATTTATTTATTTATTTATTTATTTATTTATTTATTTATTTATTTTCAAATTTATATACGACACCTATTTCCCAACCGGGAACTCAGGGCGGTTTACACACACAATTAAACAGATAAAACAATCACAGCAACATCCAGGACAGCGAACCATAGTTGGCAGGGGCAGAGGAGGGAAGGGGAGGGGGGAAATTGCCCCTAGCAGTTTCCGAAGGTGTCCTTAAATAGCCAGGTCTTCAAGGCTTTTTTGAAGGATGCCAATGACGGAGCTTTACGGGCTTCCCTCAGCGTTGCAATCCGAAGTGAGAGGGCCTGGGAAGATCGGGTGGGTCGGGCCAGATCTCATTGTCGGGAGATACGCTCTGCCAGATAGACAGGGGCCAAGCCATGGAGGGTTTTGTAAACCAAAACCAACACCTTGCAGTGCAGACGGACCAGGATGGGGGTGATGTGGTCGAATTTACGCGCACCAACCACCAACCTGGCCGCCACATTCTGGACCCGCTGCAATCGCCGAACAAGGTTCAAGGGGAGCCCCATGTAGAGAGTGTTACAGTAATCCAACCTCGATATGACCAGCGCCTGAACCACTGTCCTCAGGGAATCCCCATCGAGGTACGGGCAAATCTGGGCGATGAGCCTAAGATGGTAGTAGGCCGACCGGGTCACGGCAGCCACCTGGGAATCCAGGGACAAATCCGGATCCAGGACAACGCCCAGACTCCTCGCTCTTTGCGCCAGCTGGAGGGCGGACCCACCCAGACTGGGAAGGGGGCCACTGTACCCCTCCGGGTCTCCCCCAAAGAACAAAACCTCAGTCTTTCCAGGGTTGAGCCTGAGCCTGTGAATCCTGGTCCAGTCCAAAACTGTGGCCAGGCAGCGATCAAGAGTCGGGACGGCCTCCACTGCATCAGTGGAAAAGGAGAAATAGAGCTGCGTGTCATCAGTGTAAATGGTTAATGGTAGAGAATTGGGGTGGAGTTAGAAGAAGGAATGTGTCTCTGATTGCCAAGGAAACCATTATTTAGCCACCCAGTTCTCTCTGTGCATGGTGTGTGATCAGGTTTTGAATTACCTTGTAAAGACAGTTATGTTCTACCAGGCCTTTAATTGCTCTTATGAGATTTTATTCTGCTTTACAAATCTCACTTCAGTATCCCATATTAACTTGTGTGTCTAATAGGCCTGGCTTTATTTTGCTGCCACTTGCATTTGATGCAATATATTTCAGTAGTTAAATATTGTTAGCATTTTGACACTTAAGAGTAGATGATGGCAGACATCGCCTAGGCTGCTTTCGGAGATAAGGTGGCATAGAAATATTTTAATAACACATGGCTTTGGATGCCCTCTGCTGGCCTTGATAGGAGGCCCACTGGATATTTTGAGGACTGACAGAAAGAGAGGCTAACAGTTGTTACACCATGTGTCCATTACACATTCAACCGCCACTCCAACTCATTTCACTTGTCCATTTCAATTTCCAGGCAACTACACTAACATGCTTTAGTACATTAAGGAACCCACTTTAATGAAATACTATCTAGAATGTACAGATTGTGATGCTGAGTGGACATAATAAATATATTGCCCCAGTATGAAGTTTTGCATCTTTGATCATGCTTCTGTGACATTCTATAGGTATTGGACAAGGCACCTGCCCAAGAACTGCCCTTCTGAACGTATATGAGATTTGTTGTCAAGAGACAAGCAGCTAGACTTTTCCTGCTGCTTGCTGCTGAATATTGCTATTTCTGTGAAGTAGAAGATAATCAGGCTCCATGGTGGTGCTTTTTTTAAAAAAAAATGATTAGCAAGAATTCAAGGATTCATTAGGAAAGAAAATTCATACTGACCTTTGCATTGCAACTAATGTCATGCTCTAATCAATGTGTTCAGATTTTGTTTCCAGTTCGCTCAAAAAAGTGAGTGATCTCATACTGAGAGAGGGGGGGATCATATCTTGCATTTTCCACTGAACTAAAGTCCAACTGTTGGATAAACAGATCAGGATACGAAGATCCATACCTTCCTGTTAGGTTGAAGAGGCGCTTTCAATAATGTCACTTCCTGTGCCCCCCCCCCAGCACTGCAGATTGAAAGAAGGATCTGCCAAATTGCCTTTGTTAGAGTTGAGCTAGGAATCAGGATATCTATCATACCCTTTCTTTCTAGGCACCAAAGAACACTGCCAAGCTTTAAGCATGCTGCAGTTCCCAATCCAATGTCGGTTAACTAGCTCACCCGTTGCTTTATGTCTGTCAAAATATTTCCACAAAGGCTCCTTGTCCAAGTTCTTTTTGTTAGGTCACCCATGCAGAAGCTATTCCTCATCCATGTCCATCTCATTAGCCTTTTGATATGATTATTAGTATACCTCTTTGGTTGCTCCCATCTTTCCTGTTTCACATTTGTCAAGGTCTGCTTAAATAAAACTCAAAAATCTGGTTTTAAAGTAATTAGCACAGAGATGCCAAAGGTCTGGGTCTGGGCCAAGGCTGGCCCCTGATTCAGATCAGGATTCTGAAACATACTGTATTAGGTCCCATTTGAAAGGGGAAGTTATTGTTAAATATATGTTAAACAAAGTGTGGCCATGTTTTATATAACCCATTCCTGTTGTCTGTCTCATTATTCTGGGTTGGCTGGGCAAAGATCTCTTTTACTATCTAACTGTCTGTCACTTTATGGATCAATGCATCTTCTTTCCCAAAAGCTTTAGTTCATTGTCCTTTTTGACTGTTTATAAGGTTTCCTTCTAGTACAATTTTGGATAAGAGAGAATGGCTAGATTTGATGACTGTGACATTGTGGAGATAAGGGAAACAGGTGTTCTATGATCTTTACACTAAGCCAACATTGGTTTGTACTTGACTGGTGTGACCAAATCTATTCATGTACATCTTTATAGCTTCGTGAAGCAACCGATAGCTCTCATTAATTCTGTGGCAGAAAATAAACAGAGCCCAGATTTAATTATAAGCCCTTTGCTCAGAGCAAACATTTCCCCACACCTTTCACCCTCACAGCTAGTGACTGGCTCAGTAAAAATCTCTTAATCGTTTCCACCAATTTATACAAACATGTTGCCATGCATGCTGTTTTCTTGTTTTTGCTTGAACTTGTCCACATTGGATAAAAGTTTAGTTAGAGGATTAAAGCATGATGATGATGATGATGATGATGAGGAGGAGGAGGAGGAGGAGGAGGAGGAGGAGGTGGTGGTGGTGGTGGTGGTGGTGGTGGTGGTGGGCAAGTCCATAGCCATGTGGGTGGCATGGCTGCAAGGAAACACTGTACAGGACACCTCTATATGACAGCCTTTCAAATATTTGAAAACTGTTATCATATCTCCCTTAGTCTCCTTTTTTCAAGGTTAAAAAAGCCCAGTTCTTTCAGTCTTTACCTTTAAGACTTGTTTTCCAGTCCCTTAATTATACTTGTTGCCTTCTTCTGACCTTGTTCCAATTTGTCATCATCCTTCTTGAAATGTGGTATCCAAAACTGGGGCCCAGTCGGTGCTCCTTTTTTTTCTTTTTTTCTTTTTTTTACTGTGCCAACCACATGGCTGCACTATAGCTGTAGCATGGCCGTTGGCTTTTTTCTCCAGGTTGCCATCCCAGAAGCCAGGAAGACTGGACCTCTGGACCAGCACCAGGTAGGAGACATCTGCACCCCCCATTAACAAAACAAACCGAACCGAACCAATTTTTCTCAGTTCATTTCATTTCGTGTTAAATTTGCCCCTAGGGTCATTATTCATTTCGTTACGTAATGAAACAAATAATGAATAATGAAATGAAAAAAAAAATGTTTTGTGCCCATCTCTATACAACATGTTGAGTAACCTATAAATTTATACTTGCCACGATAGTGATGTAGAATTTGTTTTTCTTGGTTTTTTTTTTGCTTTCTTTTTTAATTCTGGGATTGCCATAATCATTTTTAATTTTAACAATGTGTTATTAATATGAGTTTTATATAACTAGAAAATGCAGTATAATAAACTTATATACAGTAAGAACATAATAAGAGTCCTGCTGGAGCAGGCCATGGGCCCATCTAGTCCAGCTTCCTGTATCACACAGTGGCCCCACCAAATCCCTCTGGGAGCACATGAGACAACTAGATAAATGTATCCTGATACCACTTTCCTGAGTATGGCACCCTTCTTTTAATCCTGGAGATAACATACATCCCCATAATGGCTTGTAAACTGTGATGGACGTTTCGTCCAGAAATCTGTCAAATCCCCTTTTTAAGGCATTTAGGCCAGATATCATCACCACATCCTGTGGCAGGGAGTTCCACAGACTAGCAACACACTGGGTAAAGAAATATTTTCTTTTGTCTGTTCTCACTCTCCCAACACTAAATTTAAGTGGATGGCCCCTGGTTCTGGTATTGTGTAAGAGGGAAAAGTGATTCCCGCCACTCGCTTTATCCACCTGCTGCATAATTTTCTATATCTCATTCATGTCTCCCCTCAGGCTCCTTTTTTCTAGACTATAAAGCCCCAAACACTGTAGTCTTTCGTCATAAGGGAGGTGACCCAACACAGTAATCAGTAATATGCTAATATTTAAATGATTGCACTATAAGTTTAACAGATGCAACAGATAGGACCCTGCATAAGGAAGGAAAAGAGCTGGAATTTCTGGCAAACACACCAGTATAGCTGTAGTTTACTCTGCTCATTCTGTGGCATTTACTTGCTCCTTTCTTGCCTGAAGGGCAAACACCACTGTAATCAAGCACACATGTGAATAATTTTCACTTGTTGACTTTAATCACTGGTGAATTAATAGGAGATCTGTTGGCTTAATTTTTTTAAAAAGCACAGTCATTATAGGCAGTATTATATTGATTTGCTTTTTCCATAAATTTGGTTCAGTAGGAGAATTTAATTTAGGAAATCATCATCATCATCATTAAATCAATCAATCAATCGTTAAATCAGTCTATAAATCATTAAATCATTAAATCATTAAATTAATCAATCTACCAATCTATCAATCAATCAGTTGAACAAAATGGGAACTTTAAAAAATCAAAAGGCACTCAGCTATTATTGATAAAATGACACTAAAGAACACTAAAAGACAGAAAACAAATCTTAACATGGTCTGGATAGAGTATAAAAAGCCTTTGGCTCACTGTCACACAGCTGGATTAACACCTGCCTAAAAAAATTGCTTCCTTGAAGCAGAGGGTGATCAGATGAGCATATCATTTGCTTTTTGGTTAGCTTTTGGTGTGATTTGGTTCATCCTATTTTCAAGGGATTATATGTGTTTTAAGTAAGAAAAACCCATCCCAACCCTTTTGTGAGCTATTCCATATCTTTCCGGTACAACACGGCAGTTTATTTGATACAATTGAGAATGCCCCTGATTAACCTGCTCTGCAGTCTGTGTGGTTGCTTCATTTTCTCCTTGATAGAGCTGTGGGCAGCATTCTCTTCAGTGAAAGCCCTGTGACACACACAGTGCATCATGACAGTAGAAAGGACAGCAGATAAGCTTTCTCCTCTACTCACATTTTTTTAGAAATAGTATTCTCCTAGGTGATGCAGATTTGGAGAATATTTAAAATAAAATGAAGTATCCATGCTAGGTTGGTGCATTGCTGTAGCACTATGCCTCTTGCTAAATTAAACAAAGGGGGGAGTCATTGCAGGTCATGGAATGACAGCCATGACAAAAAGTGGGGAAAATGTGAAAGAGATGCATCAATAATAGAAGGCAACCCGGATTGCTCTAAATTCACGTGTCTAGTTCTGCCCTCTGTTTCACATTAGCACATAGGAATTCAAATATGAAGCTTGCCATATCAAAATTCTCTGAAGACTCTACATCCCTGAAATTTCATCATAAAATAAGCATCTAACAAGATGGGATAATGCATTGGACAATCACTAGATGGTAGTTCACACAGATATACTGTAAACTGTGCACCCAGCTAATTAAGCTGGCTGAAATCAGATATAAGCAGTTGCAGATTGCACCAAAACATACTGAAAGTAAAACATTAAAGTTATGATTCATTAAGGCTTCCATTCATTCTTTCTCTTGAGTCTGAGGTACTATCATTGCCACCAGAAGAATTTTCTTTTGTATCTTCTTGTTCTTGAAAGCAGGGATATACACAATGGCTTTTGAATTCTGTTTTCTTATAGGGGTAAATGCATTGGGAGTGTTTTTGCTTGCTTGCTTGCTTGCTTTTTGAAATCACTGTCTAGCACTTCTGGCAGAGTGCAGTGCAGCTAGGAATTCCCTCTGAGACATGAGCACATAAGTCAAATGTCACAAACTCAGCCATGTGCCATAAAACAAAGCATGTTTGCTAAATAAAACAACAGGGAAATTAGAACAGGGAAGGGAGAGAGAAAACAAGAACAAATGGGTTCACATTTCTGGATAGAAGTATCCGTGGTATAGCGTACATATAAACTGTGCATACATTCCATGGGTGGTGAGGAATAATTTTGAAATCTGATATAGAAATAAGAATGGATTTAAAATGCTGGTAAGAAACATAGAAACATGACAAAATGAGAATGGCAGGTTTTACAACCCTAGCCTGGAAACCATGATTGTAATTTTATGTCTGTTTCTTTGGTAATAAGTCCCGTTGAATTCAGTGACGCATACCTGTGAAAATGTATAGGAATAAAATTTCCCCAAGTAATTGTTTCTAGCATGTTCTGCAAATAGCAAACATCCTGGGTCATTTCACACATCATGCAACAGCACACCAAGATTACTTTCTGGCACCCATTTGAACCTACCCAAAATCCTATTCAACTAAACCAGTGATGGCAAACCTTTTAGGGCACTTTTACATGACCCCTAAGATCCGCTGGCAACTTAAATTCGGACCAGAGATCTTAGGGGTTTGCTCGTCTTGCTGTGTTCCCACCCCTCCGCACGCCATTGCTCCTGTCTGTGTGAGGGGAGGGAGAAAAAAAGGGAGAAAAGAATGCAGGCTCACCTCCGCTCTGCCATCAGGAGCAGCCCTGGAAGCATTCCAGTCTCCTAAAGGGGAGGGGGGCAAAAAAACAAACTGAAACAATCCACATCAGAATTTTTTTTTACCTCCAGAGACCAGGTACTTTTAAAATGTGCTGGGGCGTGCTTAGCTGGGCGTGGTCGTACTTAATTTTTTTAAAGTGCGCAGCTGGTGGGAAAACAATTTTAAGCTCCGCATCTGGGAGCCCTTTGCCTCGGATTTTAGGGGTTGTGTAAAAGCACCCTTAGAGACCGAGTGCCCAAACTGTGATTCAAAACCCACCGATATTTCACAAAGTGCCAATGCAGCAATTTAATGTGAATACAGGTGGCTGTGAAGGGACAATGTTGGGTGCCCACAGAAAGGGCTCCTAGTACGACCTTTGTGGCACCCATGCCATAGGTTCACCAACACTGAACTAGACCATGATGGGGTGGTGCCTTGTACTCTTTAAACCCTATGCCAGTAGACATAGTATCCATAACATTCTTCTGAGCTGGTAAGTCTTTCGGTATGACCCCAGTGCTACAAAAGGAAACAAAACACCATTTTTCATCTCGAACAAAACAATTCATTCTAGAGGAAATGGCAGGGGAGCTTCCTCAAGATCATCTCTGTAAGCCCCCAAATATGGAAAGTTTTGGGTGTCAGGGAACTGAGTTATGAAGCTCCAAAGGGGGGGGGGCTGAGAAAAATATTTCTATTGGAATTGGAAGCAGTCAGGTGAGCGACAGTGCCACCACCACTTGGCTTCCAATCAAATCCCAAATAGAAATATTTTTTCCTAGGGGCACCCTCTTTGGACCTTCATAACTGAGACCCCTGAAACCCAAATCTCTCCAAATTTCAGCGTCTTACCTAGAATCACTTGAGGAAGCTAAGCCTGCTATTTCCATGCCGAAACATGGAGGGTGTAATCCATATTTTTTGAGTAGTGAAAAAACACAGATCACAATCAATGATCTGATCCGGAAGTGTCCACAGTTGGTCCCCAGCTATTTTGGTGTCAATTCATGGCTGCTGCTGCAATTCCTGTATTACAGCATCCATGAATTGGCACAAAATCACTGTAAATCACTATAAACTCTTCCCTGTAACCTCCCAAAATTTGGAAAGTTTTGAGTCTCAGGGGATTCAATTATTAAGTGTCAAAGGCGGTGCCCCTAGGAAAAAAAATCTCATTTGAATCAATTGGAAGCTTTCAATTCCAATAGAGGTTTTTCCCCCCCTAGGGACACCCTTATTCACACAGTGTGCTTAGTAGCATAGGACCAAGTGATACACTACATTAAAGACAGAGACCTAAATCCAAATGCCAATTCAATCTAGTATAGATCCATTCAAACATCTGCTGAATATATTTATTTATTTGATTTCATATCATCCATCTGTCCACTCTGGGCGGTTTACATACAATAACATGACAGTACATAGGCGAACCAGCTGTTGAGAATAGACATGTGAAGGCCCAGGGGGAAAAAAGGAAAATATTGGGGGGGGGGTCAGTGCTTGGGCCAGTGTCTCAAAGACCTTTTATATGATCAACCCCTTCTCCCCGCCCCGCCACCATCGTTACTCGGGGGAAACCGCATCTAGATTGTAAGGTAGCTGGGGGGGGGGAGAGAACTAAAGCCCACTTGTAAGTCAGGATTCTTGGTTGTTGGGGTGGTCGTAAGTCAGGTTACCACTTTATCTTTGATTTGGATCAAGATCAAGAGAGGAGATAGTTTGTTCTGCTTTCCCACCTCAATATTCACCCTAATACACAATGGTTTTGTTAGTTTCTTTGTTTGAGTAGGGAAAAACTACTGGTGCCAGTTTTGTGTTTGGATTCAACCCTTCTCTCCTACATGCCAAGTAAATATAAGGAACTAGAGAGGAGGGATAGGTTTCCACCTTTCCCCTCCTGTGTATAACGGTCAATTCAGTTTAGTTTAGCTTAGTTCAGTTTAGTTTAATCCCGTGTTTTTTTTTTTTTTTTTGTTTTGTTTTTTTTGCCGCCATCGTCCCCTACACGGGGCTCTGTTATAGCAGCAGTCAGGTTTGTTTAAAGGGCGCCCCCTGCTGCAGCTTCTCTTTTTAATCTATTTGTAAATGCTAGTCTATTTGTCTTATTTGTTTTTTGTATTGTGTTGTACCTTTGCTGATCTGTTCAGCCGTGTTAGCCGCCCAGAGTTCCCCCCGGGAAGATGGGCGGGATATAAATCTAATAATAAATAAATAAATAAATTTGTATCAGGGTATCATTTGTATCAAGAACTAACAAGTATGGGAACAGCAGTTGTTCAGTCATAATAAAATAGTGTGTGAAAAAGTACTTCCTCTCCTGAATATATGTTCAATCAGTTTCCATGGAATGGGACAAATTCTAATATTAGCTGCAATGTTTATAAAGCTCCCCCATGTGCTTGCCATGTCCTTATGACACATAATTCATATGTCATAGCCTTTCACTCCTGCTGACTGATTTTAGTGGCACTCGGTGATGCCTCTTAACATAGATATAACATTGCCAATACACTTCACATTTGTACAGAAGTCAGAAAGGATTTTCTTGCATGCTGCTAGACTCACAATAACATAGCATCATTGATTTGTTGCAAATATAGCACCTTCCCTAAGATCCTAACACCAATTTCTTATTACTTTAAGAAATCAGCGATCAGTTCTATCAAATGCATTTTGATAGAACTGGTATTTTCTTCTCCTATCTGTGGCTTGTGAATTATTTTCAAAGTGTCTGTTCACTAGTATTGTAATTTTTCACAACTGTCTTTCTAAGCTGCCTGGTGTGAGAGCCTGTTGTTAAGCGTCCATCAAATAGAGTTGTTCAGATTATATATTTGGACAGTGAAATCCAGCTGGTTTGGAATACTTCTGCTCTTCATCACCACTATCTTAAAGTGAAGGCAAAGAAGAAAAATGCTTGTGGTGTATTTTATACCTGTGCTCATCTAGCCCCTGTGCCTTTTCCTACCAACAGCAGCAGTTGATGCTGGAAATGCAGTTTAACACATACAGTTGAATCAACTTTAGAGGGAGCAGACTGTTTCCATTGGATGCCATACACAATTCCATTATGTAATTAAACATTTATTAAAAAAAACCCATTAAAATAATGTTATCATGTTGTCTCTGCACTGATAAAAAAATGGCACTGCCTCCAAATAATACTATCAGTTGATGATGAACCCAGTGTTGTTAAGGTATATGTGCAACACTTATTTTTACCATTTAGGCCATGCAGTCATTTATTAGAACATATGTTAGAAATGAAACCTGATGATGAAGATGACGATGATGATGATGATGATGATGATGATGATGATGATGATGATGATGATGATGATGATGATGATGATGATGATGA
>JAHTLZ010003526.1:61073044-61084045 GCA_023846285.1 Phrynocephalus versicolor
GATGATGATGATGATGATGATGATGATGATGATGATGATGATGATGAAAACACAAAGGAACAGGAGACAAGAAGCTGGGGAAATGGAAAAACTGGCTGTAATCTCCAAGATGAAAGGCTGGTTTTTAATTAGGTGTTATGCTCTGCAATATCCTTGAGCAGCAAATAGAGGTTTTCATTGGGCCAGAGTAAACCTTTGTGGTAGAGAAGGAGAATATCTACCCCACATCTTCCCCACAAGTTATTTCACAAGCCCCCCTCCCAGATTTCTTCCAGCTAAACCTTATACATGCAGCTTTCTTTTTGCAATGGTATGTGTGTGTGAGAGAGAGACCTTTAAAACTACAACTCCCAAAATCCATTACTCATCACAGAAGGTCCCAAATACTTCTCTCTCCCTGCCTGGAGACCTGAAGGGAGCATTCTGAGGCCACTTTTTCCCTGTATGTACTCACTAACCCTATAGAAAAAAGTATCAAAATGCATACTGCAGGCTGATGGTAACAATGCAGATACACTCCAGTATCATGCCATTTTCTGTTGCTTTGCAAAATCAGTCTCAGAATAATCCCATGTCATATTGATCTGGAATGGCTTTTAATTGTACCAAGAACATTTGTAGAAGTAACATTCTTTATGCCAGGCAGATGGCAAGCCACAATAACAGCCTACTTGGAACAGTGTAACTTCAAATTATGGGTACAGAAATTGCTCATGCCCCTCCTGTTCGCCTTTTGTCAGGGACAAAGTCTGAAACACAACCTTTTCCTGATAGTCTAATTTTATATTGGGTCCCTTTGGGGAGAAAGGCGGCATAAAAATAAATTTGTTGTTTGTTGTTGTTGTTGTTGTTGTTGTTGTTATATGTGTATGAGGGGATTTCTGTGTGCTTCCATAAGACAGTATCCAAACAGGTAACCTCCTTGCCTGCAATCTAAAATAGCATTGTATTCCTAATCCCTAGGTCATGCAGTCACCCAATTTCTCATGTACCACAGGCATGATGAAAAAAAGAAAACCAATAATAATAATACTCATTTTTGCAACATTACTCACTCTTGATTAGACTAGACTCATCGACATGTGAGTACTGCTTGTCACAAAACAGAGATCCTTCTCACCTCCAAGTCAAATGTGAGGTAAGTGGTTCTTTTTGCTTGAGGTATCTGCAACTTTGCCACTTGTCAGAGTGTCTTCCCTAAACCATCCACCCACACCACCTGAGCTTCTTAGGCCAGAGTCCTCTAGGTTGCCACAATGAAGGAGTTCAGGTGGTTATCTACTAGATACAGGGCGTTGTGGCTCCATCCCTTTGGCATGCACTTCCAATGGAGCTGTACCTGGCCCCATCCCTCAAAGCCTTTAAGATGATGAACAAAACAAGGCTTTTTACCAAAGCCTTTGAGAATATCCCATCTTAATGTTTTATACACAGATCATTTTGATTAATCCCTCTTGTCATCCTTTCAGATATTTTTGATATATCACTAGATTGCTGTGGTATTTCTGTATCCATGTGGTTTATTTTATTTTTTAAAGATATTGTTTGTAGTTAATTTTGTCTTTATGTTACCTTGGATGTAACTTGTTGGGAGCAGTTCCCTGCGATAATAAGCATGACTAAATACATAAATAATATGGACAAATACTGTATAGCAGGTGTGCACAATCCATCAACCATGGGCGACCGGGGGGCTTCCAGAAGTCACCCACCAGGTCCCCGCCTGCCTCCAAACCCACAGCCTGCAGCTGTATGCTTGGGCGGGGGACTTTCCTTTTTGCCCACCTCAAATAACCCCACTGACTGGGAAACTCCCACCCTCCAGTTCTCTTTTCCATCATCCCACATCCTTGAAAAATGCAGTGCCATGGTGCCCCCTGCCCAGGGACCTGCACAGAGGGATCTGCAGGGTGCCGCTGCCTGTCCCCCACCCACCAACACCAGCCTGGTGGGCTCAAAAGGGCAGCTGCAACCTCTCGAGGGAACCATGAGGCCAAAGGGGGTGGGGAGATGACCACGGCTGAGGAAGAGTCGGCAATGTGCTCCTAACCTGAGGAATGTGCAGGCTCCTTCAAAACCTCGCCTCCCCCACTGCCCATCCCATGAGCTGGCATGGCGGCAGCAAACAGGAGGGCTGCCGTGATCCCTGTCATCCACCCACCCCCTGCCTCCCACTGTCTCTTCCCCCTGACTGCCCACCCACCGCCTCCAAGACTGGAAAGCCTGGATGGGCAAGGAGTGGGCACACATCCCTCCACACAGTCCCCAATCCAGTTCCCACTCTGAGGCAGAGTCGGCGGTGGGACTTGGCAAACACAAACTCAGAGACTCAGAGCAGCGACCACGAGCCACCCACCACTGCCCCCTCACCAGGCCATGGCCACGACCACCCCATCCACAAGGGAAGAGGTGATAGAGGCAGAGGCAAGAGGGGCCCATTCATCCCAGTCTGGAGACTGCCCGAAGTCCAGCGCCAC
The DNA here is from genome assembly GCA_023846285.1 of Phrynocephalus versicolor. Classification (NCBI taxonomy): domain Eukaryota; kingdom Metazoa; phylum Chordata; class Lepidosauria; order Squamata; family Agamidae; genus Phrynocephalus; species Phrynocephalus versicolor. The sequence goes on from JAHTLZ010003526.1 coordinate 61,075,522, forward strand.
AGAGGGGAAGCCCTGGGCTCCCCAGCCCCAGAAGCAGACAGAAGGGCATGCATGTGAGCATGCGCACCCTGCCTCCCTCCTCTGCACTCCCACCCAGGAGCACCAGCAAGTGGTGTGCATGTGCACACACTCGCTCTAGTGGAAGCAGCCTGCAGGGACACACAGAGTCCCGGAAAGTAGCCTGCGGGGATGCCCCACAGCTGTCCTGCTGTATAGTGGTTGGGTTCTTATTCAGCACTAGAAGAGTGGACAGCTCTTCTAGCATTATACCACACAATCTCCCTGCCTGCCATTTTGAGAATGTGAAGAAGGAGCAGGATAGTCTCCCATTTTCACCTTTAAGAGCAAAAGAAGGGTGGATTGACATCCTTAATGACATGTGACTTAAAACTTTAATTCTCCAGCCTTTCAGATTGTGTGGATAACCTTGGAGACCTTGCATGGATGGAAGAGTCTCTTCTCTTCACAGATTTCATCCCCATGTGAAGCAAGCATTGGAAGTGGCATTTTAAAGAGGCAGAAATAATTCAGTCCTCCCTTTTCTATATTTCTAGCTTTTATAACTCCATAACACTTCAATAGCACTTAGGAGTGGAGGGAAAAAAACAGCAAGAGAGCATGAGAGCTCCATCTCTCAGCTAAATGACAAGAGAGCATGCCAGTCATTATTAACTGGTGTCCTAGGCCACTTCAGCATGATTATGGTATGAAAGAAACAAACACTCTGGCTTTGTCCACAAAGGAGTAAGAAGTATTAGGCTCATTTCAAGCTCACATAAATCCTTTGTACCTGAGATAAGAACATGATGGAGTCTGAAGTATAAGTACTAGGATAAGGCAATGTATGCATTGATAAAGTCATGTTTTTACCTTTTCAAGTTCTCAGAATCAATTGATATATAATAAATAATTTCATATGTATATATTTTTCAAAAATAAAAACTCACTATGTAATTTTAAAGCCTTGTCATTCCCGCCATACGTGCCAAAGACATTCTGAAAAATAGAGCACTCTCGTAGATCAAGTAAAAATAATTTCATCCCTGCTATTCTGCAACAGCTATTATCAATCAAAATCCCCCATTTTGTAGTCTAAAGATAAGCTTCTTGGTTATATTTGACTTCCTTCCGTTGGTAATAAAATCATTTCAGGATGTAATGGATGTTTGAATCCCATCCCATTTCCAGCTTCAAATGTAACACAGAAAAATGTCTGAGCGGCTTCCAGGTAATGTGTCTGTTTAAAACATAGGAAAACAAGTCAATTAATTTAGATGACAGTCAGTGATAGCAACTTATTTGCCACAAGCCTTATCAAGTGAAGAGTAAATTAGGAAATATGGCAATTAAGGCTAGCATTGGGGCTCTGAAGTACAGTACAGAAAACGATCAGATGTTCTCGTGAGAAAACCCCGGCACATTTAGAGTGTTATGTTTGATTCATTTGTTGCTTCCCATTTATACATGAGATTAGGGGAGAGGGGAGAGATGCCTTTGTTACTTTTCCACCTGTTCCATATGGATGAATGGAAAACCAATGCTTTCCCCCATGTTGACTGTTTACCATTCCCATCATCCCTCTCCATTGGCTGTGGGAATTGGGAATTGGAGTTCACAACATCTAGATGAGCCATGGGGTACAGGTTCCTGCTACAGATGCTAAATCCCTGCATTGTCTTTCTTCTTCTCAAGGTTTGTTAGTCCAGTAATTCTGGAAACAGATTCTGAAAGTGGCACACAGAGATCCATGCAATTTCCTCCCAGCATGTTTTCCTTCCTAATGAAAATCATCCATCTTGTGAGGCTTCAACCAGAAGCATAAGAGTGCAATGCTTTCCTTGCCAGCAATCCTACCTCTTCCTAGAAGCTGCTTTTCCCCCATTAGGCAAAAAAAAATAAATGCACCTTTAATGTCCTTGAGGCCTTACATGACTTGTTTGGCAAAAAAAAAAAAAAAAAGTTTGTACCTGATTTCCCTGCCTAATAAACCTGAGTCATTCCACCAAGTCTTTCAGCCTGTTTCAGAGAGGCTGAACTTTCTAGTGATTTTAAAGTTACAAAATGGCAGGAAATATTCTTCAAGTAGGACACCGTAAAATGGGCCATTACGGTTAACGCAACAGTAAGCTGCTAAGTAAAGTTAACACACAATTGGACTGAAATGAAAGGATATTATGAGAAGAACAATGGTGAAAGGAACCATTGTAGAACAACAGTGTGACCCATCTGTTTCATAGGAAATCAACTCAGTGATATTAAGCCCCCTTTTTGCTGCAAGGGTTCTTTGTGAGAATGTCCTGTGTTTGGATCCACTTGTTTAAGCAGTCGGGCCCTCATATCTGTAGGGCCAATCTCTGCTGATTCATTTATCTACAGTCTGAAAATAAAAAAAAATATAAACAGAAAAAATCTGTAAATATATGTTTCTAAGGATGGAATTGTCATTACTGGTTACTAGATGGAGACAGAGACCATGCTAACTCTAGTTTTTGCTATTAAAAATAGCATTAGCAATAATAAATCCATGTTGTTAGTAACTGGGCACAGAGGGGTTGTGGAATTAATTCCCCCATATGTGTGTGTGTGTGTGTGTGTGTGTGTGTCCTAATATATTGTCAAAATAAACATGACTACGAAAATGCTAATTAAAGTCACAGTGGGACTGTACTTTTGATTAGGTCACCAATGCTAGTACTCCAATCCAGTGACTCAGAAATCAGCCTGATTTTGGCTTACTTGGTGCTGAATTAGAGACCATCTGAAAAGCATGGTTCAAATTTGAAACTGACCATCAAAAGCTTCCTATACAGTCACCTTCAATGACTGTAAAACTAAGTCCAGTGACTAGTTCCATTGAAGAAGATTTACTGAATCTCTGTGTGTTACATAAATATAACTTAAAATCCAGTCCAGTCCAGTCAGTAGGTCTACATGAAGATTCATGGCACAGGTGTTATGATGCAATGATGCAGTGAAGACTCTGCTCGTGGAGTGAGTTCAATCCTGATGGGCTCAAGTAGTTGGCTCATACTTGACTCAGGCTTACATCTTTCCAAGGTAAGTAAAATGAGCTCCCAGCTCATTGGAGGGAACGTATAACCTGCATACTTGTGGTTTAATTGCTACTGAGAGGTATATAATCAGCACACTTGTACATTTACTTTATTCTGCTAAGGGAAAGTGTGGATAGCTTGTTAATATTTTTAAAAGATGAAGAGGACTTGTTTATGGAACTACAGTGGCACCTCGGAGAATGAATTTAATTCATTCTCCAAGACAATTTGTTATCTGAAAAATTCGTTATCCAAAACACAGTTTCCCATATGAATGAATGGGAAACCAATTAATCTGTTCCAGAGCCCAGGAAAATGACACAGACACTTTTTTGCTCAAAACTCTTTATAAAGTGCACCTTAAAGGTACAGATGTTATGCAGCCCAGGATAACTCTTTTTTACTGATGCATGCTGGAAATTCGTTATCCGAGGCAGCCCATAGGGAAAACTCGTTATCTGAGGCAGCCCATAGGAAAATTCATTATACAAGGCAGCCCATAGAGAAAATTCATTATCCGAGGCAGACCTATACCTAGAATTGCAATTCATTATCCGAGGTAGCCCATAGGGAAAATTTGTTATCCAAGGCAGCCCTATACTTGGAAATTGTGATTTGTTATCCGAAAAAATCATTATCAGGGGCATTCATTATCCGAGGTATTACTGTACAATGAACTTTTGGAGAAATGTATCAGATTTTGGGTTCCTCCAAATAAGAAACATTTGGTGGTGGTCTCTCTTTTGGATTGTCTTCTTTAACAAAGTCTTGGTTCAATTTAGAATCTCTTAATTCAGAATCTCTCAAAATCTGCCCAATGTATTTCAAGATTTGCAGATACAAACCGATCTAAAGCACATATGTGATATTTATATGTAAGTTTCTATAACCTGGAAGCTTCCCTAGATTAACAATATAGCTGGATTAAAAATGTCACTTGAATGAACTAGCAATGTTCTCATTTACTAGAGAGAATCAATCAAGTTTTTTTATTTGTTTGATTGTTTGTTTTAACAAACTGGTTATATTGCTGGAATCTACATATTTCCATGTTATCAGTCAGTCCAGTAAGTTTAAGTTGGCAGACATGTTACTACCACATTTCTCCCATCCTGCCTTTGTGCTGCAAGTTGACAATTAGAATCTTGTTCCAGTAATTTAAATGGACATGCTGTGCTTATCTTAAGCACAGCTGACAGCTTGGTTTTGTTTTCAGAAACACTTCTAAGGAGCCACTGCTGCCTTTGTAAGATAGCTGCTAAGAAATTTTAAAAACTGCTCTGGAGCCTATTTTTTTCTGACTTGTATACCCAGGGCAATTGTTGATCTGTTTCCACAAAGTGCTCCATGCAGTTTCGTGCATTGACTATAATGTGTCTGCATTGTATCAATGGACAAATGACACTGGTTTTGCTCCGAAGTCAACTTCACTGCCAGATGTTGTCATGACAATCCCTGTAGAATGTTGCAATTTTGCTGGGAAAATGATGTGTTTTGGCAGCCTTCCTACCACAGAAGCACTTCTGCAAACTTTTTTTTTTGGGGGGGGGGGAGGATTGTTAAATATATCATGGAACTGTACTGTATATATCACTGTGGAGGCACTCTTAGACCATCATCCCAGGTTGCAGTCTCTTCTATTGCACTTTCTGCCCCCTTTCTTCCTTATCTGTGAAAAAAAGGAGAAAGCCTTGAATACGTCCATCTCTGTGAGTTACATAAATGTAACTTACAATCCAGTCCAGTCCAGTCAACAGGTCTGCTCATGAAGATTCATGGCACAGGTGCTCATTGCCTGAGTTCAATCCTGATGGGCTCTGGTAGTTGTGCTCGTTGTTGTTGTTGTTGTTGTTGTTGTTGTTGTTGATGATGATGATGATTTATACCCCGCCCATCGGGTATCTGGCCACTCAGCCTTACATCTTTCCAAGGTAAGTAAAATGAGTTCCCATCTCACCTGAGGGCAATGTATAGCCTGTAGACATGGGCACGACTAGGCGAAATCCTCGTCTTCATTCTCATTCTTCGTTCTCGTTGTGGAACGAGGAACGAGAACGACAATTACTCTGCTGCAGCTCGAACCCGATCCAATAAAGATAAATTGGGTCTGATTTGTCGTTGTCGTTCATGACATCGTGGTGATCGCGCGATGCCAAGCAGCACAGAAAAAAAGTTTAAAAAATAAAAAAAACCCGAATTCCCGGCCATAAAAGCAGGCGAAAATATGCCTGCCTCAGTGAGGGCACCTACCGAGGGATGGTTTCTCCATTTGCCATGCAGTGGGGGGGGGGATCCAAAATGGCGACCGCAATATTTATTTTTAAATTGTGGTCCAAAAACCCACCAAAGCACCACAGAAACACTTGAAAATTAGGTATTTTAAATGCCTGATTTTTTATAGTAGCAGCAGTGGGTTTTTCGTGCAACAAAATGTCTCCATTGATTTTATTTTATTTTATTTTTATTTTTTTACACCTGTGCACGCGCAATGATGGACTGGCCATGGGATGGGACCATGCAATTTTTTGGAGCCATTCCACCAATCGCATGGCCAGGTTTGGCTGAGACTTCTGGATGTGCCAGAGAGGGCATAAAAAGCCCACCAAGCCTAAGCCTAAGCCTAACCCTAACCCATATGCCAGTACACTGTCTTCTTAGTGGGTCAGAGGCACCCAGAGGTGCAGCCCACTAACCCACCCTAACCTTAACCATCACCCTAACCCTAGCCCTTACCCTAAGCCAGATTCGTATGCAAGTACACTTCCCTTCTTAGAGGGTCAGAGTGGTGCATCAAAAGGTGCCTCCAACTCCAGACCCACTCCCTCCCTTGTAACCTGTACACCAGTATGCCAGTATGCTTTCCTTCTTAGTGAGTCAGAGTCAGTGCCGAGAGAGGTGCCTCTGACACACTAACCCCCAACCCTGGCTAATATGGCTATTTAATGGCTATAATGTTCTTAGTGAGACAGCGAAGTGCCGACGAGGTTTCCTGTCACACTAACAACCCAACATAATTGGCAGCGGCTACGCGTTACGCTTCCCTTCCCTTCTGGGTCAACTCAGAGGGAGGCACCCAGAGAGGTGCCTCCCAGAGCCCACCCTTCCCCCTAAACTTGTACAAACGACAGACGACTAACGGAACAACAAATTTTTGAAAATTTTCGTGAAGAATGGAAATGACCTGAAACGGGCCCTTCCTGCCAAACGACAACTCAAAACGTAATTTTTTTCTGGTCGTGCCCATCTCTAATAGCCTGTATACCAACCACCAATCTTCCTCAGACAGCAGAAGCTACTTCTTCAGCTCGATTCCACAAGAAAAGAAGTCTAGTTGCCATGATTCAACTACCAGATAACCTGGCTTAGATGACTGAGAATCTCCACAGACTTTCCCCAATCTCATATGGTTTTGCTATTTGAACAAATATGCACAAATAGTTTAAAATGCTAGTTGTAAATTCACCTCAACAGGTTATGAATTCAAGTAAGTTGGTTGAAATTTCAAAGGCAAGTTTTTTGGACTGAATTAACAGAAATAGGTTTTTCATACTCTTATATTTTTGTACATACATTTCCTAAAGTACATATTTATATTTAGTTATTTATTTCAAATGTTTGTATTCTTATACACTTGTCTCCCCGGGCGGGGGGGGACTACTTTGTGCTTATATTTCAATGGTAACCATTGTTAGTTGTTCACATTTTTAAAATATATGCATGCTTCTCTGCCTATTCTGTTTCTTCAAGATGTCCTGCAAATCTTCCAAATGTGCAGATTTCCAAGGCGTGTTTTGCCTGATAGTGTGTTTTGAAAGGTGCAATATGGATACTTTCACCACTAGTCCTGACTCAATCAACATTCTTTTCTAAGGCTAAGAAAATAGTGTTGCTGCCTATCCTTTTATGGGCAAGGAATGGTTGGAGCATATAGATGATTGGAGCATATAGACACCTCTGGAATTGACTACAGTGGTCTCTATCTCGGGCATGAAGTTCTATGCCACAAACTGCAGGCTCCTAACAATTTTGAAATTTATAGGAGGCATTTGAATACACAGAAGTCATGATACAGCAAATAAGAACCTAAACAGATTGAGTTAGCTTTTCTCAAACTAGGGCAAAGAGAAATGGCAGTACTCCAAATGATCTCCGTAGTGCCAACAATTAATATAATCACCCAAATAATTACTGATATGAAATCAACAGTAATTATGTTTTTAATTATATAATTGAACTTAATAGACTAAATATGATATAAATGGTCTGGTTTTCTGTGTTGTGTTTATGGACATAGAAAAGAAGGGACTGCAGATACTTATGTGTTTTCTATTTATTAAGCCTGGTTCTCTGATCCCCTTACCTGTAACATTGCTGTCCCTATTTTATACCTTTTGAGAACAACTTACAAGATCTTATTCATGTTCATTGCCCTAACTAGAGTTCTCAGTAGAGATGGGCACGACTCAAAAAATGGTGTTTCGTTTGTCGTTTGGTCATTTAGGGGTCCGTTTCGGTTCGTTTTCGTCTTCGTGAGTTTTTTTGCAAAAAAAATCATTTTTGTTTTGTTAGGTAACAAAACAAAAAAACAAAAATAAAACAAAAAATTGCTGTTTCATTAACATTCTTTTCAATTCAATGCATTTGCTGCAACGAAAATGAAAAACACGGCAAAATTGGTCATTTTCGTTTTCATTTTCGTTTTGTTTTGAAAAAAATTTGTTTCATTTTTGTTGGGGGTTTTAGGGGGCTTTTTGGCACATCCCAGAAGTCTCAGTGGCCAAGTGGCCATGCGATTGGTGGGATGGCTCCAAAAATTTGCATGGTCGTCCACTCCCACATGGCTGGCCAGGCCACTGGGCCAGCCCATCATTGTGCACTGCGCAAGTGTAAATAAAATAAAATAATAAAATCAATGGAAGACAGAGGAGGAGAGGAGAGACATTTTGTTGCAAGAAAAAACCCACTGCTACTGTGAAAAATCTGGCAGTTTATACATTTTCGCGTGTTTCTGTTGTGTTTGTGTGTTTTTGGACCACGATTTCAAAAACAATATTGCGTTCGCTGCCCCATTTTGGATCCCCCGCCCGCACCACATGGCATGGCGAGTCTGGCTGCCCAGGATGGGGGGGAGGCGGGACCCCCCTCCAGAAACCCCCCCTCCGGTAGGTGCCCTGCGCCCTTAGTCAAGCAGGCATTTTTCTGCCTGCTTTTTGGCCCGGGAATGGGTGGGGGGAGAGTTTAAAAGTTTTTTCCTGTGCCGTCCGTGCCGCTTGAGCCGGCGGCGGGACTCGTGCTGTGCGGCTTGTTGCTACTGCGAGCCTGCGGCGAGTCCCACCAGAGCAGCCCAGGACGGAGGAGGGGGGAGGCCGGGGACCTCCAGAAACCACCCCTCTGGTAGGTGCCCTGAGGCACCAGGACGGAGGAGGGGGGAGGCCGGGGACCTCCAGAAACCACCCCTCTGGTAGGTGCCC